>CAJQUN010000001.1:19363021-19963021 GCA_907163345.1 Haberlea rhodopensis | reverse complement strand
CGTGGAAAGTTGTCTCCACGATACGTTGTTCTGTATGAGGTATTGCAACGTATTGGTACGTTGGCATATCGATTGGCACTACCGCCAGCATTGAGTAGTATCCACGATGTGTTCCATGTTTCACTGTTGAGGAAATATGAACCAGATCCGGGTCATGTATTGCCACCATCTGAAGTATAGTTGGATACAGACGTGTCTTATGTGGAACGACCAGTGAAGATTCTAGAGAGAGCTGAGCGGACTTTGCGTAACAAAGTGATACCAATGGTAAAGGTACAGTGGGATCGACGGGGTGTCGAGGATGCAACGTGGGAGACGGAGCAGCATATGATACAGAGTATCCTGAATTATTTTCTGGTATGGATTTATATTCTTATGATACTGTTGGTGAGTTGTATTTTGTGATATCCCCGAAATTATTAATTGCAATTTGGGCATTAATTGTATTTATATGGTTAATCATGGTGATAATTAATTGATATTGTGCTGGATTTATTTAATGTGTGGAAATGCATGGTCACATGGAAAGGATGACCCGGGAGTGCATTTCAGGGTGCATGTTGGGCATGTTGGGGAAGATTGCTTTTAGCATGATTTATTTGCCATGGTTAGCAATTATTTGGAAAGCATGAGTTAATTGATATTTTGGTGCATTTTGGATTAATGCTTTTGAAAATATCATGTTGGGGTGTTTTATACACCATGAGATTGTGGAATACATTTTAATTAATTAACCCACTTTATTACCCCAAACCCCCACCACACATTCATTCTTACTTTTCACTTTCCCAAAATTACACCACCCAAACCCTCCTTTCCCCCATTTTCGAAATTGAGCTTAAGGGTGGAAAGAAATCCTTCCAAAAACCTTGTTTGGTGGAGTTTGTTGGGAGATTTGAGGTCCCCAAGAGGTATGGATACCTCATTGTTGATTTTGTAAGGTTTTGTTTAAGTTTGGTTTGGTTATGAAGGGTTTTAAAATGGGTTTGTGTTGGGTTGTTGTAGTTTTGGTTGAGGGTTGGATTTATGTTTGTTTTGAGGTGTATTTTGAAGGTTTATGTTGTTATTTATGTTGTTGGTTTGATGGTTTAAGTGTTGGTATGGATTGGAAGGTTTTGGTATGCAAAAATGGTGAAAAATCGCGAGTCTGTGCGAGGCGATCGACCGCCTGAAATGGGGCGATCGATCGCCGATGGGCAGTACCAAATTTGCGGGACAGGCGATCGATCGCCTGATATGAGGCGACCGATCGCCGAGAGGCAGTGGCCAATCCAAGGGTTAGGCGATCGATCGCCATGTTTGGCGCGATCGATCGCCGCGAAGGAAAAAATTGAGGCGATCGATCGCCTCAGTCAAGCGATCGATCGCCAACTGTGGAATTTTGGGAAATGCTTTCTTTTGTCGAATTTTTGGTATTTGACTATTATTTGGCTTCTAATATGGGGTTGTGTGATTGTGTAGAACCATCCCAGGTAGCAACGCAACCAAGGAACTGAAGCCATAACAATTCCACTTTTGGAAAGGTACGTAGAGGACGTACGGGCACCCAACGGTACATGTATCTAATATACTCATTGTTTATGCATTGTGGATGCGAGTATATATGTGATTATGCATTGTGGATGCAAATACATGTTGAATTATGCATGATGATTGTAGATGCATATGATTATTGGTGCACATCCCATGAGTCGTGGTCATCCCTTGATGATTTTAATGCTTGCCGCTATTTGTTTTGGTTCCGCTAAATGTGAAGCGAGGGGTGGGAGCGCAGCATGTCACATTTGAGCGTGGTTGTCATATAGGGCGAGGAAAGATATTTGCCGCTCAATGTGAGGCGAGGGGTGGGAGTACCGCATGTCCATTGAAGCGAGGTTATTCTATGCCGCCTATATGTAAATAAGCGAGGGGCATTAAAATACATTGTGATGGACAGACTAGGGATTGTTGACTGGTATTTGGTTTTGATGAGATGGTATTGTGTCATGACATGTGTAGACCATTATAAAATAATCTATTGATTATACTCATGAGTTATGGTACAGGGACAACCAAACGGGAAGCGTTTGAAATGCATGGGAAAAACAGGAAGTGTTTTATTATGGTTATGCATTTACGCTTTATATTCATATTATGTTGTATATGAATGATATCACTGCTCATGTTTGGGGGTTGTCCTTGTAGGTACACTTTTGGCATGATAGAAGGGCTAAGCGGGTTGAGGTGGTGAGCTTGTGGAGAATTCTTTTGAGGCAGGAAGGACAGGATTAATTTTGTATAGTATCTACTCTAGGAGTAGGGTAAAGCTATAATTGATAACATTCATTTGATTTGGGAATGTAACTAATCCAGGGATAGTCCTTATTTTTGGCATGTAATTCTTAAAGCTCATAGACTCAACACGATTAAATTACTCTGATCATTTATATTAGCTCTAATTATGCCTTTGATCTGCACTTAAGGATTATGGTCCTTACATTAGTGGTATCAGAGCAGTGGTTAGAGAACCCGGGAACGAGTGAAGGGTAGCCTTAGCATGATTGGCTAGGTGCTTACATTTGAGGCATGTTTATGCATGTGGTGCATATTGATGTATATTCTGTTATACTAACATGCTTATTATCATTCCTGTTATCTAACGGCATAACATGTATATTTGTTTTGGAATTGTTGTTAACCTTTGTGTTACAGCATGGCTGCTATGAATGCGGGGAACCTTAACGAAGAAGTTGGCGATGTGGGCAGTGTTAACGCTGGCGTTGGACAAGTGAACCCTCTACCTCCACCAGCAGTAGGCATGGAGCCAGTGGCTCAGTTATTGCTACCCGGTGAGATTAGCTTGACTCAGTTTCTGTCTTACCACCCGCCCCGGTTTGAGGGAACAGAATCAGGAGAGGAAGCTGAGGAGTGGCTGGAAAGACTTGAGCAGATTTTTGTATCGGCTCCTTGTGCTGTTACAGCGTGGCTGAGGCTGGCTGAGTTCCAGTTAGCAAAGAAACCTCTAATGTGGTGGAGGGGCACTGTAATGGAGCTAAGAGCACTGGGTACTGTGATTGATTGGACACTCTTCAGGACCCGGTTTCTGAACCGGTACTTCTCCGCAGCGGCGAGACAGACGAAGGAGGATGAGTTTACAAGTTTGAAACAGGGGAACATGACAGTGTCAGACTATGCCATGTGGTACTCTTCGTTGCTGAGGTATGTTCCCCACATTGCCACCAATGGGCACGCAAAGATGAGGAATTTTATGAAGGGGTTGCGACCGGAGCTCTATGACTGGGTTATCACCAATAACCCAACTTCGTTTGACGATGCTCTCACAAGAGCGGAGCTTGCCGAGCTTGGAGTGGGAGCTTATCCTAGTGCTGTGCCACCACAAGTACCACAACAGAGGCAGACTAATGACAGCTTGAGGCCCCGGGGAGAGCCATTAAACCTCGTGGTGCCTCTTCATCTTCACGGTTTGGTGGAAAGAAGTTCTTTGGTCAGAAACAGGAGAACAAGAAGAATTGGTCGGCCAATCGAGGGCCTTCACAAGGAAATAGATCGGGGGAGCCAAGGTGCGACAATTGTGGAGGACCACATTCTTCAAGTAAGTGCCCTGCCTGTTATAGTTGTGGCAAGATGGGCCACATCTCTCGGTATTGCCCCACCCGGGGAGGACAGTCAGAGTTTCAGGGCAACAGGCCGAGGTTTGATGACAGGACTGTACACCAGAGGCAGCAGTTTGGGCCTCGACCATCGGGGGGTCAGACAGTGGGACCGCCCCAGGGACAGGTGTATGCGCTGACTAGAGAGCAGGCCCAGGCAGCCCCAGAGGAGGTGATCGCCGGTACGTGTCATTTATTTACGTACCCTGCTTTTATTTTGATAGATGCAGGTGCCTCCCACTCTTTTGTATCTGTTGGCTTTGTGGAGAGACACCATATGCGCACGTCTTCTTTACCCACGCCTCTCCTTGTCTCGACACCCACTGGAAGAAATGTCTTTGCTGATCAGTTCATGGCAGATTGCCTCATTTATTTTGAAGGCAACGAGTTGAAGACAGACTTGATTGTGTTGGGTATGTCGGACTTCGACTGCATCTTGGGCATTGATGTTCTGAACAGATATCAGGCAGTGGTAGATTGCCGACAGAAGACAGTGAAGTTCAGACCTGATTTGGGTAGTCAGTGGACCTTCTATGGCAACGGTTCTCGTGCGAAGATTCCGTTGATTTCAGCGATCAAGATGACTCAGCTGTTGGAACGTGGCCACACAGGCTATCTCATCTATGCCATGGACACGTCTGGGAAGAATAAGGAATTGAGAGTTGAGGATGTACCAGTGGTAGCAGAGTTTGCTGATGTGTTCCCAGAAGAGATCCCAGGATTCCCACCGGCTAGGGAAGTTGAGTTTGGGATCGAGTTATTACCAGGGACATCTGCTATCTCTCGTGCACCTTATAGGATGGCACCGGCGGAGTTGAGAGAATTGAAGGAGCAGTTGCAGGACCTCCTTGACAAGGGATATATACGCCCGAGCGTATCGCCATGGGGCGCACCGGTTCTCTTTGTGAAGAAGAAGGATGGTTCGATGCGGTTGTGCATCGATTACCGGCAACTGAATAAAGCCACAGTAAAGAACAAGTATCCTCTCCCAAGGATTGATGATCTGTTTGACCAGTTGCAAGGTACCAGACTGTATAGCAAGATTGATTTGAGGTCAGGGTATCACCAGATTCGATTCAGAGAAGAAGATGTGCAGAAGACAGCATTCCGGACTCGATATGGACATTATGAGTTCTTAGTGATGCCGTTCGGTGTGACGAATGCTCCAGCGGTCTTTATGAGTCTGATGAACAGAGTGTTTCAGCCGTATCTTGATCAGTTCGTCATCGTGTTCATCGACGACATTCTCATCTATTCCCGGAGCGAGGAAGAGCACGTGAAACACTTGAGGACAGTGCTCCAGATTCTCCGAGATCACCAGTTGTATGCCAAGCTCAGTAAGTGTGAGTTCTGGTTGAGCAGTGTAGTATTTCTGGGGCATGTCATTTCTAGCAGCGGAATATCCGTGGATCCCAGGAAGATTGAAGCTGTGATGGAGTGGGCTGCCCCCACTTCTGTGCCTGAGATACGGAGCTTCCTTGGTTTGGCCGGTTATTATCGACGCTTCGTCGAGGGCTTTTCGAAGATTGCCAAGCCGTTGACACAGTTGACCCAGAAAGGAGTACCTTTCTTTTGGTCAGAAGCTTGTGAGGAGAGCTTCCAGGAGTTGAAGCACCGTTTGACGACGGCGCCAGTGTTAGTGATCCCTACGGAGAACTCCAGATTTGTTTTGTATACCGATGCATCACTTCAGGGCCTTGGATGTGTACTGATGCAAGATAGGCATGTGGTAGCTTATGCATCGAGGCAGTTGAAGCCGCATGAGACGAGATACCCAGTCCATGACTTGGAACTGGCGGCTATCATCTTCGCCCTGAAGATTTGGAGACATTATTTGTATGGCACTTCGTTTACCATTTATACGGATCACAAGAGCCTCAAGTTTTTATTCACTCAGGCAGAGCTGAACATGAGGCAGAGGAGGTGGATGGACTTACTCAAAGACTATGATTGTGAGATTGAGTACCATCCCGGAAAAGCTAATTTGACAGCAGATGCTTTGAGCCGGAAAGTGAGGAGTTCTGCTGAGGACGTCATCCATTTGTCAGTCATGATGACCTCCTATTGCCATCTGGGCTATGACTTTGACATAGATGCATCACCTGTGTATGTATCGACCTTGTTAGCTGAGCCAGATATCTATGTGAACATCAGGAGAGCTCAGAGGTCAGATGATGAGGTCCAGAGGTGGTTATCTGTAGTACATCTTGGTCAGCCAACGAAATTCAGAGTGGCCGATGACGGATCTTTGAGGTTGGGTAACCGTTGGGTGGTTCCGAGTACGCCGGAGTTGCGTAGAGGGATCTTGGAGCGAGCTCATAGTAGCAGACTTAGCATCCACCCAGGCGGAAAGAAGATGTATAAAGATCTACGTGGTCAGTTTTGGTGGAAAAGGATGAAGAGTGACGTCGTCGCTTTTGTAAAGAGGTGTTTGATCTGCCAGCAGGTTAAGGTAGAGAGGCAGAGACCTGGCGGCGAGTTGAGAAGCTTGGAGATACCGAAGTGGAAGTGGGAACACATTTCCATGGACTTCGTGACTCACATGCCGAGGAGTACTTCAGGCTTTGATGCTATTTGGGTGATTGTGGATCGATTGACTAAGGTAGCTCATTTCATCCCCTATAGCATGACTTTCACCTTTTTGAGGATGGCGCAGTTGTATATTCGAGATGTGGTGAGATTGCATGGGATCCCCATTTCCATAGTGTCGGATCGAGATCCACGATTCACATCTCATTTTTGGGAAGGTCTTCAGTCAGCCTTGGGTACTGAAGTTAGATTGAGCACTGCTTATCATCCTCAGACGGATGGCCAGACCGAGCGTACTATTCAGACGCTCGAGGACATGTTGAGAGCTTGCGTTTTGGAGTTCGATGTTTCTTGGCAAGATTCAGTGCCTTTGGTAGAGTTCTCTTATAATAACAGCTACCAGGCGAGTATTCAGATGGCTCCTTTTGAAGCTCTTTATGGCAGACGGTGTAGATCACCCTTGTGTTGGGATGATTTGGACCGCAAATCGGTCGGAGGACCGGAGTTGATTCGGGAAATGGAAGAGAAGATAAAGATGATAAGGCAGAAAATGAAAGCAGCCCAGGACAGACAGGCAGCTTATGCGAATAAACGGCGGAGACCGTTGGAATTTCAGTTGGGAGATAAGGTCTTTTTGAAGATCTCGCCTTTCAGAGGCGTTGTGCGATTTGCGATGCGCGGGAAACTGTCTCCGAGGTATGTTGGACCGTACGAGATTTTGCAGCGCATTGGCACCTTAGCTTACCGACTAGCTCTGTCGCCTTCTTTATCTGGTATACATGACGTGTTTCATGTATCGATGTTGCGGAAGTATGAGCCGGATCCGTCGCATGTATTACAGCCTTCCGAAGTTCAGTTAGAGTCCGATGTGTCTTATGTGGAACGGCCTGTCAGAATTCTGGATCGAGCAGACCGTAGACTTCGGAACAAAGTGATACCTATGATCAAGGTTCAGTGGGACCGCAGGAGTGTCGAGGAGGCTACGTGGGAGACGGAGCGGCATATGGTGCAGCACTACCCGGAACTATTCTCTGGTATGTGATTATGTTTAGTTTCACTTTGGGGTAAGTGCATGTGATTTCGAGGACGAAATCTTATAAGTAGGGGAGTATTGTGATATCCCCGAAATTATTAATTGCAATTTGGGCATTAATTGTATTTATATGGTTAATCATGGTGATAATTAATTGATATTGTGCTGGATTTATTTAATGTGTGGAAATGCATGGTCACATGGAAAGGATGACCCGGGAGTGCATTTCAGGGTGCATGTTGGGCATGTTGGGGAAGATTGCTTTTAGCATGATTTATTTGCCATGGTTAGCAATTATTTGGAAAGCATGAGTTAATTGATATTTTGGTGCATTTTGGATTAATGCTTTTGAAAATATCATGTTGGGGTGTTTTATACACCATGGGATTGTGGAATACATTTTAATTAATTAACCCACTTTATTACCCCAAACCCCCACCACACATTCATTCTTACTTTTCACTTTCCCAAAATTACACCACCCAAACCCTCCTTTCCCCCATTTTCGAAATTGAGCTTAAGGGTGGAAAGAAATCCTTCCAAAAACCTTGTTTGGTGGAGTTTGTTGGGAGATTTGAGGTCCCCAAGAGGTATGGATACCTCATTGTTGATTTTGTAAGGTTTTGTTTAAGTTTGGTTTGGTTATGAAGGGTTTTAAAATGGGTTTGTGTTGGGTTGTTGTAGTTTTGGTTGAGGGTTGGATTTATGTTTGTTTTGAGGTGTATTTTGAAGGTTTATGTTGTTATTTATGTTGTTGGTTTGATGGTTTAAGTGTTGGTATGGATTGGAAGGTTTTGGTATGCAAAAATGGTGAAAAATCGCGAGTCTGTGCGAGGCGATCGACCGCCTGAAATGGGGCGATCGATCGCCGATGGGCAGTACCAAATTTGCGGGACAGGCGATCGATCGCCTGATATGAGGCGACCGATCGCCGAGAGGCAGTGGCCAATCCAAGGGTTAGGCGATCGATCGCCGCGAAGGAAAAAATTGAGGCGATCGATCGCCTCAGCCAAGCGATCGATCGCCAACTGTGGAATTTTGGGAAATGCTTTCTTTTGTCGAATTTTTGGTATTTGACTATTATTTGGCTTCTAATATGGGGTTGTGTGATTGTGTAGAACCATCCCAGGTAGCAACGCAACCAAGGAACTGAAGCCATAACAATTCCACTTTTGGAAAGGTACGTAGAGGACGTACGGGCACCCAACGGTACATGTATCTAATATACTCATTGTTTATGCATTGTGGATGCGAGTATATATGTGATTATGCATTGTGGATGCAAATACATGTTGAATTATGCATGATGATTGTAGATGCATATGATTATTGGTGCACATCCCTTGATGATTTTAATGCTTGCCGCTATTTGTTTTGGTTCCGCTAAATGTGAAGCGAGGGGTGGGAGCGCCGCATGTCACATTTGAGCGTTATTGTCATATAGGGCGAGGAAAGGATATTTGCCGCTCAATGTGAGGCGAGGGGTGGGAGTACCGCATGTCCATTGAAGCGAGGTTATTCTATGCCGCCTATATGTAAATAAGCGAGGGGCATTAAAATACATTGTGATGGACAGACTAGGGATTGGTGACTGGTATCTGGTTTTGATGAGATGGTATTGTGTCATGACATGTGTAGACCATTATAAAATAATCTATTGATTATACTCATGAGTTATGGTACAGGGACAACCAAACGGGAAGCGTTTGAAATGCATGGGAAAAAACAGGAAGTGTTTTATTATGGTTATGCATTTACGCTTTATATTCATATTGTGTTGTATATGAATGATATCACTGCTCATGTTTGGGGGTTGTCCTTGTAGGTACACTTTTGGCATGATAGAAGGGCTAAGCGGGTTGAGGTGGTGAGCTTGTGGAGAATTCTTTTGAGGCAGGAAGGACATGATTAATTTTGTATAGTATCTACTCTAGGAGTAGTGTAAAGCTATAATTGATAACATTCATTTGATTTGGGAATGTAACTAATCCATGGATAGTCCTTATTTTTGGCATGTAATTCTTAAAGCTCATAGACTCAACACGATTAAATTACTCTGATCATTTATATTAGGTCTAATTATGCCTTTGATCTGCACTTAAGGATTATGGTCCTTACATATTTACTGCAATGTTACAGATACGTTTATGCTTTTGCTTTATTGCAATAGGATATATGAATGTAATTTCGAGGACGAAATTCAATAAGTAGGCAAAAAATGTCATGCCTCGATATGACGTATACATGTTGGCTATGATTTGGTGTAATTACGTATTAAGTACGGTATGCTGTGGACTCGAGTTCGGGTGGAACCGAGTATGATATGAATATTTTCATTATATTATGAAATGGCACCAATTGGAAAGCAATACTAGACTTGGTATGATATATCACTGACATATGAGAAGTATAGAAGAGATGGGGGTTTAGTAGAGGGGGGTGACTTGTTGTTCATTAAGACATCAACTTGTAGTGTAATATAAATCTACATGGTTGTGAATTATGTAGTAATAAACTTTGCATAGCCAGTGAACATGAATTTGAGGGGAATTGCATTTGCATTTGAGTTGAATTTGGTGAGTATATAAAGCATGGTTTCAGATTTGAAACACATACTCCACCAAAACACACCTACAAATCTCTACACAAGCACCTCTCCAAACCCTTGTTGGTTCTTCCATCTTTTGCTTGGATTTCACTTGGTAATTAAGCTAGGAAGTTGAGTGAAGTGATCTCATAACTTCTTGGTAAGTAATTGATGATATTAAGCTTGGATAGGTAGATATTTATGAATGATGTGAACATAAGTACTAAGTGTTCATGGTTGGAATTCATACTTGTTATTATGCAAAGTATTGAATTCTATGATCATAAAAACATGTTAATATGATATTAGAGATTGCATGAAACATGTTGGAATATGAATTTTGAGTAGTAGAAGAAGAACCATGGAGATAAGCTCAAAATCGCCATGTTCTGAATTTTCTGGACATCGGCTATCGATCGCTAGCCCTATGGCGATCGATCGCCGAGAACAGAGAAAATATAAGGTGGTTAAAACATATGGTGATCGATGGGTGGAAATGTGGCGATCGATCGTGAGGAAACAGAACACTTTGGCGATCGATCGCGAGATAGTGGCGATCGATCGCGATGGAAGAGAACAGTATGGCGATCGATCACAGGGGACGGGGCAACGAGGCAGTTAGACATTGACGCCTAAATCATTTGTGTCGCAGAACAGGTACGTTTTGACGTACGAGTATAGGATATTGTTGTGATGATGATGTGGGCATGGTATCATATGATTAGTGACATCATATGCATGTGCATTCATGATATTATATTGTTGAGAGGGATGCCACGATAGATGTGTAGCATATGCTTTGGCTGAGATCGGTGCCACGATAGATATGCCAATGTTAGGCATATGCTTTGGCTGGAATTGTTGCCACGATAGGTATGCCCAAAGATGATAAGGAGAAGGAAGTTGAAGTTGGAGACAAAGCCACCGTGAAAAACGAGGTACCAAAAGGTAAGTTTCCTCCCTTTTCTGAATATAAAGTGCCACCACTTTTCCCCAAGCATTGAAAGACAATAGGAAAGAAGCTGGACTTAAAGGATTGTATGAAACTTTTCGACGGTGTGAGGTAAACATTCCTTTGCTTGATGCTATTCAACAAGTACCTCGTTATGCGAAATTTTTAAAAGATTTTTGCACTGCGAAAAGAAATCATAGGTTGAAGGGATCCCAAAAGATTGAATTGGGTGAAAATGTGTCCGCTATGATCCAAAGAAAATTCCCTATCCAGGTATGTTCTCTATCCCATGCACAATCGGTAACACTCGTCTTGAAAATGCCATGTTAGATTTAGGAACATCTATTAATGACATGCCATACTCTATTTATGCTTCTTTGCAACTTGGTCCTTTGAATACTACTGGAGTAGTTATTCAATTAGCGAATATGTCTAGTGCATATCCTAGGGGTGTGATAGAAGATGTGCTTGTGCAAGTGAATGAGTTGGTTTTTTCCTACAGATTTATGTGCTTGATATGGAGAATGGTGACAATAGTAGTCTCATTTTGTTAGGAAGGTCATTTCTAAAATCTTCTAAGACTAAGATATATGTTCATAGTGGTACCTTTACTATGGAATTTGATGGCGAAATTTTCGCTTTTAATATTTATGATGCCATGAAATATCCTTGCAATATGATGACACTGTGTATTCTATCGACATTATTGATTATTTGTCACAAGAGGTTTTTCAAATTGTAGGGAATGATGAGTTAAATGTCATTCTCACCATGGCTATGGAAAAAGAGAATGTGGAGTTGCTTCTTTGATGAATTGAAAGATACCATAGCTGCATTGGATGATACACTTGAGCTAATTCAGTCAGGGAACGTTTCTTTTATATAACTGCCTATTTCTAACACTAGATTACTTCCATCTGTTTTGTAGGCACCCACCATTGAGGTGAATCCACTACCTAGCTGTCACACCCCAAATATAGCTACGTAAAAATTTCGGCGGCATCTCCTCTATTTGTATAACATCCGGAGACACAACAACAACAATATATAAGATTTTTATAACCAGAAACACCATCATACTATTTACATACAATTTTTTACTTTCTCAAAGTAAAATTTTCAAAAGATAGTTTCACAAATTTAAAAGCCAAATGGTAACAAAATAACATAAGAAAACGTATGCTTTTCAAAAGATAAATCTGCAGACTCAAAAACAAAAATAAAATAACCCCATAGCCCAGCAGGTCATCATCCATGTACAACAGATCTCAAAAACCCGTAGGAGCTCATCACCTTGCCCAGTAAGTATGAGTCTCAGATATCGTCATGCTCACCTACAATGCATGAACTATATGAGCTAATTCCCAGTAAATAAAAATCATGCATGCTATGACAATGACATGAGACATCAATAACATGTATACCAAGATGCATACTCGAAAATATATAACATTTTATCCAAAATCGTATTTTTCATGGGCCCTTGACCCAGCTATTATGTACCGAGACAGAGCCCTGAACAATATCAATAGGCACACAGCCAAGATATAGGATCGATACAGTCGAATGGTCCATCCTCCAGTGACCAAGGCACATCACCGAACAACCCATGCTGTCACCGGAGAAGTATCCCACCCGCGACATCAATCAAAAGAAGAATACCAGCAAGTGGTCCATCCCCTCATGATTACCAATGGTACATCCCGAACAACCCTTTTAAACCTCTGAGGAGTATCCCACCACTGTACTCAACATATCATCTAAGTCTGCCTCGCAAACCTCAGTGTCATAGCAGTTGTCAACAAAATATTTCATCTTTTTCTCAAAATAATGTCATGCATGCCATACATCAAATATACTCATGTATTATGCATGCACGTGTAAATGCAAATGAACAGTTAGTTCAATGTAACATCAATTAAATATTTTGAACATCAAATAATACATATATATCATCTTATTCAAGCACCAACATAATTAATATCACAGAAAATACTATGTTCATGCATTGTAGTTGTAGATGGATTTTTACTTACCTTTCACTGGTTGATATCGCTCGATTCCTAGATAATACACAGTCAATCTACACAATTCAAATATTTATTTTAACAAATAATTCATCAAAGTTCATTTATTATCATCTATCTAAATTTAGTAATTCATTTACGCAATTTATTTCATCATATCGCTATTAGGATACTTACATCATTATTTAAAATTCTAGTAACTCATTTTATACACCAATTTATTGAATTCGAAGTTATAACATTAAAATTCCTATAAACTTGAAATTACAACATAATTTAAAATTTCTTGTTAATTACTATTTATCATCGTATAATCTATCACCTACATTAATTGCATAATTTTCTAGCAATACTAGAAATTTAGGCTTTTCCTAAACGCTAAAAATACCAAGAGAAAAGTACCTCAAATCGAAGATGATAATTCGAGGATTCCAAATATGTAATTTATTTGAAGTTTTGACGTCGTTACGGAGTCCGAAAATCAAAGAAGACGTGAAACCCTTCTTCTTTATTTTCTCCTCTCCAATATGTGAGTGTGTGTAGTGAGTGTGTGTTTAAAGATAACCTACATATATATGTTACACTTTAAGTCGGTTAAAAAATATGGCAATTTCCTTCTTTTATTATTTATTTTTTATTTTCTTATTTTTGTTTTTTTTATTATTATTTTTTTATTATTATTTTTTATATATATATTTTTAATGGGACTCATGTAATATGTAAATTCGGGTATAATAAAAGTCGAATTTGTAAAATAGTTCTGAACAAAAATCGTAGATTTATGTCTTCTCTTTCATCTGGCCTTAGAATCACTCGATTTGGATATCAGACGAGAAAGTTATGTCAAATCTACCTAAACATGACACACTTCAAAATTAATTTTTCCCCTTCCTCCGGTAGTTTTCGGCAAAAACTCAAAACATGAAAGTTGTAGCTCTACGAGTTATCTTTTTAATGAAATTGACCTCGTCATATTTCGGCGAATTTCAGCGATGATTTAAGCAGCTTTACTAGTATTCATGACAGTCTAACACATATGTTAAACATAGATGCAAGTATTAGATTCGGTTATTACATTCTCCACTCCTTACAAAAATTTCGTCCCCAAAATTTTACTTATCGGAATAGTTCTAGATATTTGGCTCTCATTTCATCCTCTCTTTCCCAAGTAGCTTCTTCTATTGATTGATTTCTCCATAGAACCTTAACCAATGGAATTCTCTTATTTCTGAGTTGCTTCACTTCGTGTAGCAAAATTTCTACTGGTATTTCTTCATAACTCAAATCTGTTTTTAATTCCACAGGTTCCTCTTTCAGAATATGCGATGGATTAGCAACATATTTTCTCAACATGGACACATGAAACACATTGTGTATCTGAGGCATTGATGTAGGTTGATCGAGTTTGTAGGCCACATCACCAATTCTTTGAGTCACTGAAAATGGACCAATATATCTAGGAGTGAGTTTCCCTTTCTTCTTCAAGCATTCTTCTTCATTTATCTGCATAGCTTTTCTGTCGGCTCTGGGAAATTTGCATTCTCTGCCGAATCTATGATACAACTTCAGTCATTTCCCAAATCATATCAGGGCCTAAAAGTTTCTTTTCCCCAATCTCATCCAAATGTACTGGAGATCTGCATTTTCTGCCATATAATGCTTCATAAGGAGCCATTCCTATGGTGGTCTGATAACTGTTGTTATAAGCAAATTCAATTAATGGAATAAATTTGCTCCAATGGCCTTGAAAATCTAGCACACAAGCTGTTAACATATCTTCCAGGGTTTGTATAGTTCGTTCTGATTGACCGTCAGTTTGGGGATGATATGCAGTACTGAATGCCAATTGTGTTCCTAATGCTTTATGTAGACTTCTCCAAAATGTAGACAAAAATCTTGAATCTCTGTCCGAAGTGATTGACAGAGGTACACCATGAAGTCTCACAATCTCCTGAATATATATCTGTGCATGTCAATCCATGGAATATGTAGAGCAAATCGGAAGGAAATGAGCAGCTTTGGTTAATCTATCAACAACAACCCAAATAGCATCATGGCTCTTAACAGTCTTTGGTAGGCCTGTCACAAATTCCATTGTCATTCTTTCCCATTTCCATTCTGGAATGAGTAAAGGCTGTAAGGTTCCTGCCGGTCTTTGATGTTCTGCCTTTACATGTTGACATGTTAAACATTGTTCTACATATCTTGCAATATCTCTTTTCATACCCGACCACCAGTAATGCATCTTTAAATCTCTATACATTTTCGTTGCTCCTGGATGTACTGAATATGATGTTGAATGAGCCTCTGCCAAAATATCTTCCCGAATATTTTCCACATTAGGAACACACAGTCGTCCTTTAAATTGTAGAACACCATTATGACCAAGTGTAAAATCAGAAGATGCCCCTGAGGTATTGTCTTTCTTTACTTTGGAAAGATATTCATCCGCTTCTTGTTCTTGTTGAATTCTATTAATCAAAGTAGGCTGAAGTGTCAATGCTGCAAGCTTCACTTCTATATCTCCATGTTCTACAAGTTCTATATTCATTTTCTGTAAATCTATCAGCTCTGCATTCTGAACTAAATCTAATGTACTTTGTGTGACTTTTCTACTTAATGCATCCGCTACAACATTAGCCTTTCCAGGATGATAGTTGATAGTACAATCATAATCTTTCACCAACTCTAACCATCTTCGTTGTCATGTTTAACTCTTTCTGGGTGAAGAAATATTTCAGAATCTTGTGATCAATATAAATCTCACATCGTTCACCATACAGGTAATGCCTCCATATTTTTAATGAAAACACCACTGCAGCAAGTTCAAGATCATGTGTAGGATAGTTCTTCTCATACTCCTTCAATTGTCTAGAGGCTTATACAATAACTTTACCATTTTGCATTTATACACATCCCAACCCATTCTTCGAAGCATCACTGTATACTACAAAGCCTCCCGTACCTGATGGAACTGAAAGGATAGGAGCATAAGTTAACCGCTTCTTCAATTCTTGAAAACTTTGTTCACAAGCATCGGTCCAGTTAAATGTCATGCCTTTTCTGGTTAACTGTGTTAAAGGAAAAGCTAGCTTGGAAAATCCTTCCACAAATCTACGATAGTATCCTGCTAAACCAAGAAAACTCCGTACTTCTGAAACATTTGTAGGCTGGGACCAATTGTTAATTGATTCAACTTTGCTTGGATCTACTGCTATTCCTTCTCCTGATATAACATGTCCCAAAAATACCACGCGATCTAGCCAAAATTCACATTTCTTAAATTTAGCATACAGTTGTTTCTCTTTCAGCACTTCTAACACCATTCTCAAATACGTGGCATGATCTTTCTTGGTTTTAGAGTAAATCAGAATATCGTCAATAAATACAATAACAAATTTATCAAGGAAATCTGTAAATACTCGATTCATTAGGTCCATGAAAGCTGCGGGGGCATTAGTCAGCCCAAATGGCATTACCAAGAACTCATAATGTCCGTATCTCGTACGGAATGCAGTCTCGGAGATGTCTTCCTCTTTGATCTTTAATTGATGATACCCAGACCGCAAATCGATTTTAGAGAAGACAGTGACACCCTGGAGCTGGTCAAATAAATCATCAATTCGAGGTAGAGGGTACTTATTCTTGATTGTAACTTTATTTATTTCTCGATAATCAATACACAATCTCATTGTACCATCCTTTTTGCGCACAAATAGGAGTGGAGCACCCCACGGTGAGAAACTAGGTCTGATGAAGCCTTTATCCAGTAATTCTTGCAATTGTATCTTCAATTCTTTCAACTCAGCGGGTGCCATTCGGTATGGAGATTTAAAGATTGGAGCTGTTCTTGGATTCAGATCAATAACAAATTCTACCTCACTGTCTAGAGGTAGCCCAGGAAGATCATCAGGAAATACCTCTGGGTATTCCTGAACCACTGGTACTGCACTAAGGATTGGAAGATGTTGCTCCTCCATATTCATAACGCTTACTAAATATCCTTCACAACCATCATTCAACAATCGTTGTGCTTTCAATGCTGATATTACTGGAAATTTAGAGCTTTCACTCTTCCAACAAAAGTAAAAGACTCTTCTCCAGGAGGTTGAAAAGTTACCGCCTTTTTCTTACAATCTATGGTAGCACCATACTTTGATAACCAGTCCATACCCAAAATGATATCATACTCATTCATGGTCAATACAATCAAATCAGCATAGAGTTCTCTAGTTTCAATAGGGATAACACATGCTCTTAAAATCATATTTGTTTGTTTAGAGTTTCCAGAAGCAATCATCATAGTATATTTTATCTCAGTTGTATCAGCTATTCTACCTAGCATCGTCATATACTCGGTGGATAAAAATGAATGTGTAGCTCCAGAATCAAATAATATAAGTGCTGAAATGCCGAAAATAGATAGATTACCTGCTACAACTGATGGGTTTACCTATGCATCTTCTCCAGTCATGGTGAAAACTCTGGCTGGAACATTCTGTTGCCATGGTGGATTTCGATTATTTGGGCATGCTGTAGAGATATGTCCAACCTGTCCACATGAATAACACCTCCTAGTCTCTATGGGGCAGATTCAAGTATGTTGTTTACCACATCTAGGACACTTGGCCGGCAACATTGATGTTTTGTTTTGCTCAACTCTTTCACGCTTATTTTGATCTCCTTGTTGTTGTAGTGGCTTTGGTTGGAATTGAGATTTTTGGCCTTGTGGTTGAAAAGGTCTTTTATTTCCACCTGTTATCCCCATCTTTGCCCTTTTTCTTGCTGAAATTGCCTTTGAGCCTCACGAGCACGCTCAATTTTCAGTTCAGCTTGTTAAGCAACTAATGCTCTTTCAGCAATCTGGGAAAATGCTACTCCTTGAATTCCTGCCATATTCACATCTCGATAAATCTCTGGTCTCAAACCTTCTATAAATCTTTCAACTTTCAAAGCATCAGTATTGACCATGTGTGTGGCAAATCTGGACAACTCTTCATATTTACGGATATAGTCTGATACAGTCATAAATCCCGGCCTCAGATGGATAAATTCATTCATCTTCATTGTATGAACAGGAGCAGTGAATTATTTGTTTCGGAATAACACTTTAAATCTATCCCACGTCATATTAGTTATGTCTTCTATGCTCTTCGTTGTTTCCCACCAATACTCAGCACTACCTCGAAGCAGAAAAGAAGCACACATCACTTTCTTTTCTTCTGGAACCTTGCAATACTGGAACATGTTTTCAATGGTCCTCAACCAATCTTCTGCAGCTGTGGGATATGAAGCATCCTCAAACGTTGGGGGACCCATTTTTCTGAATCTTGGACCAACTATCTCAACATGTTCTGCTCGGACCTGTGGTTGCGATGGCTCACCCATGCCTCTTTGTTGGATAAGTTGCTGAATCTATTGTGACTGTTGCTCAACCAATTGTGTAAGTCGACTAATGATTGTATTCTGATTAGTATTTGGCCTAGATGTCTCCTCTCCACTACGACTTCCACTACTTGTTCTAGCCATGTCTGCACTACTGTTAATAACAAAGCAAGTAACACATTGAAAAGAAACACATTTAGGAAACATATAAAACATGAAATGATAAAATAAAACTTACTGGCATGGCTGTGCTCCACAAGTTCTGAGCTCGTGTACATGGACAGTGTACAAAACCCAAAACCGTGCTCTGACACCACTAAATGTCACACCCCAAATATAGCTACATAAAAATTTCGGCGACATCTCCTCTACTTGTATAACACCCGGAGACACAACAACAACAATATATAAGATTCATATCACTAGAAACACCGTCATACTATTTACATACAATTCTTTACTTTCTCAAAGTAAAATTTTCAAAAGATAGTTTCGCAGATTTAAAAGCCAAATGGTAACAAAATAACATAAGAAAACTGCATGCTTTTCAAAAGATAATCCTGCAGACTCAAAAACCAAAATAAAATAACCCCATAGCCCAGCAGGTCGTCATCCATGTACAACAGATCTCAGAAACCCTTAGGAGCTCATCACCTTGCCCAGTAAGTATGAGTCTCAGATATCGTCATGTGTCACCTACAATGCATGAACTATATGAGCTAATGCCCAGTAAATAAAAATCATGCATGCTATGAAAATGACATGAGACATCAATAACATGTATACCAAGATGCATACTCGAAAAAATATATAACATTTTATCCAAAATCATATTTTTCATGGGCCCTTGACCCAGCTACTATGTACCGAAACAGAGCTCTGAACAATATCAATAGGCACACAACCAAGATATAGGATCGATACAGTCGAATGGTCCATCCTCCCGTGACCCCCAGAGGAACATCACCGAACAACCCATGCGGTCACCGGAGAAGTATCCCACCCGCGGCATCAATCAAAAGAAGAATACCAGCAAGTGGTCCATCCCCTCGTGATTACCAAGGGCACATCCGAACAACCCTTTTAATCCTATGAGGAGTATCCCACCATTGTACTCAACATATCACATAAGTCTGCTTCGCAAACCTCGGTGTCATAGTAGTGGTCAACAAAATATTTCATTTTTTTCTCAAAATAATGACGTGCATGCCAGACATCAAATATACTCATGTATTATGCATGAACGTGTAAATGCAAATGAACAGTTAATTCAATGCAACATCAATTAAATATTTTGAACATCAAATAATACATATATATCAAGCACCAACATAATTAATATCACAAGAAATACTATGTTCATGCATTGTAGTTGTAGATGGATTTTTACTTACCTTTCACTGGTTGATGTCACTCGATTCCTAGATAATACACAGTCAATCTACACAATTCAAATATTTATTTTAACAAATAATTCAAGAAAGTTCATTTATTATCATCTATCTAAATTTAGTAATTCATTACGCAATTTATTTAATCATATCCCTATTAGGATACTTATATCATTATTTAAAATTCTAGTAACTCATTTTATACACCAATTTATTGAATTCGAAGTTATAACATTAAATTTTAACATTAAAATTCCTATAAACTTGAAATTACAACATAATCTAAAATTTTTGTTAATTACTATTTATCATTGTATAATCTATCACCTACATTAATTGCATAATTTTCTAGCAATACTAGAAATTTAGGCTTTTCCTAAACACTAAAAATACCAAGAGAAAAGTACCTCAAATCAAAGATGATAATTCGAGGATTCCGAATATGTAATTTATTTGAAGTTTTGACGTCGTTACGGAGTCCGAAAATCAAAGAAGACATGAAACCCTTCTTCTTTATTTTCTCCTCTCCAGTATGTGAGTGTGTGTAAATATGTGTGAGTGTGTGTGTTTAAAGATAACCTACATATATATGTTACACTTTAAGTCGGTTAAACAATATGACAATTTCCTTCTTTTTATTTTTTATTTGTTCTTATTTTTGTTTTTTTTATTATTTATTTTTTTATTCTTATTTTTTTTTATATTTTTAATGGGACTCATGAAATATTTAAATTCAGATATAATAAAAGTCGAATTTGTAAAATAGTTCTGAACAAAAATCGTAGATTTATGTCTTCTCTTTCATCTTGCCTTAGAATCACTCGATTTGGATATCAGACGAGAAAGTTATGTCAAATCTACCAAAACATGACACACTTCAAAATTAATTTTTCTCCTTCCTCCGGTAGTTTTCGGCTAAAACTCAAAACATGAAGGTGGTAGCTCTCCGAGTTATCTTTTTAACGAAATTGACCTCGTCGTATTTCGACGAATTTTAGCGAAGATTTAAGCAGTTTTACTAGTATTCATGACAGTCTAACACATATGTTAAACATAGATGCAAGTATTAGACTCGGTTATTACACTAGCCATCCCAAGTATGTATTCCTTGGTGAAGGAGATACTGCCAGTGATCATCTCTAGCAAGTTCGGGGATGATCAGTAGGAGGAGCTTATTCATGTGCTCAAGGAGCACAAGACTTCCATATGTTGAACCATTGCCGACCTCAAGGGAATCAGTCCCTCCACATGCATGCATCGCATTCTACTTGAAGAAGGAGGGAGCCCTACACGTCAGCCCCAAATGAAGCTTAACCCACCCATGATGGATGTGGTGAAGGAGGAGATTTTAAAGATTTTAGCGGTTGGGGTGATCTATCCTATCTCAGACAGTCAATGGGTCACTCCGGTCCAATTTTCCAAAGAAGACTGGTATTACTGTGATCAAGAACAAAGATGATGAGCTGGTTCCCACTCGTATTTAGAATGGGTGGCGATTTTGTATCGACTACCGGAAGCTCAACATTGTGACTAGAAATGACCACTTTCCTCTACCCCTTGAAAGGTTAGCTTGTCACTCCTACTATTGTTTCCTTGATGGGTATTTCTGGTTATTTTCAGATTGAAATTGCACCGGAGGACCAAGAAATACCACTTTCACATGCCCTTTGGTACATTCGCATACCGACGTATGCCATTTCGACTATGTAATGCCCAGCCACGTTTCAACGATATATGGTTAGCATATTTTCTGAGTTTATTGAGCATATTTTAGAGGTGTTCATGGATGATTTTACTGCCTACGGCAACCCATTCAGGGATTGTCTAGCTATCCTTACACTTGTGTTGAAAGATGCATTGAGACTAACCTTGTTCTAAATTCTGAAAAATGTCACTTTATGGTAGAACAAGGTATAGTGTTGGGTCATGTCATTTCTGCTAGTGATATAGAGGTAGACAAAGCTAAAATTGATGTTATGCAGTCTTTACCTTATCTTACTTGTGTTTGGGATGTGTGCTCTTTTCTTGGACATGCGGGTTTTTATAGAAGGTACATCAAAGATTTCATTAAGATAGCTACATCTTTGTGTAAGCTACTACAAAAAGATGTCGCTTTCGAGATGGATGAAGCAAGCAAGATAGCTTTTGATAGACTGAAGGAGTCATTGACTTCTACCCCCCATCATCCAACCTCCCGATTGGAGTAAGCCTGTTGAGATCATGTGCGATGCTAGTGACTTTGCGGTTGGCACTGTCTTAGGCCAAAAAGTGGGGAATGCTTCACATACCATCTACTATGCATCCAAGACCTTGAATGATGTTCAACGGAACTATTTCACTACTGAGAAAGAGCTTTTACCAGTTGTTTTTGCCCTTGAAAAAATTTGATCTTATTTACTTAGTACTAAAATCATTGTTTATTCTGACCATGCAGTTCTTCGCTACTTGATGACGAAGAAGGAGGCAAAACCGAGGCTTATAGGATGGATTTTTCTCTTGAGTGAGTTTGATATACAAATCAAGGACAAGAAAGGCAGTGAAAATAAAGTAGCGGATCACCTAAGCCGTCTAGCTCATGTGAATGACGAGCTATGTTTGAAGGAGGAATTCCCAGATGAGCAACTGTTCTCCATAAGCAACAATTTACCATGGTATGCTCATATTGTGAATTACTTAGCTTATAATGTATTACCTTCTGTATTGTCTAGGTCTCAAAGAGCAAAGATAATGAGTGATGCCAAGTACAATGTATTAGCTGACCCTTATAGTGGAAGAACTGCGCGAATCAAATCATTAGAAGATGCATCCCCGAGACTGAGGTAAGTGACATTCTTAAGTTTTGTCATTCATATGCTTGTGGTGGACATTTTGGAGCAAAGAGGACATCTAGGAAGGTTAAAATGTGGGTTCTTTTGGCCCACCCTTTTTCGTGATGCCTATTACTTTTGCAAGAATTGTGAGCAATGCCAAATGACCGGTAACATATCCCATAGAAAAGTGATTTCTCAACAACCCATTCTTATTTGTGAAATTTTGATGTATGGGGCATCTACTTTATGGGACCGTTTCCTCTATCATATGGTCATATTTATATACTACTTGTTGTTGATTATGTCTCGAAATGGGTGGAAGTTATTGCCGCCCGAATTGACGATTCCAAGGTTGTTGCAGATTTTATCAAACATAATCTTTTCTCTAGGTCTGGAATCCCGAGGGCCGTAATCAGTGATAAAGCTACCCACTTTTGCAATAGGACGGTGGAAAGCTTGCTAAAGAAGTATCATGTCACACACAAAGTTTCCACCGCCCATCATCAAACAAGTGGACAAGCTGAGGTCTCTAATCGAGAAATCAAAGCCATCTTGGAAAAATGGTCAACCCGACAAGGAAGGATTGGAGCTTAAGATTGGATGATGCACTTTGGGCCTACAAGACTGCATACAAAACGCCAATAGGTATATCCCCATATCGATTATTGCCATCTCCCTGTAGAGTTGGAGCATAGAGCACACTAAGCTGTGAAAAATTTCAACATGGCATACAATGAGAGTGGAGTTCATAGGAAGTTACAATTGCAAGAATTGGAGGAGATAAGAAATGAGGCATATGAAAGTGCACGTATTTACAAGGAAAAGACGAAGGACTTCCATGACAAGATGATAGCGAGGAGGATCTTTGAAGTTGGTCAAAAAGTTCTCATCTACCATTCACGTCTTCACCTATTTCTAGGTAAGCTTCGTTCTAGATGGAATAAGCCTTTTGTTATTATTAATGTCTACCCTCATGGTGCAGTTGAGATCCAAAGTTTGGACACCACCAAGACATTCAAGGTGAATGGTCACATACTGAAGCATTACTACTAGGGTGTTCAACACGAGGAAGGGGGACAATTGAATATCAAGGTGGCTCTAGACGATCCACCTAACTTCGAGTGATCTTGGGATTGAAGTCGGGCCACCATTTATTGCTTTCTTAGTTTTAATTTTTTATTTTCTTGTATTTTTGCCTTACATTGAGGATAATGTAAGATTTAAGTATGGGGGAGAGATTAGTAGTGTGTTATTGCTTTCTTATTGTAAAAATACAAAAAATTTAAAAATTTAAAATTTTGAGCTCATAGTTAGTAATGAACGCATGCTTAGAATCACTAGTCAATGATGAAACCTAATTGAGGGCATGTATGCTTTTGAACATAGGTGAATTGTTAACATTGGACCACTTTGAACTCTAATGCAAATTTTGCTTTGACTTAGTAGTTGAATATTTTCAGCACGATCTTATCATGACTTGTGACGTGTGCATAGCTTAGTAAAGATTGTTGAATTTTGTGATAGTCTTAAGAAGTCTCTGATACATGCTAGAACTTAACTACATGCTCTTTGATGCGTATGTCTAGACTACTTGCGAACATGAAAGTGATATAGGCGGTCTTTGATGCGTTTGAGCCTTCCAAGCCTACCATGTAAACAAAAATTTACCTAATTTGAGCTTTAATGCAAAAAGAATGGTTGTATGCTAAGCATACAAAAGACCACCATTCAACACTCCTTCACTAGCTTATCATCCTTCCTTAATAAGCCTAAATATGAATTTATTCATACCTTTGAAGAGAGTGTGACGTGTTTCATTCACATGCACTTATGTTATCATGAACATATAATTGTGAGCTTGCTGTTAAAAGAATGAAAATGCATGAAAGAAAAGGGATGCCTTGACAAAATAGATAAAAATATGACTACAAGGGGAGCCAAGACACAAGAAGAAAATAATTGAGTTAAACCTTGAAAAAAAAAATGAACAAGGTTTGGAAGAAATCATGCAATGAGAGAAGTTTTAATTGTGCATATCATTATACTCTTGATGTGACTAGGAATATACACATCTTTTGCGCTTAATTGTCTACGATTCGGTATATTTTGATGGATAATTCGTTACATATGCTACCTAATCGTGTATAATTGTGTAAATGTAGGTGAAATCAAAGAAATCGAGCTAAAAAGGCGAATAAAGATCAAGAAAAGCTTTGGAGATAATAAGGACTCAACGTAGATCAAGAAAATGGCTTAAAATGTAATTTTGGAGAAGAGATCGATAGCCTAGAAGAGGGGATCAACCGCCTTTGGACAGAAAGTTGAGCAACAAATTATGCGGGTTAGCGATCGATCGGTAAATATGAGCGATCGATCGCCAAAGTCTACTGGAGCCACGCGATCGATTGGCACAAAGAGACGATCGATCGCTCAAAGAATCTGCCGAAAAATAAAGCTAGCGATCGATCGCTAGCTTGGCCCGATTGATCGTTAAAGAGTCCGATAAAATTAAGAAATAAGGTCATTTACCATCTTTGGGAAGATTTTACCCTATCCAACCATATTCTATTACTCGAATTATCAGCCTCCTTGGACCAGAATTCAGACTTTACATCATAATTTTAGAATTAAAATAGATTTTTACTCTAAAACTCTTGAAGAACTTTTGAAGAACGCTTTGGAGGGTCAAAACACGAAGACGGAATCGACGAGCCGAAAGCGTGTTTCTCTTTAGTAACTTCTTCTCTACCGATTATTTCATGTTTTACAAACTAGATTTTGTTGTTTTTAGTTTGATGGTTGAGGGATACTTGCCTTTGGAATCAAAACAATTGTGAAGATTTTGGTTTGATTGTTGGATTTAATTCAATTTCAATTTGTTTTTCAGATTATGATTATTATGATTGTTGTTTTTGATTGATAGATTGATCACCTAGTAATCTCATACACAATCTAATGCTAATTAAGAAGCAACTAAGATTGATAATTACCTGATGTTGGTGCTGTTAAATTCTTAGGAAAAACGATTGGATAATTAATTCTAACGGCTGTAGTTTTTATTGATTAAATTCATCAAACTTACTAGTTTTTGAAGCTATCATTGAATTAATCTTAATGGCTGTAATTTTGGTTAATGATTTGATAATAGTCGAATTTGAATGTTGTTTTATATTTGACTACGATTAAGGTAAGGGATTAAGTTTACAATTGATGAATAATTGGATGAAATCGATTATTTAGTGATCTGATGATCAAGTGAATAATTTCCAAAGGTAAAGTTGACCAAAAACCAAGAATTGCTTTTAATCTTGATAATCTAGTGATTTGCTTGCTTTAGTTTAATCAATTATAGTTAAAGATTGCAAAACCCCCTAATTGTTACTTCGTTATTTGGTTTTTCGATCCCACGAAGAAGGGAATGCTCTTGTGTTAACGAAAAACCAAATAACGAAGTAACAATTAGGGGGTTTTGCAATCTTTAACTATAATTGATTAAACTATGGCAAACAAAATTACTAGATTATTAAGATTTAAAAGCAATCCTTGGTTTTTGGTCAACTTTACCTTTGAAAATTATTCACTTGATCATCAAATAAGTAAATGATCGATTTCATTCAATTATTCATCATTTGGAAATTTAATTCATCCCTAACCTTAATCGTAGTCAAACAGAAAACAACATTCAAATTAGACTCTTATCAAATCCTTAACCAAAACTACAGCCGCTAAGATTAATTCAATGATAGCTTCAAAAACTAGTAAGTTTGATGAATCTAATCAATAAAAACTACAGCCGTTAGAATCAATTATTCAATCGTTTTTCCTAAGAATTTAACAACATCAACAACAGGTAATTATCAATCTTAGTTGCTTCTTAATTAGCATTAGGTTGTGTATGAGATTACTATGTGATCAATCTATCAATCAAACACAACAATCATAATCTGAAAAACAAATTGAATTTGAATTAAAATCCAACAATCAAACAAAAATCTTCACAAGTGTTTTGATTCCAAAGGCAAGTATCACTCAACCAAGAATCAAAAGGTTTAGCTACTCATAATCAAACGAAAACAACAAAATCTAGTGTATGAAACATAAAATAATCGGTAGAAAAGAATTACTAAAGAGAAACACGCTTCTGACTCGTCGATTCTGTCTTCGTGTTTTGATCCTCCAAAGCGTTCTTCTAAAGTTTGAGAGTAAAAATCTATCCTAAATTTAACATTATGTTCTCAAGTATGAATTATGGTCCTAGGAGATAATCGAGTTATAGTAAGTGAATATGGTAGGATAGGGTAAGATCTTCCCAAAGATGGTAAAAGACCTTATTTCCTAATTTTCTCGGACTCTTTAGCGATCGATCGGTAGATTTTTTTTTTCTCGGTAGATTCTTTGAGCGATCGACCACCTCTTTCTAGACTGATTGATCACGTGGCTCCAGTAGACATTGGCGATCACTCGCTCATATTTACCGATCGATCGCTAACCCGCATAATTTGTTGCTCAACCTTATGTCCAAAGGCGATCGGTCCCCTCTTCTATGCGATCGATCTCTTCTCCAAAATTACATTTTAAGCCATTTTCTTGATCTACCTTGAGTCATTATCATCTCCAAAGCTTTACTTGATCTTTATTCACCTTTTTTAGCTCGATTTCTTCGATTTCACCTACATTTACACAATTATACACGATTAGGTAGCATATGTAACGAATTATCCATCAAAATATACTGAATCATAGACAATTAAGCGCAATAGATGTGTATATTCCTAGTCATATCAAACTAATTTTGTCTGATGTTACTCGAGGTCGAGCAAAGAGTAAGTATGTGGGAATTTGACGTGACTAGAAATAGAGACATCTATTGCGCTTAATTTTCTACGATTCGGTGTATTTTGATGGATAATTCGTTACATATGCTACCTAATCGTGTATTTGTGTAAATGTAGGTGTAATCGAAGAAATCGAGCTAAAAAGGCGTATAAATACCAAGGAAAGCTTTGGAGATGATAAGGACTCAAGGTAGATCAAGAAAAGAGCTTAAAATGTAATTTTAGAGAAGAGATCATTCGCATAAAATAGGGGATCGATCGCCTTTGGACAGAAAGTTGAGCAACAAATTATGCGGGTCAGCGATCGATCGGTAAATAGGAGCGTTCGATCGCCAAAGTCTACTGGAGCCACGTGATCAATCGGTACAAAGAGGCAATCGATCGCTCAAAGAATCTGCCGAAAAAAATAAAACTAGTGAACGGTCGCTATCTTGGTGCGATTGATAGCTAAAGAGTCCGAGAAAATTAGGAAATAAGGTCTTTTACCATCTTTGGGAAGATTTTACCCTACCCTACCATATTCATTTACTATAACTCGAATTATCAGCCTCCTTGGACCAGAATTCCGACTTTACATAATAATTTTAGAATTAGAATAGATTTTTACTCTAAAACTCTTGAAGAACGCTTTGGAGGATCAAAACACGAAGACAGAATCGACTAGCCAGAAGCGTGTTTCTCTTTAGTAACTGCTTCTCTACCGATTATTTCATGTTTTATAAACTATATTTTGTTGTTTTTAGTTTGATTATGAGTAGCTAAACCTTGTGATTCTTGGTTGAGGGATACTTGCCTTTGGAATCAAAACAATTGTGAAGATTTTGGTTTGATTTAATTTAATTTCAAGTTTTTTTTTAGATTATGATTATTATGATTGTTGTGTTTGATCGATAGATTGATCACCTAGTAATCTCATACACAATCTAATGCTAATTAAGAAGGAACTAAGATTGATAATTACCTGCTGTTGGTGTTGTTAAACTCTTAGGAAAAACGATTGGATAATTGATTCAAATGGCTGTAGTTTTTATTGATTAGATTCGTCAAACTTACTAGTTTTTGAAGCTATCACTGAATTAATCTTAACGGCTGTAGTTTTGGTTAAGGATTTGATAAGAGTCGAATTTGAATCCTGTTTGACTATGATTAAGGTGATGGAGGAATTAAATTTCCAATTGATGAAAAATTGAATGAAATCGATTATTTAGTGATTTGATTATCAAGTGAATAATTTTCAAAGGTAAAGTTGACCAAAAAACAAGGATTGTTTTTTAATCTTGATAATCTAGTAATTTTGTTGCCTTAGTTTAATCAATTATAGTTAAAGGTTGCAAAACCCCCTAAATGTTACTTCGTTATTTGGTTTTTCGTTAACACAAGAGCCTACCCTTTTTCGTGGCATCGATCCCTACTTTCACTAGTATTACTAAGAGTGGGGTTAATTTGGGCGTACACGATAAACGCACACCAAAGTTTGGCGACGTTGCCGGGGAAGGCGTTTACTTTTATGTTAACTTTATTTTTATTTTTTTGCTACTCGGGTTTGTTAATGAGTACAGGTGAATCAACTGATCACGAAGATAATTTTCACTACGATCCTGAAATCGAGAGGACACTACATCGGTGAAGAAGAGAAGCAAGGATACTTGAGGAAGAAGAAGAGAGGAACACGATGGCTGCGAATCAAAGCTTGAGACAGTTGGCGAATCCTAACTTGGATCAACAACCTCTCTGCATCACTTTCCCTACGCTTGGTAATAATGTAAATTTTGAACTTAAATATAGTTTAATTCATTTATTACCGTCTTTTCATGATCTTGCAGGTGAGAACCCTCACAAGCACTTGATGGAATTTCACGTGGTATGCACTACTATGAAGCCTGCTGGCGTAACGGAGGAGCAAATCAAACTGAGAGCCTTTCCATTCTCTCTAAAGGATGCTGCTAAAGATTGGTTATTCTACCTACCCTCCAGATCCATCACCACGTGGACTGATTTGCAAAGGGTCTTCCTCGAGAAGTACTTTCCAGCTTCGAGGGCAACTAACATACGAAAGGAAATCTACGGTGTGAAGCAATACCACGAGGAGTCGCTGCATGAGTACTGGGAACGTTTTAAGAAGTTGTGTGCAAGCTGCCCACAACATCAGATAAGTGAACACCTTTTAATTCAATATTTTTATGAAGGTTTACTTTCTGGTGACAGGAACTTAGTAGATGCGGCAAGCGGAGGAGCTTTCATTGACAAGACATCAGAGGAGGCAAGGAACTTGATAGCTGATAAGGATGAATATTACGTGTATTTTGCAATGATATGTATCTATTTTCGTGTTGATTCCTGGATGATGTTATGATTTTTGCTATTTATTTGTTTGTTTCAGGAATCTAGGTGGGAAGTGGAAGAAATAAGCTAGAAAGACGAAAACGGACCAAACCGAGGCAAGAGATGAAGATTTTGGAATCTGACATGTTCGATCGATCGGAAGCGAAGCACGATCGATTGACCGAGGCAGGGATTTTGGCCAACAAGAAAAAGTGATGCTCGATCGATCGGTAATTGATCTCAATCGATCGAGCATGGCAGAAGAATTCTTGGATGAGAAATTAGAGTGCTCGATCGATCGAGACATTTTCTCGATTGATCGAGCGACAGAGTTTGCTGAAAAAAAGACTTGATTGAGTTTGATCTATTGGGAACACTTCCATCCACCTCCTCTTCTATAAAATGAGACCTAGGGCATGAATTTGAGGAGTCCAACATCATATCATATACCACAAATCAGCCTCCTATCATTCTCCAACATCCATATAATTTAAGAAGAAAAATCCTTTGAAGTGCAAGGAAGGAAGCAAGGGAAGAAGTAACATTGCAACGCACGGATTCAACTCCTTCGTTATCGTACTTCTAAACTTTATTCGTTTTGATTTTTGAATTTCTTGATGTTTATGTGGTTGAGAAACAATTATTCATCTTGATAGTTTGTTTGAATATGAAATAAGTTTATTTTATCAAGATTAGGGAAGCTTGTGTTTGAGTTAAAGATTTGAATGTTTGTTGAGTGGATTAATTCTTTTGTGCATGATTTATAGTTCTAATGCTATCAAAGCCTTGCTACCTTTGATTGATTTGTGAATTATAATTGAGATCGGGAGATAAAATTATAATACGCTATAATAAATCATGTTATATGTTAACGATTTAGATCGAGAGATTAAATCACATATGTGATAACTTTGGATTGAAAGATTTAAAGTTAACGGTTTTCATCGAGATTTATGCAATATTAAATTGGTTTATGTGAACGAGAGTTACTTGTTTCAATTTAATATTAGTTTCAATATAGCTTGAGAAAGTGTATTGATTATTTTAAGGGAATCTATCACCTTAAGAATTAATTGGTTAGTAATTGTTTTTACAAACAAATCATTGACGATTACACAAGTGAACCGACATCTTGATAAATTTCTCGAGTGGAATTCCTTCGCATCTTCAAAGGAGTTGATTTAATTTTAAGTTTTTAAGTTTTCATTTTGATTAGTTAATTATTCATATATTTCGTAGGCTAATTTTTCTAATTTTATTTGGTACTTATATGTTAGTCTCAATGGGTACGACATCCCTATTTCTAAATCACTATACTAAAACTTGACACCGTGCACTTGCGGTATAAAATCGCGCTGCTTTGATATTTTATTGTTTAAAATAATCGCGATCAATAGCAAACATGGCTGCCAACTCCCAACAATTTGGACATGTCCGACATGGACAACCGCCAAGACAAGAGGTAAACGTATCCAATCTAGAACAACAGCTGATTGATTTAACGTTTCTTGTGCGCAATCTTGCAGGTGGCAATTTGGGGAAGATAAAGCCATGTGGAATCTGTCTTGCCTTGAACCATCCACTGACGCATGTCCCTCACTATAAGAGACATCCATTGAGCACGTGAATGCAGCGGGAGGATTCCCAGGTCCACCACAAAGGAGCTATGACCACCCATCAAGCAACTACAACCAAGGGTGGAGGGACCATCCAAACCAGGGCTATGTGAATCAACAAATGAACCAAACTCCCCCTATAGACCGCCATATCAGAGACCTCCACCACCGCCAGTGCATGCTCCTTCGACAGGTTAGAGAATATTGTTAGTCACTGCTGAAAATAGCCTGCAATTTCAACAGGAAACGAGACGAACATAGAGGAGCCCATGCAAGAGGAGGAACCACGAGCTAAGTCCCCTCCACTCCGTGAATATAAAATTGAACCCCCATTCTCCCTTGCATTGAAGGTGAACTGGAAAGACGAGGGCATCAAGGGACTCTACAAGACTTTCCGACGCTATGAGGAAAATGCTCCACTGTATGATGCCATGAAAGTGCCGAAATATGCTAGATTTTTTAAGGAAGTTTGGAAAGCGGATAGGAGCAAAGAACGAAAAGGGTGCCCCAAGATTGAGCTACGCGAGAATGTTTCCGCGGTCATCCAACGAAGCATTCCCACAAAGTGTAAGGACCCTGGTATGTTTTCTATCCCTTGTGTGATTGAAACCACTAGATTGAGAAGGCAATGCTAGAGTTAGGATCTTCAATTAATGTCATTCCTTACTCAATCTACCACTCAACTGAAACTGAGACCTTTGAAAAGAAATAACACTGTGATACAACTAGCTGATAGGTCCATGATTATGCCTAAGGGGATAATAGATGATGTACTTGTGCACGTAGAGAGGTTGGTTTTCCCCACTGATTTATATGTCTTAGACATGGAAAATGGTGATCCATCTAGCCTCATTCTATTAGGGAGACCATTCTTGAAAACATCTAAATCTGTGATAGATGTAAATAGCATCATGTTAACAAATTGCAAGATTCAATATCTATAAAACCATTAAAACACATGAACAATCTGGTTATTCTATTGATATCAATGATGAAGTTGATTCTGATTTTGATAATGATGATTTGTGGGAGATGGAAAAGGTTACTGATGATCTTGAAGACAAATGAGGTATGGACTTTAATCTTGTGCATAATTTTCAAACTATTGCTACCTTATCTATTCATGATACTGCTGACTCTCTATCTTCTCACTTACATGATCGTACTGTTGAAAGGAAACACCCTCTGGATATACCACAACAATCAACAAATGCTTAAGGAGGAACAAAGACTAAGGACCACTCAAAGGCAAACAAACCGAAGTTCAAAGGACTGGAGAAGATATTGAGGTGGAAGAGGAAGGATGAAACGACACCACATAAGCCACCTTGATAGAGGACTGGTGTCAGGCCACCAACGTTAAACAGAGGCGCTGCTTAGGAGGCAACCCAATGGGAGTTAGTTTTCCCATCTCTTTTATTGTTTTTTTTAGTTAGACTTTTTTCTTTCCTTACAATTTTGACTTACATTGGGGACAATGTAAGATTTAAGTATGGGGGAGGGATTAGTGGTGTGTTATTGCTTTCCTATTATAAAAATATAAAAAAATGAAAATTTGAAAAAAACAACTGAGCTCATAGTTAGTAATGAACGCATGCTTAGAATCATTAGCCCATGATGAAACCTAATTGATGGCATGCATGTTTGAACATAGGTGAATTGTTAACCTTGGAACACTTTGAACTCTAATGCAAATTATGCTTTGACATAGTAGTTGAATATTTTGAGCACGATATTGTCATGACTTGTGAAGTGTGCATAGCGTAGTGAAGATTGTGTGAATTTTGTGATAGTCTTAAGAAGTTTCTGATACGTGCTAGAATTTAACTACATGCTCCTTGAAGCATATGTCTAGACAACTTGCGAACATGAAAGTGATATAGGCAATCTCTGATGTGTTTGATCCTTTCAAGCCTACCATGTAAAGAAAATCAATCACTAGTACCTTTTTTGAGCTTTAATTTAAAAGAATGGTTGTATGCTAAGCATACAAACGATCCACATTCGACATTCTGTGACTAGCTTATCATCCTTCCCTAATAAGCCTAAATGTGATTTTAATCCACACATTTGAAGGGAGTATGATGTGTTTCATTCACATGCACTTATGTATTCAATGATTCAAATGTTTGTGAGCTTCATTATCAAAAGAATGGAATGCATGAAAGAAAAGAAAAATGCCTTGAGAAAATAGGAAAAAAACATGACTCCAAGGGGAGCCAAGGCACAAAAGAGAAAAAAAGATTGAATACCTTGCAAAAACATATAAGGTGTGAAAATGAACAAAGTTTGAAAAATCATGCAAGAAGAGAAGTTTAAATTGTGCATATCACCATACTCTCTTGTTTGATGCATCTTTACCCTTTCTTTCATAAGCCAACACCTAGGCCAAGTTACAAGCTAATAAAGAGCTACTTGATTTGTGTTTGTAAAGTGGCTAAGATAGTGGATAGAGTGTGTAAGTGAACTTATACTTGTGTTAGTGTATGACTTAAGCTATTGTGGGCTTTGCATCTATTGGATCTATAATTTGTATATGACACTTGTTTATGACCACACACGCATGTTCACTGTTTTGTTGGCTATGAAATGTTTAGGGATTGAACTTGTTCCACTGTTACCTTTTTACCGCCTTTCATTACTATGCATGTTTACAATTGTTGAGGCATAAAGAGAGGACAAGTTAATTTGTTACGATGCTATGAGCCAAGCAAAAAGATTGTAGTTTTGTCTGATGTTACTCGAGGTCGAGCAAAGAGTAAGTATGGGGGAGTTTGATGTGACTAGGAACAGACACATCTATTGTGCTTAATTGTCTACGATTCGGTATATTTTGATGGATAATTCGTTACATATACTACCTAATCGTGTAAATGTAGGTGAAATCGAAGAAATCGAGCTAAAAAAATTGAATAAAGATCAAGAAAAGCTTTGGAGATGATTAGGACTCAAGGTATCAAGAAAAGGGCTTAAATGTAATTTTGGAGAAGAGATCGATTCGCATGAAGAGGGGATCGATCGCCTTTGGACAGAAAGTTGAGCAACAAATTATGCGGGTTAAAGATCGATCGGTAAATTTGAGCGATCGATCGCCAAAGTCTACTGGAGCCACGCGATTGATCGGTACAAAGAGGCGATCGATCGCTAAAGAGTCCGAAAAAATTAGGAAATAAGGTCTTTTACCATCTTTGGTTAGATTTTACCATATCATACCATATCCACTTGCTATAACTCGAATTATCAGCCTCCTTGGACCATAATTCAGATTTTACATCATAATTTTAGAATTAGAATAGATTTTTACTCTAAAACTCTTGAAGAACTTTTGAAGAACGCTTTGGAGGATCAAAACACGAAGACGGAATCGACGAGCCGGAAGCGTGTTTCTCTTTAGTAACTTCTTCTCTACCGATTATTTCATGTTTTATAAACTAGTTTGTTGGGTTTTGGAAAATCGAATAATTTTAGTTTTGATGTTAACACTTGTTATTGTGTTGCTAACATATTTCATCAAGTGTGCAGTTCATAGATGATATTTTACAGCTTGATGATTTGCTAAGAAATGGCCTTGAGTTTGGTTGCTGAAATGAGAATTCAGCATCCAGTAGACTCCAAGCACTGCTGACTAAATTGATCATATCTCATAGCTCAGATATCGAAATGACCTGATTCCAAAGGGGTTGGATAGAAAACTCAATTCTCTACAAGTCGTATTTCAGGCCAGAAGAACAAATTCGAAGGTTTACTTGACGACAAGACGTCTGCAAGAGCTTGCTGGTGCAAAGCTGAAACACCTACCGAGATCACACCTACCGGATTGCACCTACCGGATTGCACCTACCGGATTGCACTTATCGGATCACACCTATCGGATCACACCTACCAGATTGCACCTACCGGACCACACCTACCGGATCACACCTACCGGATTGCACATACTGGATCACACTTACCGGATCACACCTACCGGATTGCACCTACCGGATCGCACCTACCGGATTGCACCTACTGGATCACACCTACCGGACCCGACCAGCGGGCCTTCCAGAAATAGCCGAGAAACCAGAATATGACCTTTGCAAGCTCGGGAATGATGCAAAACCTTTTCCAACGTACATATTCTTGTGTCTAACGTATATATCATTACTTGGGGCTATATATACATGATTTGGAAGCTCAATAACAGCTGATTGAAGATCAATCCAAGCCTTCCAAAGCAAACCCACTTGGGATTCAATTGAGGAACTTCAAAGACAAAAGCTGCTAAATAAAGAGCACTCCTCAAACCTTTGGCACCTCTTACCTTGATGTATCAGATTCATTATGGAATCATTTCTACCTTTGTATTCACTCTATTCATTGTATTTGTGATCTAAAATAGAAGAGTGAATACCATTGTAGCAGTTGGTGATTCATCACAACTGGGTGAGGTCTTTACATGTGAGACGTTAAAGAACATGAACTTGTGTGTGCTAGGAGTTTAGGCTATCTGTGTGGTATTAGCCTAAGGAGGTTGTATACTGTAAAGTGTAAACCAAAGTCTTCTAGTGTATCCTTCCATGAGATGGAAGAAGGGGAGACGTAGAAGCGTTGTGCTTCGAACTTCCAAATGCTTGTGTTATTTACTTTACTGCATTTATTTACCTTACTATTTTTACATACTTTATTGCAAATTTTAAAATGTCTTTCAAATGTTTAATCGGTTATAGAGCAGGTTATGTCGAGTGTCTTCCGCTCGGTTTTGTAACCGACCTCGATATAATCTCTCGGTGCAATTATTTCAAGAACACGAGCTATTGAAGCTCAAGTTGGTTGAACTCGGGTGTGGAATGACAACCCAACCCCGAAATCGATCCTAACAAGTGGCATCAGAGCCTGGTTGTTCTTGGAAAGCATTTTAACCGATTTTAGAAGGAAATCTTTTAAAGAAAATTTCTCATGAGCATGAAATTATTTTCATAGCATAATTTTCTAAAACTTGGTGTATGAAATTTTTTAGCATAAAAATCAATTTCATTGCATTCATTTTGCACGAAAATAATTTTAAAATCTATTTTAAATGTTCAAATTCTCGTTCAATATGTTCTAAACTCATTTTAAGTTTAAAATTTTTATTTTGAAATTTTTTTCTAACAATTTTCGAAGCATTTAGTTTTTCTGGCAGCTTGAAGCGACTTTGGGAAAATTGGCATAACTTCTTGCTCAGATGTCCAAATGACGAACCGTTTTTTGCGTTGCAAAATAGACTCATAGAGGATCACAACGATATAGGTCTTGCAGCCTAATGTTTCACGAGGAGATATAGTTTATTATGTAAAGTTGGACTAAGTATGCTGTCACCGCAGAAAGATAAAATGGACATTGATGAGTTTTGTCAAAAAAAAAAAAAATTTCAAATTTGTTGCCAAGTATGCTTCATCCATCATCAAAAGAGGTTATTTTTGTTCAAAATTTAATGTGCATTTCATTTTTTTTTAGCCTACCCAATGTTGTTTTAAAAATATGTTTTTTCTTGTTATGCAACATTGTGCTTTAATGTTTCATATTTTTTATTCATGTTTTGTGATCATCAAGAAGGGGGAGATTGTTTGGTTTTGGAAAATCGAATAATCTTAGTTTTGATGTTAACAACACTTGTTATTGTGTTGCTAACATATTTCATCAAGTGTGCAGTTCATAGATGATATTTTACAGCTTGATGATTTGCTAAGAGATGACATTGAGTTTGGTTGCTGAAATGAGAATTCAGCATCCAGTAGACCCCGAGCGCTGCTGACTAAATTGATCATATCTCATAGCTCGGATATCGAAACCACCTGATTCTAAAGGAATTGGATAGAAAACTAAATTCTATACAGGTCGTATTTCAGGCCAGAAGACCAAATTCGAAGGTTTACTTGACGAAAAGACGTCTGCAAGAGCTTGCTGGTGCAAAGCTGAAATACCTGCCGAGATCACACCTACCGGATTGCACCTACCGGATCACACCTATCGGATTGCACCTACCGGATTGCACATACCGGATTGCACCTACCGGATCACATCTACCGGATTGCACCTACCGGATTGCACCTACCAGATCACACCTACCGGATTGCACCTACCGGATTGCACCTACCGGATCACACATACCGGACCCGACCAGCGGGCCTTCCAGAAATAGCCCAGAAACCAGAATATGACCGTTGCAAGCTCGGGAATGATTCCGAACCTTTTCCAACAGACATATTCTTGTGTCTAATGTATATATCATTACTTGGGGCTATATATACATGATTTGGAAGCTCAATAACAGCTGATTGAAGATCAATCCAAACCTTCCAAAGCAAACCCACTTGGGATTCAATTGAGCAACTTCAAAGACAAAAGCTGCTAAATAAAGAGCACTCCTCAAACCTTTGGCACCTCTTACCTTGCTGTATCAGATTCACTATGGAATCATTTGTGCCTTTGTATTCACTCTATTCATTGTATTTGTGATCTAAAATAGAAGAGTGAATACCATTGTAGCAGTTGGTGATTCATCACAACTGGGTGAGGTCTTTACATGTGAGACGTTAAAGAACATGAACTTGTGTGTGCTAGGAGTTTAGGCTATCTGTGTGGTATTAGCCTAATGAGGTTGTATACTGTAAAGTGTAAACCAAAGTCTTATAGTGTATCCTTCCATGAGATGGAAGAAGGGGAGACGTAGAAGCGTTGTGCTTCAAACTTCCAGAAACAAATGCTTGTGTTATTTTCTTTACTGCATTTATTTACCTTACTGTTTTTACATACTTTCTTGCAAATCTTTAAAATGTCTTTCAAATGTTTAATCGGTTATAGAGCGGGTTATGTCGAGTGTCTTCCGCTCGGTTTTGTAACCGACCTCGATATAATCTCTCGGTGCAATTATTTCAAGAACACGAGCTATTGAAGCTCAAGTTGGTTGAACTCGGGTGTGGAATGACAACCCAACCCCGAAATCGATCCTAACAAGTGGCATCAGAGCCTGGTTGTTCTTGGAAAGCATTTTAACCGATTTTAGAAGGAAGTCTTTTAAAGAAAATTTCTCATGAGCATGAATTTATTTTCATAGCATAATATTCTAAAACTTGGTGTATGAAAATTTTTAGCATAAAAATCAATTTCATTGCATTCATTTTGCACGAAAATAATTTTAAAATCTATTTTAAATGTGCAAATTCTCGTTCAATATGTTCGAAACTCATTTTAAGTTTTAAATTGTTATTTTGAAATTTTTTTCTAACAATTTTCGAAGCATTTAGTTTTTCTGGCAGCTTGCAGCGACTTTGGGAAAATTGGCATAACTTCTTGCTCGGATCTCCAAATGACGAACCGTTTTTTGCGTTGCAAACTAGACTCATAGAGGATCACAACGGTATAGGTCTTGCAGCCTAATTCTTCACTAGGAGATATAGTTTATTCTGTAAAGTTGGACTAAGTGTGCTGTCACCGTAGAAAGATGAAATGGACATTGTTGAGTTTTGTCAAAAAAAAAAACAAATTCAAATTTGTTGCCAAGTATGATTCATCCATCATCAAAAGAGGTTATTTTTGTTCAAAATTTAATGTGCATTGCATTTTTTTTAATTTATTTTAGCCTACCCCAATGTTGTTTAAAAAGTATGTTTTTTTTTTGTTATGTAACATTGTACTTTAATGTTTCATATTTTTTATTCAAGTATTGTTGGGTTTTGGAAAACCGAATAATCTTAGTTTTGATGTTAACAAAACTTGTTATTGTATTGCTAACATATTTCATCAAGTGTGCAGTTCATAGATGATATTTTACAGCTTGATAATTTGCTAAGAAATGGCATTGAGTTTGGTTGCTGAAATGAGAATTCAGCATCCAGTAGACCCCGAGCGCTGCTGACTAAATTGATCATATCTCATAGCTCGGATATCGAAACGACCTGATTCCCAAGTGGTTGGATAGGAAACTCAATTCTCTACAAGTCGTATTTCAGGCCAGAAGACCAAATTCGAAGGTTTACTTGAAGAAAGGACGTCTGCAAGAGCTTGCTGGTGCAAAGCTGAAAACACCTACCGAGATTACACCTACCGGATTGCACCTACTGGATCACACCTACCCGATGGCACCTACCGGATTGCACCTGCCGGATAGCACCTACCGGATCACACTTACCGGATTGCACCTACCAGATCACACCTACCGGATTGCACCTACCGGATCACACCTACCGGACCCGACCAGCGGGCCTTCCAGAAATAGCCCAGAAACCAGAATATGACCGTTGCAAGCTTGGGAATGATGCAGAACCTTTTCCAACGGACATATTCTTGTGTCTAACGTATATATCTTTACTTGGGGCTATATATACATGATTTGGAAGCTCAATAACAGCTGATTGAAGATCAATCCAAGCCTTCCAAAGCAAACCCACTTGGGATTCAATTGAGGAACTTCAAAGACAAAAGCTGCTAAATAAAGAGCACTCCTCAAACCTTTGGGACCTCTTACTTTGCTGTATCAGATTCATTATGGAATCATTTGTGCCTTTGTATTCACTCTATTCATTGTATTTGTGAGCTAAAATAGAAGAGTGAATACCATTGTAACAGTTGGTGATTCATCACAACTGGGTGAGGTCTTTACATGTGAGACGTTAAAGAACATGAACTTGTGTGTGCTAGGAGTTTATGCTATCTGTGTGGTATTAGCCTAAGGAGGTTGTATACTGTAAAGTGTAAACCAAAGTCTTCTAGTGTATCCTTCCATGAGATGGAAGAAGGGGAGACGTAGAAGCGTTGTGCTTCGAACTTCCAGAAACAAATGCTTGTGTTATTTACTTTACTGCATTTATTTACCTTACTGTTTTTACATACTTTCTTGCAAATCCTTAAAATGTCTTTCAAATGTTTAATCGGTTATAGAGCGGGTTATATCGAGTGTCTTCCGCTCGGTTTTGTAACCGAACTCGATATAATCTCTCGGTGCAATTATTTCAAGAACACGAGCTATTGAAGCTCAAGTTGGTTGAACTCGGGTGTGGAATGGCAACCCACCCCCGAAATCGATCCTAACAAGTGGCATCAGAGCCTGGTTGTTATTGGAAAGCATTTTAACCGATTTTAGACGGAAATCTTTTAAAGAAAATTGAGCATGAAATTATTTTCATAGCATAATTTTCTAAAACTTGGTGTATGAAAATTTTTAGCATAAAAATCAATTTCATTGCATTCATTTTGCACGAAAATAATTTTAAAATCTATTTTAAATGTGCAAGTTATCGTTCAATATGTTCTAAACTCATTTTAAGTTTAAAATTGTTATTTTGAAATTTTTTTCTAACAATTTTCGAAGCATTTAGTTTTTCTGGCAGCTTGCAGCGACTTTGGAAAAATTTGCATAACTTCTTGCTCGGATGTACAAATGACGAACCGTTTTTTGCGTTGTAAACTAGACTCATAGAGAATCACAACGGTATAGGTCTTGTAGCCTAATTATTCACGAGGAGATACAGTTTATTCTGTAAAGTTGGACTAAGTGTGCTGTCACCGCAGAAAGATGAAATGGACATTGTTGAGTTTTGTCAAAAAAAAAATTCAAATTTGTTGCCAAGTATACTTCATCCATCATCAAAACAGGTTATTTTTTTCAAAATTTAATGTGCATTGTATTTTTTTTAATTTATTTTAGCCTACCCCAATGTTGTTTAAAAAATATGTTTTTTTCTTATTATGAAATATTGTGCTTTAATGTTTCATATTTTTTATTCAAGTATTGTTGGGTTTTGGAAAACCGAATAATCTTAGTTTTGATGTTAACAAAACATGTTATTGTTTTGCTAACATATTTCATCAAGTGTGCAGTTCATAGATGATATTTTACAGCTTGATGATTTGCTAAGAAATGGCATTGAGTTTGGTTGCTGAAATGAGAATTCAGCATCCAGTAGACCCCGAGCGCTGCTGAATAAATTGATCATATCTCATAGCTCGGATATCGAAACGACCGGATTCCAAAGGGGTTGGATTGAAAACTCAATTATCTAAAAGTCGTATTTCAGGCCAGAAGACCAAATTCGAAGGTTTATTTGACGAAAAGACGTCTGCAAGAGCTTCCTGGTGCAAAGCTGAAACACCTAACGAGATCACACCTACCGGATTGCACCTATCGGATTGCACCTACCGGATCACACCTACCGTATTGCACCTACCGGATCACACCTACCGGATTGCGCATATCGGATTGCACCTACCGGATTGCACCTACCGGATCACACCTACCGGATTGCACCTACCGGATCACACCTACCGGACCCGACCAGATGTCCTTCCAGAAATATCCCAGAAACCAGAATATGACCGTTGCAAGATCGGGAATGATGCAGAACCTTTTCCAACGGACATATTGTTGTGTCTAACGTATATATCATTACTTGGGGCTATATATACATGATTTGGAAGCTCGATAACAGCTGATTGAAGATCAATCCAAGCCTTCCAAAGCAAACCCACTTGGGATGCAATTGAGGAACTTCAAAGACAAAAGCTGCTAAATAAAGAGCACTCCTCAAACCTTTGGCACCTCTTACCTTGATGTATCAAATTCATTATGGAATCATTTGTGCCTTTGTATTCACTCTATTCCTTGTATTTGTGAGCTAAAATAGAAGAGTGAATACCATTGTAACAGTTGGTGATTCATCACAACTGGGTGAGGTCTTTACATGTCAGACGTTAAAGAACATGAACTTGTGTGTGCTAGGAGTTTAGGCTATCTGTGTGGTATTAGCCTAAGGAGGTTGTATACTGTAAAGTGTAAACCAAAGTCTTCTAGTGTATCCTTCCATGAGATGGAAGAAGGGGAGACGTAGAAGCATTGTGCTTCGAACTTCCAGAAACAAATGCTTGTGTTATTTACTTTGCTGCATTTATTTACCTTACTGTTTTTACATACTTTCTTGCAAATCTTTAAAATGTCTTTCAAATGTTTAATCGGTTATAGAGCGGGTTATGTCGAGTGTCTTCCGCTCGGTTTTGTAACCGAACTCGATATAATCTCTCGGTGCAATTATTTCAAGAACACGAGCTATTGAAGCTCAAGTTGGTTGAACTCGGATGTGGAATGGCAACCCACCCCCGAAATCGATCCTAACAAGTGGATAAAAGGAGAGAGAGGCGTGGATAAAAGGAGAGAGAGAGGGAAATGATTTGTGTTATCCCGTAACACCGAGTCCACTTGGTATATATAGTACCAAGGCTCCAAAATACCCATTTCCTCAACAAATACATCATTACTCATTAAAAATAATATGTTTTCAATAATTATCTCTCCAACTCAATTTCCAATACCAGCCCCAATACAAAGTACTCCGGACCCCAGATCCCACCAAAAACCCAATTCCAAGGTTTTTCACCACGATGAGAATACAATCTCACCCTTTGGATCCAACGATCCCGAATGCCCGTTTTAACACCCTCGGGTGTCCCAATACCGCAATTAATTCGTAATTACCACAATTAAAATCCATTAAGGATCATTACCACTCTGGGATTTACACCAATAATCCCCGGGCATCACAATTATCCCCCACTAATAAAATTTCGTCCCCGAAATTTGCACAGGCATACTCCACGTAACGCCGAGACCACACAATCCAAACAGATCTACATCGTCGAGTCATGAATATATCACGAACGACACACCAACCGCGAGGACACCGACCTCGCACCAATACCTGGAATGGAGTAAATCTCCCAGATCATCACCATCTCAAAAGAACGTCAGCATACCCCGACGCTAACCACCCAAAAGCAGTCGGTCAACCCTAACTGTTAACGAAACAAATCATTCGTGATTCCAATATAGATATCGCCCCCAATGATATCTCTATGACTTAGCCAACGATGCTAAACATACATCGTTACCAAAGAAATCACCAGTACACAACAGTGTACCTAAACTACACCCGGTTTCCGCTTTCCAAATCCATCTCCATCAGAGGAGCAGTTGCACCACTTTGCAACACGGATCGGGCAACTCACGGCCAGCGATCAACACAAACACATCTCTAAAGATGTCTACATCTGTGTGTTCCAAGAAATCACATCTTGGTCCAAACACACTATCGAGACTCCACGTGGTCTCAAGTTCTCGAAAGGTCATGCAAGAAAATCAATTACATTTCCGCCACCGTGTCAACCACGACACTTAACAAATCCGAATCCTAGCCATCCCTCGTTTACACAAGTATTTAACATTACTAACACAGGGAGGCTATCGAATTATCCAGTAAAGAATTACCATAAACCCAATACGACAATCCCTCCTCAGAGGAAGCCATCCGGACCTCGCGATCATTCTTCAGAATACATCGTGCCATCGAGATTACCAATCTCAAGGTCCCACAATCTGTCACCAGAGATTCATTCATCCAAGCATCCTAATCCGATGCTCGACAAGTACCAAAATACGGGCGTTCGTATACACACACCGGTATACATGCCTAAGTACCAGCACCACATGCATACTCAATGGAAACGACTAGGGTATCACCAATCATACCCAGAAGCTCCAAATACAACTGCCAATCCCAAGTTATTCTCACCCAATGGAGAAAAATGATCGACAAACTAATGACCAATGGCGTGATTCCAACATCAACACCACACAAACCGACTCATCAGATCTCTTAAAGATTCCCAATAGGTAATGAATACGTCATTCCTCACAAGAAAAGTGTCATGAACCCATGGACCTCCAACCTCGAACCACCGTTCAGAAAACCTGGATATATTCATATCAAAATATATCTCAGAACCAATAAAATACACAACCGATCCAGAATAATGCATCCTTGCAACTATCACTAATCCGAAATCTGTATACACAACGTATACTCATTCTAACACTGCTCTGTACTGTAGAAAATAAATAATCTGAGAGTTGAAAATACTCTTTATTAATTGAATAATAAAAGAGTTACAATGACTATCTATTTATAGGTGAATATAAAGATTAATAGAAGTAAACTACCTGATTTATCTCTATCTAAGTCAAATCAAATCAAATCTCTACATAATATTATCCTACCAAACTTATAATATTATCCTACCAAGTTTAAACACAAAGATTTAAATACTAAATCTTTATCTAATTATTCAACACTCCCCCTCAAGCTGAGTCATATATGTTTATCATGCTCAGCTTGGAACTCAGGCCTTAGGTGAATATAAAGATTAATAGAAGTAAACTACCTGATTTATCTCTATCTAAATCAAATCAAATCAAATCTCTAGATAATATTATCCTACCAAACTTATAATATTATCCTACCAAGTTTAAACACAAAGATTTAAATACTAAATCTTTATCTAATTATTCAACATGTACTAAAACCATAGTACTCCACAAACCTCAAGCATCTCCCCAGAGACGCCTCCTCGTACGTCTCGCCGGAAATATAAAGCCATTACCTAGTCCAACACTAGTAATGCTTACCATGGTTGATTCACAATCAACCCTCGACCAATACTAGCTGTCTCCATGACAGTATATCTAAATCTCTCCAAGAGATACAATCAACATAGTAGTGTTACCCCACTAACTATATCCCACAATTCAGATTGTGTTTTCCCATTGCATTCCATATGCAATGATGCTCAACCAGAGCTAACTACGACTTGTTGACACTCATGATGTTGGTACTCCCAAAAAAAATTGAGTTGTCCCGGTACAAGTCCCTCAAAATGTTTGATTAAAAACGTCCCCGTGAGGTATTTTCTGCCTCAAACCTCATGCCACAAAGTGACTACCGAGTCTACCATAAGTCCTCATTGTATCATCATACGATTCACCAAACTCGGTTCCAACGAGCAGTATAATGGCTATCACAAGCACACTATAGCACTGCAACAATACATGGCTAGCAAATCGCTGCCTCCTTAGGTTTATACCAAACCTAACACGTATCATACGTTCCATCCAGGTATACCGTACCGTACAATCAATTAGAGTATTGTGTCATCACCCAATATTTTCCTAATACCAATGCATAACGGACATCTCGGTGTCCTCACTCAACCACAAGGCAATCCTACTCCATTAGGATTTATTCCACACCCTCATGGGTGGGTGTGACCATGTCTACCACACGTCACATCGACAAGAGCGAGTAGTTTCCTCAATAACTACTCCTACTAACAGTCACTTGGCCAATAACCATCTCAACGAGTATACCCAAGGGTAGCACTACTCGTAAAATATTTACCTCAAATGCATGATGCGGTACACTCACCTGTACATGGCATCCATTTTGCATCGAGCAAACTTGTTCGGCATAATTGTCTCGTTAACCGGTGACGCAGACACCACCTTGTGCCCATCATTGGCACTCAAACCATACGACTAAATACATACACCTAACATTATTTTTCATTGGAACGATGTCATCCGTCCACATAGAACATCCTCTATGTCATCGTCATCTTGTGACGGTACATGTCAACACATGACATCCCAAATCTACATCCCCAATCTCATCGCCAACCCGTGATGGTATATGTCAACACATGACATCCATAATCTCATCGTCAACCCGTGACGGTATATGTCAATACATGACATCCATAATCTCATCATCAAACACGTGACGGTATATGTCAATATATGACATCCACAATAACACTAACAGAATAGTACACTATCTTAACTCATTGCTAATAAGATAGCGGCATACATGTACCCATTGCCCAATAGCGGTACGAAATCAGTACCCATCGCTCGAAGGTGGCACAATCCCGAGCTATAAAATCAGCGGTATGAGCCCTCGCTATATAAAATCAGTGGCATGAAACATCGCTACATGATCAGCGACATGAACCCTCGCTATATAATCAGCGGAATAGATCATCGCTATAGATATCTGGCGGTATGAATCATCGCCAATAGAATAGCGGAATGAACCATCGCTATGAATACCTGGCGGCATGAACCATCGCCAATAGAATAGCGGAATGAACCATGAATACCCGGCGGCATGAACCATCGCCAATAGAATAGCTGAATGAACCATCGCTATATATATCCGGCTGTATAAACCATAGTCAATAGAATTGTGATGACCAGGGATTATAGGTGTTAATCCCGGAGTGTTAATAACCCCTAAAGTTGTTTTATGTGGCGATTTGGAGTTTAATCGCGGTGTTGGGCCTTCTGGGCTCGTTTATTTGAGTAGTTGGGATCGTTGGATTCCGAGGTTGAGATTGTATTCTCATTTGGGTGAAAAACCTAAGAGTTGGGTTTTTAGTGTGACTCGGAATCTCGGGTGCTTGGTGTGGGCACCGGTAGGGGGTTTTGGAGTTAGAGAGAGAATTTTTGGAAACAGATGATTTTTAATGAATCATGATGTATTTGTGGGGCTATTAGTATTTCGGGGTATTTTTGCTATAAATACCAGTTGAACCCGAGATTTTAATTATCGGAACCATTTTCCCCACATTTCCCGTCACTTTCTCTCTCCCTGCGTCGCGAGTTTCCCGATCCCCTTTTGACCCCCGCCGCTTCCAGGCGTGCGCCCGCCGCCGTCCGGCCGCCGTTCGGCGCGTCCGACCCGCCGCCGGCTTCGTCTCGTCCAGGCGCTCCTTCCCGTACCATCAATTCGAAGTTTGGTCGCGATTTGAGCTCGGATTTCTGCAGAAAGCGCTAGGGTTCGAAACTGGATTTTGTCCGATTTTGGGGCTCGATTTTGGTACGAGTTTGGGGCTTTCTTCCAGGTGTTTTTGGGGCGTTTTTATGGTGTTGTTGGGTCGATCATTTCAGACTTTAAAGTTCAAAAAAAATTGTTGCTTATGGTTCGAATTTGGATGCTGTTTGCGTGGGGTTTTTGCTCGAAATTTGGGGGTTTTGGCTTGGGGATGATGATTCGTGTTGTTGATTGATTAATTCACGTTTTAGATGAATTATGGTGATTATTTGGGTTTGATTTGTGTTGTTAGGGTTCGAACTTTAGGGGTGGTTCTTGAGCAATTTTCGATATTGTCTCATTCGATTTCCCTCCCTGTATATGCCCTGCCCCGGGTCTTATAAATGGTAAATTGTCGTGGGTTGACAATATTTTGAGGGTTATGGGTGTGCTTGAGCATGGGTTGCATGTTCGTAAATAATTGTGAATTATTTATCGTGTTAGCACATCGTTCCTCGAGGCATGGAACTCGAACAAGGTTTAGCTCGGACTTCGGAGATTTAAGGTACGTATTGACGTACGAGCATAGCCCTTTAATATAATTGCAATTGTTGAGTGCTTGGTACACTGTATTGCAATGAATGTGTGTGAATTGCATGGTTTATTGTGGAAATGCATGACACATGATATTAGTAATAAACGGAGATTGAAATGCATGGTTTATTGTACTTCTTCAAATGCTTATATATGCATTGAGAATTGCATGGTGCCGCTTTTGAGCGAGCAGTGATTTGGATGTTGTCGCCTGTGAGCGAACATCGATTATGACGCCGCTGCCATCGAGCATGCGTGGAATTGGAATGCCACTATTGTAGAGTGAGCAATGAAATGGAGATATGAAACCATAAGTGAGGAACACGGATTATTTATAATCATTGTTTTAATGATTTGATGTTATTATTTATGACATTGGTATATGGCCCATAGAATTGTTAATCAATGTAATGATTAACTGGCATTTGGGAATCTGATGGTTTCAGTGTTTTGAGAACAGGGACAGTACAGGAAACCCGGATGAGGATGATGCCATCCAGGGAGTATATTTTGTATTTCATAGCATTTACATTGTTGTAAATTATGAATTATATTGTTATGGTTACTGGATTGGGATATTGGTATGCTCACCCCGTGTGGGGACTGTCTCTGTTGGGGCAGGTGAACAGGTACATCGATGGCTTTGGAGTTGAGCTCGAGCTGTTGATTGGATGTACTCCCAGGATCGTGGTATCAGGGCTTGATGGAGCACGGTATCGTATAGAGTACATATATACACCTGAGGATTATATACATATTCATGATGCTCGCATGTGAGCACGATTATACTTGTATATGGGTTGTATATAAAGGCATGAGCCTTTCTCTCTTTCATTCTATGTTGCATGCAATTAAGGGTAGAATTGCTAATGATATGAGAGTCGATGGTGTATTATGTGGGGGTTGAAACCCACTTTTGTCGTCTTGTGTGTGGTGTCTTCCCTGGCTGAGAATTTACTTGGTATTGCTGCATTATGATGAGTATTATGTTTTCCCTGGCCGGGAATTATGTTATGTGTTGTGCTTTTATTTCGGGATAGCTCAATTTACGGGGAGACTCTGCCCAAATTTTTATAAAAGTCCACAATGTAAAAAGTGGCAAAATGGGGTTGGTAATGGGCAACTCTATGAGTCTATATGTTAGTAGAGATGATCTTATAACGTTGAATATTAAAGGAATTTTGTAAGCATCATCTGAGTTTCCCGATTGATTTGTATAGAAGCATGTGCCACACATAGTGGTTAATACACTAATCAAGGGTTAAGGGCTAGGGGTCCTTACATTAGTGGTATCAGAGCAGTGGTTAGCTCTTTGGGGCTGTCGAGGGCCTGGAACATGCTGATAGGGATTAGTAGCACATATTTATGCATGATAGTAGCTAGTGTTGTGTGACACAACTATTTTGCTTATGTGCATTTGTAACATGTGATCATAGTGAAACGATTATATGTCATGACATCTATAGAATCATAATATAACCTGTTGATTATGATTGTGAGTTGTGACACAGGGACAACCAAGTGGAGCATATTGAAATGCATTGGGATACAGGAAGTACTTTGTACTCATAATTTATGCATTACTCATTATAATCATATTGTGGGGAATATGGATTATCGTATGCTCATGGTTTGGGATTGTTCCTGTAGGGACACTATGACGTGGAAAGGCTAAGGCCATGGTTGAAAGGCACGAAACGGTAACCTGCGTTTTATATACATCCTGGAATTATGCATTGTGGTTGCATGTATACATGTAGTGATGATTTTAATGCTTTGCCGCCAAATGTTGAAGCGAGGGGTGGGAGCATTGCATGTCGCATTTGAGCGAGGTGCATTAAAATACACTCATGATGATGTATGTTGGTATATGGATTATGCTTTGTGATGCAGGTATGGATGAAATACTTGGTGAATATCCCATGAGTCATTGTTATGGATGAGTGATGATTTTAAATGCTTGCCGCTATTTATTGTTTTGTGCCGCTAAAATGTGAAGCGAGGGGTGGGAGCGCCGCATGTCACATTGAAGCGTGGTTAGCATATGTGGCGAGGAAAGAATATTTGCCGCTAAAATGTGAGGCGAGGGGTGGGGAGTACCGCATGTCCATTTAAGCGAGGTTATTCTATGCCGCCTATATGTGAAGCGAGGGGTGGGAGTATCGCATGTTTTATTTGAGCGAGGGGCATTAAAATACACTACCGTGACAATGACTAGGGATCGGCTATATTGATTGGCGATGGTTCTTGCCGCCATGTGTATTGATAGCGATGGTTCATTCCGCTATATTGATTGGCGATGGTTCTTGCCGCCATGTGTATTGATAGCGATGGTTCATTCCGCTATATTGATTGGCGATGGTTCTTGCCGCCATGTGTATTGATAGCGATGGTTCATTCCGCTATATTGATTGGCGATGGTTCTTGCCGCCATGTGTATTGATAGCGATGGTTCATTCCGCTATATTGATTGGCGATGGTTCTTGCCGCCATGTGTATAGATAGCGACGGTTCATTCCGCTATATTGATTGGCGATGGTTCTTGCCGCCATGTGTATTGATAGCGACGGTTCATTCCGCTATATTGATTGGCGATGGTTCTTGCCGCCATGTGTATTGATAGCGATGGTTCATTCCGCTATATTGATTGGCGATGGTTCTTGCCGCCATGTGTATTGATAGCGATGCCTCTTTCCGCTATTATGTGGACGATGATTCATGCTTAGGTGTATAGCGAGGTTTCATACCACGTATTATATGACGAGGTATCATGCCGTCGATTCTATAGCGATGGATTGTGCCGCCATGTACTCAGCACAGGTTTTGCCGCCTTCGAGCGATGGGTGCTGACTACGTACGATTATCGAGCGACGGAGACAGGTATGCCGCTATATTGATAGCGATGAGGTATGGCATATTACTTGTGTTAGCATTAGTTGTGGATACTATGTGTTGCTATATATATGCCATGTGTTTGACGATGAGATTATGGATGTCGTGTATTGACATGTACCGTCGTATGTTTGACGATGTTAGTTGGATGTCATATGTTGACATATGCCGTCACGGGATGATGATGACATAGTTGATGTTCTATGTAGACGTGTGGCGTCGTTTTGATGATTAATACATTTATGTTATGTATTTGGTTATATGGTTTGAGTGCCTTGGTGGGCACATGGTAGTGTCTGAGTCACTAGTTGACGAGACCATTATGCCGAGCAAGTTGCTCGAGGAACTATTGGGTGCGCCGTATAGGAATTATACCGCAGCACATATTCGAAGTATATATTGGTCGAGTGATGGTACCCTTGGGTATACTCGCTGGTTTGGCTTAGGCCAAGTGACTGGTGGTAAGAGTAGTCATTGAGGAAACTACTCGCTTGTCGTTGTGATGTGTGTTAGGCATGGGCACACCCACCCTAAGGGTGTGGAACGAGTCTTACTGGATTACGACTGCATCATAAGTGAGCAAGGACACCGGGTTGTCCATTGTGCTTGGTATTTTAGAGATATGTTGGGCGATGACCCATTACTCTAACGGTTTGTACGGTATGGCATACCGAGATGGAACATATGGTTTGTCGGTGGGCTTGATATGAGCCTATGGAGACAGCGCTTTGCTAGCCAGATATCGTGGTAATGATATAGTGTGATTGTTGGAGCCATGATACTGCTCGTTGGAATCAAGTTTGGCAAATCGTAAGGTGATACGATGTGGATTGTGGTGGACTCTAGTAGTCACCATGTCATTTGAGGTTGAGGTTGTGCATGCCTCACTGAAACGTGTATACGTTTATGTTTAATTTTGGTGAGACTTGTCTGGGACAGCTCATGTTGTTGGAGTACCAACGAGAGAGTCATCAGGTCGTTATTGACTCGATCTGAGGGAACCCGTGTATTTGGGATGAAATGGGTGTTATTGTATCCAGTTTTTCCGAACAGTGGTTCAAGACTTGTGAATCTCGAGTTCGATGGCATTTCCCTTGTGGGGAAGGAGGTAGTATTATACCTATTTGGAAATCTTTGAAAGATTCGGTGAGTTGGTACGTGTGGTGTTGATCTTGGGAATCACACCGTGTTTTGATCGTCGATTATCGTTCTTCACTGGATAGGGAATGACTCAGAATTAACGGTTGTGTTTGGGGCTTAGGGGTATGTTGTAGATACCCAAGCCGAGTGCATTGAGTATGCATGCGATGTCAGTACTTAGGCAGGTATACTGGTGAGTATACATATGCCAGTTATTGATTTTCTTTCTGTCAAGCATAGAGTTATGCTATTTTTGGATGGTTAAATCTCTGGTGAGAGATATGGAACACCTTGAGATTGGGAATCTCCATGACACGATAATTATGAGGAATAATCGTGAAGTTAGTTGACTCCCTTGAAGAGGGATTATCTTGTGTGGGTTAAGGTATTTCCTTATTGATGTTTTCCTCCGAGTTATGCGATAGCCTTCCCAAGTTTGGATTGTTAAATCCTAGGATTATCAAGGGATGGCAGGAATTCGGATTTATTGGGTGTCGCTGACGACACAAGCGTTGAGGATGACATGAGTTTATTGCATGTCCTTTCAGAATTTGAACTCTGTGGAGTCTCGATGGTTTATTTATGATCAGGATGTGATCCTTGGATATCCGGAGCTGGACATCTTGTGAGATGTCTTTTGTGTGGATCGGTGGTCGTGAGTTGCCCGATCCGAGTTGCAGAGGGTGCAACTGCTCCTTGGATGGAGGTGGTCTGTATAGCGGGAACCAGGTCTGGTATGAATATACCGTGGAATGCTAGTGTTTTCCTCGTAATGATGTGTGTTGGACATCGTGAGTCATGATAGAGATGTCATTGAATGATATTTACGATGGAATCAGGAGCGATTCGAATCCTTGCAGTTTCAGTTGACTAACTGCTTTTGGATTATTAGCGTTGAGTTGTGCTGACGCTCATTGACGTTATGATGGATTCGGAAGTCTATTCCACTCCAGAGTTTGACACGAGGTCAACGTTCTCACGGTTGAGGTGTCATTCAGGATGCGTTCTTACTAGTTGTATTAGAACTAAGGATGACTGTCCGATCTACGGTCGTAAGTATTGGTTGTTTTGCAGTCATGAGGGACTGACTTTTGGGATGAACCGCATCGAGGTACGTTTTGCCTCTTGGGTGATATGTTGGTTTTGGTATGTCGCTCTGTGTCAGAGTTTGTTGTGAGGTAAGTATCCTCGCGGTTTTTAAGGCGATTCTGATATGGTCAAGAATCGAGGTTATGGCTTCATGTTGTTGGGTAGCCGGGGTGTTACGTATTACACCGGTGCTAATTTCGAGGACGAAATTCTTTTAGTGGGGGATATTGTGATGACCAGGGATTATAGGTGTTAATCCCGGAGTGTTAATAACCCCTAAAGTTGTTTTATGTGGCGATTTGGAGTTTAATCGCGGTGTTGGGCCTTCTGGGCTCGTTTATTTGAGTAGTTGGGATCGTTGGATTCCGAGGTTGAGATTGTATTCTCATTTGGGTGAAAAACCTAAGAGTTGGGTTTTTAGTGTGACTCGGAATCTCGGGTGCTTGGTGTGGGCACCGGTAGGGGGTTTTGGAGTTAGAGAGAGAATTTTTGGAAACAGATGATTTTTAATGAATCATGATGTATTTGTGGGGCTATTAGTATTTCGGGGTATTTTTGCTATAAATACCAGTTGAACCCGAGATTTTAATTATCGGAACCATTTTCCCCACATTTCCCGTCACTTTCTCTCTCCCTGCGTCGCGAGTTTCCCGATCCCCTTTTGACCTCCGCCGCTTCCAGGCGTGCGCCCGCCGCCGTCCGGCCGCCGTTCGGCGCGTCCGACCCGCCGCCGGCTTCGTCTCGTCCAGGCGCTCCTTCCCGTACCATCAATTCGAAGTTTGGTCGCGATTTGAGCTCGGATTTCTGCAGAAAGCGCTAGGGTTCGAAACTGGATTTTGTCCGATTGGGCTCGATTTTGGTACGATTTTGGGGCTTTCTTCCAGGTGTTTTTGGGGCGTTTTTATGGTGTTGTTGGGTCGATCATTTCAGACTTTAAAGTTCAAAAAAAATTGTTGCTTATGGTTCGAATTTGGATGCTGTTTGCGTGGGGTTTTTGCTCGAAATTTGGGGTTTTGGCTTGGGGATGATGATTCGTGTTGTTGATTGATTAATTCATGTTTTAGATGAATTATGGTGATTATTTGGGTTTGATTTGTGTTGTTAGGGTTCGAAATTTAGGGGTGGTTCTTGAGCAATTTTCGATATTGTCTCATTCGATTTCCCTCCCTGTATATGCCCTACCCCGGATCTTTTAAATGGTAAATTGTCGTGGGTTGACAATATTTTGAGGGTTATGGGTGTGCTTGAGCATGGGTTGCATGTTCGTAAATAATTGTGAATTATTTATCGTGTTAGCACATCGTTCCTCGGGGCATGGAACTCGAACAAGGTTTAGCTCGGACTTCGGAGATTTAAGGTACGTATTGACGTACGAGCATAGCCCTTTAATATAATTGCAATTGTTGAGTGCTTGGTACACTGTATTGCAATGAATGTGTGTGAATTGCATGGTTTATTGTGGAAATGCATGACACATGATATTAGTAATAAACGGAGATTGAAATGCATGGTTTATTGTACTTCTTCAAATGCTTATATATGCATTGAGAATTGCATGGTGCCGCTTTTGAGCGAGCAGTGATTTGGATGTTGTCGCCTGTGAGCGAACATCGATTATGACGCCGCTGCCATCGAGCATGCGTGGAATTGGAATGCCACTATTGTAGAGTGAGCAATGAAATGGAGATATGAAACCATAAGTGAGGAACACGGATTATTTATAATCATTGTTTTAATGATTTGATGTTATTATTTATGACATTGGTATATGGCTCATAGAATTGTTAATCAAATGTAATGATTAACTGGCATTTGGGAATCTGATGGTTTCAGTGTTTTGAGAACAGGGACAGTACAGGAAACCCCGGATGAGGATGATGCCATCCAGGGAGTATATTTTGTATTTCATAGCATTTACATTGTTGTAAATTATGAATTATATTGTTATGGTTACTGGATTGGGATATTGGTATGCTCACCCCGTGTGGGGACTGTCTCTGTTGGGGCAGGTGAACAGGTACATCGATGGCTTTGGAGTTGAGCTCGAGCTGTTGATTGGATGTACTCCCAGGATCGTGGTATCAGGGCTTGATGGAGCACGGTATCGTATAGAGTACATATATACACCTGAGGATTATATACATATTCATGATGCTCGCATGTGAGCACGATTATACTTGTATATGGGTTGTATATAAAGGCATGAGCCTTTCTCTCTTTCATTCTATGTTGCATGCAATTAATGGTAGAATTGCTAATGATATGAGAGTCGATGGTGTATTATGTGGGGGTTGAAACCCACTTTTGTCGTCTTGTGTGTGGTGTCTTCCCTGGCTGGGAATTTACTTGGTATTGCTGCATTCTGATGAGTATTATGTTTTTCCTGGCCGGGAATTATGTTATGTGTTGTGCTTTTATTTCGGGATAACTCAATTTACGGGGAGACTCTGCCCAAATTTTTATAAAAGTCCACAATGTAAAAAGTGGCAAAATGGGGTTGGTAATGGGCAACTCTATGAGTCTATATGTTAGTAGAGATGATCTTATAACGTTGAATATTAAAGGAATTTTGTAAGCATCATCTGAGTTTCCCGATTGATTTGTATAGAAGCATGTGCCACACATAGTGGTTAATACACTAATCAATGGTTAAGGGCTAGGGGTCCTTACAAGAATAGCGGAATGAACCATCGCTATATATACCCGGCGGCATAAACCATCGCCAATAGAATAGCGGAATGAACCATCGCTATGAATACCCGGCGGCATGAACCATCGCCAATAGAATAACGAAATGAACCATCGCTATATATACCCGGCGGCATGAACCATCGCCAATAGAATAGCGGAATGAACGATCACTATATATAGATACCCGGCGGCATAAACCATCGCCAATAGAATAGCGGAATGAACCATCGCTATATATAGCCGGCGGCATAAACCATCGCCAATAGAATAGCCCGGCGGCATGAACCATCGCCAATAGAATAGCGGAATGTACCATCGCTATATATACCCAGCGGCATAAACCATCGCCAATAGAATAGCGGAATGAACCATCGCTATATATAGATACCTGGCGGCATGAACCATCGCCAATAGAATAGCGGAATGAACCATCGCTATATATAGCTGGCGGCATAAACCATCGCCAATAGAATAGCGGAATGAACCATCGCTATGAATACCCGGCGGCATGAACCATCGCCAATAGAATAGCGGAATGAACCATCGCTATATATACCCGGCGGCATAAACCATCGCCAATAGAATAGCGGAATGAACCATCGCTATATATGCCCGGCGGCATAAACCATCGTCAATAGAATAGTGGAATGAACCATCGCTATGAATACCCGGCGGCATGAACCATCGCCAATAGAATAGCAGAATGAACCATCGCTATATATACCCGACGGCATGAACCATCGCCAATAGAATAGTGGAATGAACCATCGCTATATATAGATAGCCGGCGGCATGAACCATCGCCAATAGAATAGCGGAATGAACCATTGCTATATATAGATACCCGGCGGCAAGAACCATTGCCAATAGAATATCGGAATGAACCATCGTTATATATAGCCGACGGCATAAACCATCGCCAATAGAATAACAACATGATATCCCTCGCTATAATATGACAGCGGTCGTGTTCTTTGCTTCTACATATTAGCGGAAAATATCCTTCATCGCTACCTCGCTTCGACATACCAGCGGCAAATAATATCCCTCGCTATAATATGACAGCGGTCGTGTTCTTCGCTTCATATTAGCGGCAAATATTCTCTCATCGCTACGGTATGACAGCGGCGCCAATACTCCTCGTTTTGACAATACCAGCGGCAAATAATATCCCTAGCTATAATATGACAGCGGTCGTGTTCTTCGCTTCATATTATCGGAAAATATTCTCTCATTGCTACGGTTTGACAGCGGTACCAATACCCCTCGCTTAGACAATACCAGCGGCAAATAATATCCCTCGCTATAATATGACAGCGGCGTGTTCTTCGCTTCTACATATTAGCGGCAAATATTCTCTCATCGCCACGGTATGATAGCGACAAGTATTCTATCATCGCTTAAGTATAACAACAACTATACATGCTATGCACCAAACATCCAATGCGTATATGCAACCACAATGCATAATCCAAGATGTATATAAAATACATGTTACCGTTTGGTGCCCGTCAACCCTGGCCTTAGCCCTCCAGGAACGATCCCAAACCATGAGCATATAATAAACCATATTCACCACAATATGATTATAAAAGGTAAATGCATAAACCATAAGTACAAAGTACTTCCTGTATCCCAATGCATTTCAAATGCTCCCTTTGGTTGTCCCTGTACCACAACTCACAATCATAATCAACAGATTATATTACGATTCCATAGATGTCATGACATATAATTTTCCATTTATATTTTCCTAGGCCCTCAACAGCCCCAAAGAGCAAACCACTGCTCTGATACCACTAATGTAAGGACCCCGTGCCCTTAACCCATTATTAGCGTATTAACCCATGCAATTAGTGCATACAATTATGTTATCAGGGGAAAAGACTACATGCAACCATGTCATAAAATACCATCTATAAAATTTCTTGCATCCTTTTATCAATATTAAGCTTTTCCCAACCAAGTCCATTTAACATATCATGCACCATTGTAATACACTAACACGTTCTCAATTCATTTGCAATTCCTAAATATTTGCATGCATCACATAAATGAAAAGAGAAAGGCCCTTGCCTTTTTATACAAACCATATACAAATAATAGTGCTCACATACGAGCATCAAATAAGTATATGTGTATCAAATGTATAAAACAATGTGCTCAATACCGTCACTGGTACTTCGATCCTGGAAGCACCTCCAATCCCTAGCTCGAGCTCAACTCCCAAGCCATCGATGTACATATTCACCTGCCCCAACAGAGACAGCCCCCACACGGGGTGAGCATACAAATATCCCAAATCCAATAAGCACAATATTACAATTCATAATTAACACAATGTAAAGGCTATGAATATTAAAAGACACTCTGGATGGCATCATCCTCATCCGGGATCCCCTGTGTTGTTCCTGTTCTCAAAATAACCGAAACCATCAAATTCCCAAATTCCAGTTAACCATTACATTGGTTAACTAATCCGTTTCCCATATACCGATACCATAATCAATAATATCAAATCATTAAACAATGATTATAGATATTCCATATATTTCACTTTATATTCCATCGCTTGCTCTACAATAGCGGCGTCATAATCGATGTTCGCTCAACGGCGACAACATCCCAATCATTGCTCGCTCAAATGCGGCACCATATAATTCTCCATGCATATCAAGTGATTGCAACAACCATATATTATTCATGCACAACAATTGCAATAATATATTTAAAGCTATGCTCGTACGTTATACGTACCTTAGAATTCCGTAGTCCAACTTAAACTTGCCTTGGTCCCGTGACCCGATGAATTACGTGCTACCACATAAGATAATTCACAATCAAATATAAGCATGCAACCACGTGCCCAAGCACGTTCACAACCTCCAAACCTATCGTCAATCCATGACGATTAACCATTTTAAAAAACTCGTGGTTAAGCATGCATAATACCCAAAATATTCCATTTTATATGTTCAAAGGTTAGCCAATTACTAAATCTAGTCATTCCAATTCTCTTTAAAATTTGGCTCCAACCACTCCATTTTAAAAGTATAGCATTCCCATTGGAATGTAGACATTGCCCCGAAAATCGGCTAATTAAACCACGATTCCAAAATCCCGACATTTTTCCAAAATTCGAAAAAAACTCCTTTCTTCGAGCCGCAATCGATCGCTGATTTCACATCGATCGATCGCGCAATCCAGTGGCCAACTAGAGCCCTCTCGCGATCGATCGCCAACCCACTCGCGATCGATCGCCGTGACCTTGCGATCGATCGCCAGCACTGTACATCTTCTTAAATTTTCAGAATCTCGTCGCGATCGATCGGCGCCAAGCCGCGATCGATCTCGACCTGCGATTTTCCGAAAAACTCGAGCTTCCATGGTGTTTTCACACCCAAACTCAAAACCAACACCCCTTACACTTCCAACACCTCCAATACTCCATTTAAAACCAATAAAAACAACAAAAACACAACTTTGGATTTTAACAAAAAATCCCCAATTTCCATACCCAACCCAAAACTCAACCAAACTCTACAATACTACTATCAAATCGAAGATAAGGACGAGGGGAAGAACAATACCTTATTATCTTCGAGAAATCTAGCTCTCGAGCCGAGCTTCCAACCATATTTTGCCAAGGGAAGAAAAGAGGGTTTGGGGGGAGAGAGGCGTGGATAAGAGGAGAGAGAGAGGGAAATGATTTGTGTTATCCCGTAACACCGAGTCCACTTGGTATATATAGTACCGAGGCTCCAAAATACCCATTTCCTCCACAAAGACATCATGACTCATTAAAAATCATATGTTTTCAATAATTATTTCTCCAACTCAATTTCTCATACCAGCCCCAATACAAAGTACTCCGGACCCCAGATCCCACCAAAAACCCAATTCCAAGGTTTTTACCACGAGAGAATACAATCTCACCATTTGGATCCAACGATCCCAAATGCCTATGTTAACACCCTCGGGTGTCCCAATACCGCAATTAATTCGTAATTACCACAATTAAAATTCATTAAGGATCATTACCACTCTGGGATTTACACCAATAATCCCAGGGCATCACATTATGAGTAGCTAAACTTTTTAATTCTTGGTTGAGGGATACTTGCCTTTGGAATTAAACACTTGTGAGAATTTTGGTTTGATTGTTTGATTTTAATTCAATTTCAATTTATTTTTCGGAATGGTTGATATGATTGTTGTGTTTGATTGATAGATTGATCACCTAGTAATCATATACACAATCTAAGGGTAATTAAGAAGCAACTAAGATTGATAATTACCTGTTGTTGGTGTTATTAAATTCTTATGGAAAACAATTGGATAATTGATTTTAACGGCTGTAGTTTCTATCGATTAGATTCATCAACTTACTAGTTTTTTAAGCTAATCTTAACGGCTGTAGTGTTGGTTAATGATTCGATAAAAGTTGAATGTGAATGTTGTTTTCTGTTTGACTATTATTAAGGTGATAGAGTAATTGAATTCAATTGATGAATAATTGAATGAAAATCGAGTCTTTTGTTAATCGATGATCAAGTGAATAATTTCTAAAGGTAAAGTTGACCGAAAACCAGAATTGCTTTTAAAGTTTCTTATTCATCTTCTTTGTCTAGAAAAATCCAAATTTTGATACCTAATACCCCATAGATAGTCCGAACGATATAATCTTGATAATCTAGTAATTTTGCTTTCTTTAGTCTAATTAGTTATAGTTAAAATTGCAAAAACCCCCTAATTGTCTGGTTTTCCGTTAACACAAGAGATTACACTTCTTCGTGGGATCGATCCCTACTTTCACTACTACATTAGTATTATAAAGAGTGAGGTTAATTTGGGCGTACACGATAAACGCACACCAGTGGTGCAAACCACATGAAATTCCATTAAGTAGTGATGGCAATGGGACGGGTCCAGACCCGGACCCGTATTGAACCCGCCCCGCCGGGACGGGTATGGACTCGCTTCAACCGGGTTTGGAACCGGGGCGGGGCGGGTCCTGGGATTGGCCTGACCCGCCCCGCTATACATTTTTAATTTTTTTTTAAAAAAAAATTGATATTGATTATACATTTTACCTCTTTGATTGAATAATAAAGTGTCATTATTTAATTTTATATCAAAATTCATGTGTTCATGTTAAAGAAATTGGACATTTTGAAGGAAATAAGAGCAAATTAATAAATATTTAGTAGCTTAAAGATAGTTTTACAATGCTTATTATAAATATTTACTAGAGAAAACATGAAATTTAATCACAAAACTCAACTTTAGTGTTTCAAAATTGATTTCTAGCTAAAATTTGTTTTAAAAAAAAAAAAACTGGAACCGAGGCGGGCGGGTAAACCCGCCGGGTTCGCGGGTCTAAGCGGGGCTGGGTGGGTCCAGGTTTTATGTGTAGCGGGGCGGGTCCTGGGATTGGCCAAACTCGTCCCATACCCGCCCCGTTGCCATTCCTACCATTAAGTGCTTGTGAGGATCCTATCCTGCAAGTCCATGAAAAGAAGGCAACAAATGTATTAGTATGGATTTTAGTTCAAAATTAACATTTGTTGCAAGAGCAGGATAGGTAATGCAGAGAGGTTGTTGGTTAAATCTGGATTGGCCAATTGTCATAGACTTTGATTCGCGGCTATGTTGTTCCTCTCTTCCTCTTCTAGTCTTCTAGCTTCTCTTCTTCGCCTATGTAGTGTCCTCTCGATCTCAGGATCGTATCGTTGTCTTCTTGATCTGAGGGATCACCTGTACTCATGACCAAACGAGAAAAGCATAAAAAGAAATAAAATACAAGTTACCACAAAAGTAAACGCCTTCCCTGGCAACAGCGCCAAAAGTTGGTGTGCGCTTATCGTGTACGCCCAAATTAACCCACTCAATCCTCAAGATTGATAACAAAAATGTAGTAGTGTGAGTAGGGATCGATCCCACGAAGAAGTGTATTCTCTTGTGTTAACGAAAGACAAAAATTAAGCAATAAAAATTAGGGAGTTTTGCGATTTTAAACTATAACTAATTAGACTAAAGAAGGCAAAATTACTAGATTATCAAGATTAAAAAGTAATTATTGATTGTCGTCAACTTTACCTTTGAAAATTAGTCACTTGATCATCGATTAACAAAATATTTGATTTTTATTCACTTATTCATCAATTGGAAATTTAATTCATCCCTCGCCTTAATCATAGTCAAATAGAAAACAACATTCAAATTCAACTCTTATCAAATCATTAACCAAAACTACAGCCGTTAAGATTAATTCAATGATAGGTTTAAAAACTAGTAAGTTTGATGAATCTAGTCAATAAAAACTACAGCCGTTAAAATCGATTATCCAATCGTTTTCCCTAAGAATTTAATAACGTCAACAGCAGACAATTATGAATATTAGTTGCTTCTTAATTAGCCTTAGATTGTGTATATAATTAATAGGTAATCAATCTACCAATCAAACACAATAATCATATCAACAATAATCTGGAAAACAAATTGAAATTGAATTACAATCAAGCAATCAAACCAAAATTCTCACAAGTGTTTAAATTCAAAGGCAAGTATCCCTCAACCAAGAATTAAAAAGGTTTAGCCACTTATGGCTAAATCAAAAACAACAAAAACTAGTTTAGAAAACATTAAATAAAAAGCTAGAGAAAGATTTACTAAAGAGTAGCATGGTTTCGGCTCATCAATTCCATCTTCGTGCTTGAATCCTCCAAGTCGTTCTTCAAAAGTTGACAGAAAATTAATATATTCTCAGTCTAAAAGTCTGAATAATAATGTTTGGAGGTTGATTTTCGAGTTATATGGTAGGATGGATGTTAAGATATGTCAAAATCTCCAAAAGATGGTAAAAAAAAAAACCAAGTTTCCATATTTTCTCGGACTCCTCTGGCGATCGATGGCGATAAGCTGGCGATCGATCGCTAGCTTATTTTTTTCAAGTGTCTCTGGCGATCGATCGCGGCAATCTGCCGATCGATCCCCGAGCCTTTAAATTTGTTGGCTCATCTTTCTGCCCATAGGCGATCGATTTCTTCTTCCGAGGCGATGGATCTCGAGTCAAAAATTACATTTTAAGCATTTTCTTGATCTACTTTGATTCTTTATCATATCCAATGCTTTTCTTGATCTTTATTCATTGTTATTAGTTCGATTTCTTCGATTCCACCTACATTAACACAAGTATACGATTAGGTAGCATATGTATCAATTTATCCATAAAATATATCAAATCATAGCCAAAATTAAGCGCAATAGATGTGTCTATTTCTAGTCACATCACCTACCCTACCGGATCTGTTGCAAGTAGACCTACTCTACCGGAACCGGATCCTTTTCCATTAGACACTACCAGTAGACACTACAAATAAGACAAAATTATTAATATATGTCGGGTTTTGGGAACCAGAATAAGATTTTGATATTAACAAAACTTGTTATTGTGTTGCTAATATATTTTATCAAGTGTGCATAGAAGATATTTTACAACTTGATGATGTGCTACGAAATGGCTTTGAGTTTTGTTGCTGAAATGAGAAGTCAACCTCCGCTAGACCCCGGGCGTTGCTGACTAAATTGATCATATATCATAGCTCGGATATCAAAACAACTGTTGTCAAAGGGGTTGGATAGCCAACTCAATTTACTATAAGTCCTACTTCAGGCCATCACACTAGATTTTAAGGTTTACCTAACGAAAACATGTCTGCATGTTTCTGCTGTACAAAGCTGAAACAGCAGCAGCGAGATTATAGCAGCTGTGGTATATTGGTCAGAACTCTCAGCTCGCTTATCGAAACGGAATGGGTTGGAAAGATAAGAAGGAGATATGCAAATCTTATTCAGAAGTCGAAGATTGAATCGGACGTTAAGATGGTCAAAAAGCTTCTGCAAGTCTCGTATTGTGCAGACGAAACCAGCAAACTTGTAGCATGCGTATTGTCTCATATTTCGAGCATAACTCTCTCGTACGAACTCGAAATCGAGCGATTATTGATTTTGGAAAGCTAAAAAAAATGGCTACAACTTTTATGTTGATCACTTTGCCCAGAAATCAATGAATCAAGAGCCACAACCAAGATAATAGAACAGTAGACTTCGGACAGCAAGGTTGACAGCAGACCTATCCTACCGGATCTGTTGCAAGTAGATCTACTCTACCGGATCCTTTGCAAGTAGACACTACCAGTAGACATTACAAATAGACATTACAAGTAGGCACTCCAATTGGACACTACCAGTAGACACTATAAGTAGACACTACCAGTAAACACTACAAGTAGACGTTGACCAGCGGACTCGACAATGTAGACTTGTAACGTAGACATACCCTACTGGAGAAAATCAGCAGACTTCCAAAAACATTCCAGAAACCAGAATATGATTGTTGCAAGCTCGGGAACCTTACCAAAACTCTCCCAACGGCTATATTCTTATATCTAACGTATATATCATTATTTGAGGCTATATATATACAAGACTTTGAAGCTAAAAAACAGCTGATTGAAGATCAATCCATACATTCCAAAGCAATCCCATTTGGGATTCAAATGAGGAACTTCAAAGACAAAGTTTGATAAATGAAGAGCACTCCCCAAACATTTTGGCACCTCTTTCAAACTCACATCAGATCTATTAGGAGCTCATTTGTACCTTTATATTCACGCTATTCATTGTATTTGAGAGCTTAAACAGAAGGGTGAATACCGTTGTAATAGTTGGTGATTTACACAACTGGGTGAGATAGTCTTTTCACGTGAGACGTTAAAGAACATATTCTTTCTAATCTATGTGGGCTAGGAACTTGGGCTATCTTTGTGGTATTAGCCTAAGTGGGTTGCACATGTTTGATTGTAAACCAAATCTTTTAGTGTATCCTTCCATGAGATGGAAGAAGGGAAGACGTAGAAGGATTACACCACATTTGAACTTCCATAACAAATGCTTGTGTATTTACTTTATTGCATTTATGTACCTTACTGTTTTGGTTAACATTATTGAAGTATTTTATGTACTTGATAAAACATCAAAATGTAGCTCACTAAGTGTTTGATAAAATGATCCAAACAAACTATTTTTACATATTTACTTGCATATCTTTAAAATGATTTTCAAATGGTAATCGATTATAAAACGAGTTATGTCGAGTGTCTTCTGCTCGGGTTTGAAACCGAACTCGATATAATCTCTCGGTGCAATTATTTCAAGAACATGTGCTATTGAAGCTCAAGTTGGTTGAACTCGGATATGGACTGGCCACCCACCCCGAATCGGTTCTAATTATATGAGTACAAGTGATACTCCAACACATACAAATTCTCCCTACACTACTAAGATATTATCCTAGACACAAAGAAGAACTAACCAAAAGCAATAAAAATTTAAAAAACTAAATAAGCTCTCTTCTATGGCCAAGATACCCTTGAGATACAGATGGTGGTCTGATTCGATCATACGGTGATAGCATACCAACTAGAGCAACATTGACAACCACTTCATGAAACTTTAATATCGGCTCAAACTCTTTTTCTTCATATCACCTCCACTGTTATATCCACGACCACCACCACCACCATCTGAGTTAAAGCATGATGATTGGGAACTACATTTTTGTATCCCAAATAACACAAAAAAGTGAAATTACACTTTTGACTTATATTAAGTAAAATCACAGAAGAACGAAGGGCGTTACTAATAATCAAAATCAAATTGTGAAAACAAATGAGAAGTACCTCAATGGTCGTGGTATTGGCAGCCACCATTGATATGCGCACAATCAGGAATCCCATTGTACAGCAAAGCATTGGAAGGGGAGCTGGATAGCATTAGTAAATCATAGATAAACTAAAAACAGTCGCTAGATACAGTATATACCATGCATAGAAGAAATGAAGTGCAAGAAACATGTGGTGAGAACTTGTCATGTAATATCTTTGCTAGTGAAAATTATTATCTAATATTTAGTACTCTCCACAGGAGTATCAAAATACATAATTATTACAACTATATTCCCCAACAACCCTTCAATGTCCATGCTATCATGACAGGAATAACTCACCGAAGGATGTTTCTGTATATTAGTTGGACAAGATTATGAACCAACCTTAAGTGACTCCAATCACATAATCTAGCTCTCTATTAAAAAATATAAGCTATTGTTCAATATAAATCCATAAAATATTTGATAAAGCAGAGATACAATGTATGTAACATCAACATCAGTCCAAGAGATTCCTTAAATGACTCCAATTAAACCTGGAAATAAATAGTTTAAACTGGCTACTTGAAAAGAGGCAATGGCATACAAAAAAGTAAGATCAGCAGAAATTATTCATAGAACATGTAATTTAAAGACTTATATCATCACAATTCAAGGCATAGCATACCCTTGAAACTTCAACAAATTAGCTATCTTTTGCGGTTCGTAATTCAGCTTCAGGATAAGTAACTATATAATCTGTAGCATCTCTTCTTCCCCAACATGTATTCCAGGTAAATGTTGTAGCAACCGTAGCAAAAAGTACAACGACAACAAGAAGAATAGGGTTGTGAACAGCTCCAAGCATAAAACCACCAGACAATCAAAACATCAGCAATTCTCACCGAACTAAAATTTGGAATAAATCAATACTTTCTTTCAAATTCAAGAGCAGAATACATTAGAGTCATACAAAAGATCCAATCTTTAAACCAAGAATCAGCTCTCGACTCAACCCTTCAATCATATGCAAATCCCAGCTGTCCAAATCACACTTAACCTCAAAAAAACACAAAATTATTCTGATAACAAAATTCTATTTTCACCAGGACTTTACCTCTTGCTTAACAAGAAATGGACAACTAAATACTTTCTTTCAATTGCTGGCAATAAATTTATATTAGCAAGTAAAACGAGGTGCAATCAAGTTGTTTGTGGTTTTTAGAAAGTAAAACGAGATACAATCCGTAGAAATGAAATTGACTATGAAGTGATCAAGATCCCACCAAAGATATTTTAGAAAGCTGTAAACATGAAAAAAGACACCAAAAATTTCATTTTTCACCTTCCAGCAAAGCCTTGGGTTGCCCTTTAGGCTGCTGTCCCTGCAACCATGTGACAATAGAGGTCATCTTTCTAACAACTTCGGTTTTTTCACTAAAACTTTCATAGCATCCTCCGCATCTAGGTTCTCTATAACCTAGGATAATAAATTTGAAAATCAGTGATGAATAATGATCATTCAATGGAAAAAGAAATGAAAAGAATAAAATATACACTATAGTGGTCTGTTACCTCCTCCGACGCTCCTCCGCATGCTTCTCCAAGCTGTTGAAAACACCATTTTAGTCTGATTCTTCCACTGTTTCTTCGGGTATGTCACTTACTGCCAACCATGGTTCTCTTTTGCGGATTCTCTTCCATGTCATTTTTCTTCTTCACACCACGCCTCGCTTCATTCCTCTCCTTATTCGTGGGGTTTGGAGGGATGCATTTTTTAGGCTGGACAATGGACTCCGGGAAAATATTTGATTGGCAAAAATGCAACCAAACTCTTGATTATAGCATTTTCACACTCTAATCAAGCCCTAATCAAGACAATCAAACACAACCTAAGTTTATACTTAAGCATCATGTATTATGTAACAGAAAGCTATTTTATCAATGTAGACTTTAAGCTCATTTGACTTCAATTATATATATCAAAAAAATTTCACATAATAGAAGCTCATTTGTCAAGTTATCACTTTGTTCCAAATTTCACATAAAAACCTTTTTTTTTTTATCAAAACATGTCCATCAGCTATAATATATATTATAAACTATAAATATTTGGATTGTGGTATAAAAAACACGCATTCTTGCATTTCCAACTGACTCTATATTCACCTAAAAATCGTGTGGTTATGCTACTCCAAGAGTATTTTTTTCCTTTTCTCTCCGCCCTTCGATTGGGTTGGGAGCCACATGTTTTGGGGTATCCCTTTATTCCGAATTCCATGTAAAAAAACAAAATAAATTAAAAATCTTATCAATTTACATATGTCATTGCAAAAAATAAGAAAAAATTGAGAATATTATTGATTGAATACCCTGCAAGTTACAATGTGCTTTGGATAAATAAGAAAATCAAGAAACGATACAATTTAAATGCCTCAATCAAAGCCTGATATCAAGGCACAGTGAAAATGAAAAATGACAAAGGACTACTTAAATAAAATTTATTGTAAAATAGTAAATAATTATTTTATTGCCACAAAATATGTTTAGTTGTTTACAGACTTCTTAAATAGACGACATGGTGAACTTAAAAAGGAAACAAAAATTCTATATATAATTAAAGGGTAATCACAATATACTTTATATCAATCACATCCTCTAAAATGTGATCATATTTAAACCATAAAGTCTTCTATACAATTAAATATCGTCTATTCAACACTCTTATTCAAGTTGAGTAGATATCTTACATAGCTAACTTGCTCCTTAACTCTTCAAAACTATCCTGTGTGTAACCCCATGATAAGGATGTCAACTGTTTGTTCCTTAGTAGAGATATAGTGAATATAAATCAGACCATTATCAAGTTTTCACTGATAAAAGTGATTATCAACCTCAACATATTTTGTTCTATCATAAAGGATTGGATCGTGTGCAGTTGAAATGGTTGTGAGTGATCGATCGCTTGCTCTCGACTGATCGATCGCGTGAGAGGAGATCAATCGTTCATGAGACAGAAAGTTTATTTAAATTTAGGCGTGAAGGCGATCGATCGCATGTTCTGAATTTTTCTGGGCCGAGCGATCGATCTCGAGCCATGTAGCGATCGATCACGTGAGGCTAAGAACAGGTGAGACGGTGTGTTGAGCGATCGATCGCTTGCTTGCGACCGATCAATCGCGTAAGAGATGAGATCGATCGTGTATGAGGCAGAAAGTTTATTTAAGTTTAGGCATGAAGGCGATCGATCTCGTCCCAGGGCGCGATCGATGGCGTGCTTGGCGATCGATCGCAAGAGGAATAGCGATCGATCGCTGATTGCGATTTATTTAAACAGTAAATTTCAGTGTAGCACGATTATACCGCAAGTGTACAGTTGTCAATTTTTAGTATAGATGATTAAGATCAGGTTGTCGAACCCACAGGGACTAACAAGTAAGTACCAAATAAGTCGCTTTAAACTATATTTAACCTACGATAATGAATTAAATAAAATACTAATTAAACTACTAATCCAACCAAGTCAATCAAAGTTAACGAGAAAATTCTACTAGAGAAGATTATCAAGACACCGGTTCACCAATGTAATACCCTATGACCCTCAATTGAATATCCATATATCTCTAAGGTGACGATTTCTCCGAAGTTATCTAATATACTCTGTCGAGCTATATTAAACTTAATATCAAATTGCAGTAAGTCACTCTCTTGTACTTATTTAACTACTCAATATTGAATTAAGATCCGTGAAAACTACTAGCTTTCGATTACTAGATATTTATAGCTATCATACATGTATTTGACTTCATCTCTCGATCTCGATCTGAATCCATGGTTTGAGTTATTAATTCTGTATCATAAAATCATCTCTCGATCTCAATTATGATACTAACATCATTCAAAGGTGATCAATCCTTCAAAAGCGTTAAAATCATAAAGCATACACAAAGGATAAAAGAATTCAATCAAGTTTAATAGAAAAGTCATATGATCAACCAATGGATCCCATAGTCTTGATAAATAACTTTAGTTCAACATAAAAACATGAAAAGCAAAACAAAACTAATAATCAAAGACAAAGAAAAATTCTCGATGTCGACTTCGTTCGTAGATCCTTGCTTATCTCTTGCTTCCTTCTCAATCGTCTCTTGATTCTCCTTGTTGGCTTGTTCCAAAGCTAGGATGATTTATGGATGGTTGTGGTTGATGGTGAAGGTGGATGATGGGATGGAGGCTCATCCTAGGGTGTGAAATCTGAATAATCATATAATTTTCTTCCACTATTTATAAAGAGGAGAAAATATGAAGCTTCTTTGTTGGACACAAACTCTAAAAGGTAATTTTTTCACATTCTGGTCTGAAGAGATCGATCTCCAGTGTATGGAGATCTATCTCCTCTTCAGGATTTTGTTGCTCATTTTTCAGCTTCTGGTGATCGACTTGCATTGGTCATAACTTTCTCATCCAATCTCAGAATTTGACGAATTAGTTGTGCACACGAAGATAACGAAAAGATCTACAACTTCATGTTGTCAACATTTCCAAAATATGCCTTGAACATGAAGAAATGTGAGGATAAAGAAATGACATGTTTCTTGATTCCGGTTTCTTATCTTTCCTTCAACTTTCTTTCCCCTTTCATCGTTTTTAGCTCTTTTTCTTCATTTCCTCGTACTTTAACCTAAATTCCTGAAACATGTAAATAGATATCAAAATGCGTAATATAGTCCAATGATCATTGTAAAATATAACGAGAAAACATCTAAATATAAATGCAAAAATGGCACTTATCAACTCCCCCAAACTTATCACTTGATCGTTCTCGATTAAGCATTAACAACGTAGAGTTCATTATCGATACTTGAAACAAATTATTTCACAATTTGCATTATTATCAAAAATCTCATACATACAAAAGTTGACAAGACATGTTTTCTCTTGAATCAAGCAACAAATTTCAAAATCGGAATGTGTGTGTGTGCTATTGTCAATCAAAAGGTTCTTCCACATATTCAAGATCAAATCATGTTAAACAAATCAAAGTCAAGATTATCGTTGAGCACCCCATATGCCTATTTTCAAACAACTTCTCCATTAATGATAGTTACTTCCTAGACTTGGATCAAAAGGTCTTTTTAAGCTTGTAATTTTAGGCCTTTGGTGTCGGTTTCAAAGAAAATGTAGGCTAAGCACAAAGAAGAGAGTATAATTACATAAAGTTCATATTTTCACACAACTTGAGCTCCTCTTCCTTTTTCTAGCCTTGGCCACTTTGGGTCTTATTCATTTAGATAATAATTTTTTTCCACAAGGCTCTTTCTTTTCTTCTTTTCTTCATAACTTGATGATGGGTTGTGTTAGATTTTACTGAATATAGTCAATGAAGGATTCTCCCATGGTTCATCATCACAATACTATGTTATTATTTCATTATGTCATTCTTTTTCTTTTGTTTCACTAGGCATTGAATTTTTTTTGTAATAACTCAAAATATTGTATGTTCAAAAATTTTCATTATACTCCCTTAGGGTGAGGATACAAATTCTTTTTAGGCTTATGAAAGGGCAGGTATAATGAGTTTATCAACAAAAGTCGAATGGTGGCTAATTTCCATTCTTATTCAATCAAGCCCAAATTTGGACACTAGGGAAAAATATAGACCGTGGTAAGCTTGAAAGGTTCAAACGTGTCAAAGATCGCCTAGATAATTTCCAAGTCAAGTTTGTAACTATAAAATTTCGCCTCAAAGTGTCATCATCAAATAGGTTCTAGGATAAATCTAAGATGCTCAAAACAAATCATCGAGTTCACAATAATTATCACTATTCAACATGCAATCCACAAGATCACGACTCAATGTGCTCAATATATTCCCCATTCTTGACGTGCTAACTCAAAACAAGATATTCATGTACAAGTCCAACAATCATCAAAATTCAAGTCCATATGCATAGTGAGATCAAAATCCTCATTGAATAGTCACTAGTATAATTCATTATTTATCAAGTTTGAACTCATAAAAAAAAGTTAGCTCATAATATTCGGATGATTCAAGTGTCAATTTCAGCACATCATGCGGATAAAATAAATAAAACATGCAAGCCACTCCCCCAAATTTAAATCAAACATTGTCCTCAATGTTTAAAAGAATCTAAAGGGAAAATTTAAACTCCCCTGATCAAGACGCTTGCATGAGGGTTGAGGAAGATTGGCTTTTGAAAGCTCACTTTTGTAGGGGTTTATTGCTCCAAATGAGTACCTAGCAATAGAATAATGCAAATAAAATAGTCGACTAAAGAGATAATAAAAGTTAAAAACAAAAACTGAAAATAAAACAAATCTATATAGCAAAAGGTACGCTTGGGTTGCCTCCCAAAGCGCTGATTTATAGTCGTCGGCTTGACCATCAGAAGCAAACATCAAAGAGTGGTTGCCGCCCATAATAAGTATCATTAGATACCACGAATGGGTCTTCATTCAGTATGCCATCAAGATTGGCATGATTGTAGCAGTGTAGGCTCGTTGCTCCAACAACATTCTTTGATTGGTAGGAATGGGAGAAGGATTCTACGCTTGGCTTGATATCATGGAGGGTGTAGTATGGTGAAGTTGGCATCGATGGGAAGAAAGGATCCACATATGGTATAGAACACGTCTCCATCGATGGGTGCTCATCATCATGTTAGAAAATCTCTTCCTCCAACATCACTCTTGGCTCGTCTTCCCATGTGATCTCCTTGGTTGACTTTTCCACTGTGGGCTCAATCATTTCAAGAGGCTCAACTTCCCTTGATTCTTCCACTTGAGTAGGATCACTCCCCCAAACTTTATTAGTTGAGTGATCATCATCATGTAACCTGGCCTGATTTGAAGATCGTGTCTCCTCCTCTTGGCATCTCATTGAAATGGTTTCCACAAGGATTGCTAACCGCTGATCTAGGTGACGTATAGAATTGGTCTGGTCCTCTAAACGTAGCTAAGTTGATGCCATTAATCTAAGTAATATATCCTCAGATTGAGCGACTACTTCTGCAGAACTATCTCTCTTCTCTCCATGATGCTCGAATGGTTGGTTTATAAGATGAGGATAGTGAGGCTCCGGTGGGTATTGGTGACTCCAACCTTGTAGTGAAGGATCACAATGCCAGTGATAATCGAACTCCGCCATATCATTGAACAAGTGCAATACACTGTCTTCATCTCTATCAAACAGGGGATTATCGGTTCCCAAAGTTCCATTCAATACCCATCATTGTGTCTCCACATCCAATCCATTGTAGAACAATTGCAAAAGAGTATAGTTCGAAAAGTCATGATACCGGATTGTGCTTGTCAATTCGTTGAATCTCTCACACGCTGCATAGAACGGCTCAAAAAGTTGTTGGGCAAACCTTGTGAAGACTTGTTGATGGAACATCACAAGTAGCTCGCAAGAAAAACAAAATTAAACAATTAAATATATTTCTTTTTTCCCGATAATATATGTATATAAACAAGAAAAAAAAACAAATGGTTAAATTACAGTAAAAGAATCTCGTATGATATTACTAAAGTTAATCCCCGCAAAGGCGCCTAAACTTGATCGCCATTTATTTAAACATTAAATTTTAGTGTAGCGCGATTATACCGCAAGTGCACAGTTGTCAAGTTTTATTATAGATGATTAAGATCAGGTTGTCGAACCCACATGGACTAACTAGTAAGTAACAAATAAGTCGCTTTAAAATATATTTAACATACGATAATGAATTAATTAAAATACTAATTAATAAAATTAAACTACTAATCCAAATAAGTCAATCAAAGTTAACGAGAAAATTCTGCTAGAGAAGATTATCAAGACGTGGGTTCACCAATGTAATTCCCTATGACCCTCAATTGAATATCTATATATCTCTAAGGTGACGATTTCTCTGAAGTTATCTAATATACTATGTCGAGCTATATTAAACCTAATATCAAATTGCAGTAAGTCACTATCGTGTACTTATTTAACAACTCAATATTGAACTAAGATACGTGAAAACTACTAGCTTTCGATTACTAGATATATATAGCTATCACACATGTACTTGACTTCATCTCTCGATCTCGGTCTGAAATCCATGGTAAGAGTTATTAAATCAATATCATAAAATCATCTATCGATCTCAATTACGATATTAACATCATTCAAAGGTGATCAATCATTCAAAAGCATTAAAATCATAAAGCATACACAAAGGATAAAGGAATTCAATCAAGTTTAACAGAAAAGTCATATGATCAAACCAATGGATCCTCTAGTCTTGATAAACAACTTTAGTTCAACATAAAACATGAAAAGGAAAACAAACCTAATAATCAAAGACAAATAAAACTCCTGATGTCGACTTCGCTCGTAGATCATTGCTTCCTCTCTCGCTTCCTTCTCAATTGTCTCTTGATTCTCTTTGTTGGCTTGTTCCAAAGCTAGGATGATTTATGGATGGATTGTGGTTGATGGTGAAGGTGGATGATGGGATGGAGGCTCATTCTAGGGTGTGAAATCTCAATAATCATGTAATTTTCGTCCACTATTTATAAAGAGGAGAAAATATGAAGCTTCCTTATTGGACACAACCTCTAAAATGTAAATTTTTTTCACATTTTGGTCTGAAGAGATCGATCTCCAGTGTATGGAGATCTATCTCCTCTTCAGTATTTTTGTTGCTCATTTTTTAGCTTCTGGCGATCGACTTGCATTGGTCATAACTTTCTCTTCAGATCTCAAAATTTGACGAATCAGCTGTCCACGCGAAGATAACGAAAAGATATACAACTTCATGTTGTCAACATTTCCAAAATATGCCTTGAACATGAATAAATGTGAGGATAAAGAAGTGACATGTGTCCTGATTCTGGTTTCTTATCTTTTCTTCAACTTTATTTCTCCTTTCATCGTTTAGCTCTTTTTCTTCATTTCCTCGTACTTTAACCCAAATTCATGAAACATGTAAATAGATATCAAAATGCATAATATAGTCCAAGAATCATTGTAAAATATAATGAAAAGACATCTAAATATAAGTGCAAAAATGGCTCTTATCAATCGCCGAGGGGCAGAAACTTTTGTTTGAAATGTGAAGCATGAAGCGATTGATCGCTGGTTGAGACTGATCGATCACTAGGGTATTTGTTAAAAAATTATACTTTTATGAATTGTTATGATGAAGCTTATTATAACATTGGATTATTGAAATTCATGTAGCATCATCACAGGGGACAGGTCAGAGAAGAGGTTAAGCAGTAACTCCTGATTTTCTATCTCTTGAACGAACGACATGTATGTATGAACATACGAGTATTGATGATATATATATATATATATATATTTGATTATTGGATATAGATCATTGTGAGGCATGATACTGTCGAGTCATGTGATTGATGTTGTGAGGCATGATACTGTCGAGTCATGTGATTGATGTTGTGAGGCATGATGCTGTTGAGGCATGAGATATGACTATTATAACGAGTGAGCTGGAAATATTATATAAGCTGCTAATATGAAGATGTGAGGAGGTTCCACTGACATATTAGCGGAAAAGCAATATCATATATGCTCCGTTATAACAGGGTGATGAATGGGATTCACCGGACATGTCATGACATATTGATATATATTCTGTGTATGCACATGAACAACCAAGGAGGAGTATTTCAATGCATGAAATACAAGAAGTCTTTTATACAATATTTATCCATTTTATTGATGTTGAATTATGGACATCGTCTATATACTCATGACGTGTGGTTGTTCTGTAGGGAGTGATAGACGGGGGAGACCGGTGTTGTGAGTCTACCTTACATTGCTAGGAGATATATTGGTCGAGATTAAAGAATATTGTAAAGATTTTGATTGTAAATGATGTAATTAGATGATATGTACATTCTAAAGTGGGGATAATGTAATAGATAGATGATGATATCTTGATCAGTATACATGTTATCTTAATCCTGGTAATAGTAGACATGATAATGACGTAATCATATGCTTAATTGAGGATTAAGATGACGAGGCTCCACAGATCGATCGCCAAACGACGATGATTGAGTACCAAAATTGACCAAATACCGATCGATCGGTAACAATGTTCCGGTCGATCGGTCAAAGGCCGTAGCTAAAGGAAAAAATTTGGAAGAACTACCGATCGACAGGTAGGCGGAATTTTCAGGAAAAAAAATGTGTTTTAGAGTTTGAGTCATACAATGAATCTATTTATTCCTCATCCTCTATAAATATATGACTTATGAAATCAGATGAATTGACTCATATTATGACATAGGAACAAGCCTCCATCCATCATCCATCTTCACCAACCTTCATCAAAAACTGGTAGCGTTTATCGCGTACGCCCAAATTATCCCTCTCAAGTTAATAACAGTAATAAATGTAGTAGAGTGAGTAGGGATCGATCCCACAGGGAAGTGAATACATTTATGCTAACAAGTATCAAAATAGGGGGTTTTCGAATTTCTTTAACTATAACTAATTTAAACAAAAGCAAGCAAATCACTAGTTTATCAAGATTAAAAAGCAATTCTTGGTTTTCGGTCAACTTTACCTTTGGAAATCATTCACTTGATCATCAAATTACTAGACATATGAATTTATTAAATTATTCATCAGTTGAAAACTTATTTCCTTACTTACCTTAATCGTGGTAAAAAAGAAAACAGCATTCAATTCGTCTCTTATCAAATCTTTAACCAAAACTACAGCCGTTAAGATTAAATCAATGATAGTTTCAAAACTAGTAAGTTTGATGAATCTAATCAAAAAGAACTACAGCCGTTAGAATTAATTATCCAATCGTTTTTCCTAAGAATTTAATAACACCAACAGCAGATAATTATCAATCTTAGTTGCTTCTTAATTAGCATTAGATAGTGTATGTGATTATTAGGTGATCAATCTATCAATCAAACACAACAATCATAAGAATCATAATCTGAATAACAAATTGAAATTGAATTAAAAATTCGACAATCAAATCAAAATTTTCGCAAGTATTTCTATTCCAAAGGCAAGTATCCCTCAACCAAGAATCAAAGTGTTTAGCCTTGCATAACTAAATCTAAAATCAAAAATTGTATTAAAAACATCAAACAATCAATAGAAAAGAAAGTTACTAAAGCGAAGCACGATTCCGGCTTGTTGATTCCGTCTTCGTTCTTCGAGCGTCTTTACAAAAATTGAAAGAAAAATTATTCTAAAAAATTAAAATTATGTTCTAAGGTCTGAATTCTCTCTCAAAGTGACTGATTTTCGAGTTATAAAGCTAGGGAGGCTGATGGAGTAGGGTAGAATCCATGTGGAAAGGAAAGAAATCAAGTCTCCACACTTTCCAAAACTCAGCTGGCGATCGATCGCCATAAAGTAGCGATCGATCGCTAGCTTATTTTTCTCGGCGAAATTCCTTAAGTGATCGATCGCCTCTGTTTCACCGATCGATCGCTTGGCTCCAGTGGGATTTGGCGATCGATCGCCTCTTTTCTCGCGATCGATCGCCGCAGTGTAAATTTTGTTGCTCAACTTTCTGTCCAAAGGCGATCGATCGCCTCCTTCATACGGTCGATCGCTTCAACTAAAATTACATTTTTAGCATTTTTCTTGATCTACATTGAGTCCTTATTATCTCCAAAGCTTTTCTTGACCTTTATTCGCCTTAGTTAGCTCGATTTCTTCGATTCCACCGACAATTACACAAATATACGATTAGGTATCATATGTATCAAATTATCCATCAAAACATACCAAATCGTAAACAATTAAACGCAATAGATGTGTCTATTTCTAGTCACATCAAACTCCCACATACTTACTCTTTACTCGACCTCGAGTAAATCAGACAAAACTAAAATATTTTTGTTTGGCTCATAGCATCATAACAAACTAACTTGTTCTCACTTTAATGCCCCAACAATTTTAAACATGCATAGTAATGAAAGGCGGTGAGAAGTTAATAGTGGAACAAGTTCAATCCCTAAACATCTCATACTTAACAGAGTAGTGAACGTGCGTGTGTGGTCATAAACAAGTGTTGTGTACAAATTATAGATCCAAAAGATGCAATCCCACAATTGTTCAAGTCATACACTAACACAAGTATAAGCTTACTTGCACACTCTTCTCCACTATCTTAGCCACATTGCAAACATAAATCAAGTAGGTATTTATTAGCTTGTAGCTTGGCCTAGGTATTGGCTTATGAAAGAAAGGAAAAAGCCATATCAAACAAGAGAGTATAATGATTTGCACACTAAAAGCTTCTCTTCTTGCTTGAATTTTTCATCTTTTATTTCAACATTTTTCTTCTTTTGTGCCTTGGCTCCCCTTGGAGTCATATGTTTATCTATTGTCTCAAGGCATCCCTTTTCTTTCATGCATTTCATATGAAGCTCACAAACATTTTAATAACTGAATACTTAAGTGCATGTGAATGAAACGCATCATACTCCCTTCAAAGGTATGGATATAATTCATATTTAGGCTCATTAGAGAAGGATGATAAGCTAGTCAAAGAATGTCGAATGGGGGTCTTTTGTATGCTTAGCATACAACCATTCTTTTGCATTAAAGCTCAAAAAGGGTACTAGTGATTGATTTTCTTTACATGGTAGGCTTGAAAGGCTCAAACGCATCAAAGATTGCCTATATCACTTTCATGTTCGCAAGTAGTCTAGACATACGCCTCAAAGAGCATGTAGTTAAGTTCTAGCATGTATTAGAGACTTCTTAAGACTATCACACAATTCACACAATCTTCACTAAGCTATGCACACTTCACATTCACAAGTCATGACAATAATGTGCTCAAAATATTCAACTACTATGTTAAAGCAAGATTTGCATTAGAGTTCAAAGTGTTCCAAGGTTAACAATTCACCTTTGTTCAAAAGCATGCATGATATCAATTAGGTTTCATCATGGGCTAGTGATTCTAAGCACGTATTCATTATTGACTATGAGCTCAAAATTTTCAAATTTTTTGATTTTTTTGTATTTTTATAATAAGAAAAACAATAACACACCACTAATCCCTCCCCCATACTTAAATCTTACATTGTCCCCAATGTAAGGCAAAAATACAAGAAAAGAGAAAAGCCTAACTACTAAAGCAAAAAATAAATAAAAGGGAGAAAGGAAACTAACTCCCCTTGGGTTGCCTCCCAAGCAGCGCCTCTGTTTAACATCGGTGGCCTGACGCCAGTCCTCTATCAAGGTGGGTGATGCGATGTTGCTCTATCCTTCCTCTTCCACCTCAATATCTTCTCGATTCCCTTGAATTTCGGTTTGTTTGCCTTTGAGTGGTCGTCCCCAGTCTTTGTTCCTCCTCCATACTTTGTTGATTGATGTGGTCGATCCGGAGGGTGTGTCTTTTTAGTGGTATGATCCTGCAAGTGAGAAGAGAGAGGGTCAGCAGTATCATGAGTAGATAAAGCAGCAATAGTATGAACAGTATGCACAGGGCTCGAATCCATACCTCCTTTTTCTTCAAGGCCATTAGTAGCCTTCGCCAATTCACACAAATATTCTTATCAAAATTCTGATGTGCCATGTACTCATTGCTATCAACAGTGTAACTAGTGTATTCATGAGTTTGAATGGTTTCATAGATATTGAACTTCACCATCTCACCATTAAACTCCATCGTTAAAGTTCCATTATTTACATTGATTATGGATTTAGAAGTATTTAAGAATGGTCTTCCTAATAGAATGGGACTAGATGGATCACCCTTTTCCTTGTCTAAGACATAGAAATCGGCGGGGAAGACCAAGTTCTTTACATGCACAAGTACATCTATCCCCCTAGGAATAACCGTGGATCTATCAGCTAATTGAATCATAGTATTGTCTCTTTTCAAAGGTCCAGGTTTCAGTTGATTGTAGATTGAGTAAGGCATAACATTAATAGAAGATCCTAAGTCGAGCATTGCCTTCTCAATTTTAGTGGTTCCAATTACACAAGGGATAGAAAACATACCAGGGTCCTTACACTTTGTGGGAATGCTTCTTTGGATGTCCGAGGAAATATTCTCACCTAACTCAATCTTGGGGCACCCTTTGCCTTCCTTTTTCTTACCCACTTTCCATACCTCCTTCAAAAATCTAGCATATCGAGGCACTTTCATCATGGCATCTTGTAGTGGGGCATTTTCCTCGCAGCGTCGGAAAGTGTCATAGAGTCCCTTAAGTCCAGCTTCTCTCCTATTATCCTTCAATGCAAGGGGGAATGGAGGTTCAATTTTATATTCACGGAGGGGAGGGGACTTACCTCGTGGTTCATCCTCTTGCATGGGTTCTGCAACGTCCTTCTCTTCCTTCATCTCTCCGTTCTTTGGTGGCGTCAGTGCCACCTTCTCCTTAACTTCATCTTCGCTCATCTTTAAAGTGATGGCGCTCACATTTTCCCTTGGGTTCACCTCCGGCTGTGAAGGTAGTCCATTTGATACTCTCGCTTCAATCTTGTTGAGCGAAGTTGCCAATTGTCCCATTTGCGTAGTCAGGCTCTGGATGCTCTCCTTGTCTCCTGTTGAAATTGCAAGCTATTTTCAGCAATAACTTTAATGATATTTTCTAACCTGTCAGAAGGAGGGTGCACTGAAGGTGGTGGAGGTCTCTGATATGGCGGTCTATAGGGTGGAGGTTGGTGCATCTGTGGGTTTCCATATCCTTAGTTCGGATGGTCCCTCCACCCTTGATTATAATTGCTCGAGGGATTGTCATAGCCCCTTTGTGGTGGCCCTAGGAATCCCCCCCCTGCATTCATGTGCTCAGTGGCTGTCTCTTGTAGTGAGGGATATGCATCAGTGGGATGGTTCACAGCTAGACAGATTCCACATGGCTTCATCTTCCCCACGTTGCCTCCTGCAAGATTACGCACAAGAAAAGTTAGATCAATTAGTTGTTGTTCCAAATTGGATACATTTACCTCTTTTCTTGGCGGTTGTCCATGGCTAACATGTCCAAATTGTTGGGAGTTGGCCACCATGTTAGCTATTAAGTTCCTTGCCTCCTCCGCTGTCTTGTCAATGAAAGCTCCTCTGCTCGCCGCATCCACTAAGTTCATGTCACCAGAAAGCAAACCTTCATAGAAATATTGAATTAACAAGTGTTCACTTATCTGATGTTGTGGGCTGCTTGCACACAACTTCTTAAAACGTTCCCAGTACTCATGCAATGACTCCTCTTGGTATTGCTTCACACCGTAGATTTCTTTCCTTAAGTTAGTCACCCTTGAAGCTGGAAAGTACTTCTCAAGGAAGACTCTTTGTAAATCAGTCTACGTGTGATTGATCCGAAGGGCAAGTAGAATAGCCAATCCTTAGCAGCATCCTTTAGAGAAAATGGAAAGGCTCGTAGTTTTATTTTCTCCTCCGTTATGCCAGCTGGCTTCATAGTAGTGCATACCACGTGGAACTCCATCAAGTGTTTGTGCGGGTTCTCACCTGCAAGACCATGAAAAGATGGCAATAAATGAATCATGAGTTCGAAATTTATGTTATTTGCGAGAGCAGGGAAAGTGATGCAGAGAGGTTGTTGATCCAAGTTAGGATTCACCAACTGCCTTAAGCTTTGATTCGCAGCCATCGTGTTCCTCTCTTCTTCTTCCTCAAGTAACCTTGCTTCTCTTCTTCTTCGATGTAGTGTCCTCTCGATCTCAGGATCGTAGTACAAATTCTCTGCGTGATCAAAGGGTTCACCTGTACTCATTAACAAACCAAAGTAGCAATAAAAAATGATAATAATAATAAAAAAATTAAGTTAACACAAAAGTAAACGCCTTCCCCGGCAACGGCGCCAAAATTTGGTAGCTTTTATCGCGTACGCCCAAATTAACCCTCTTAAGTTAATAACAGTAATAAATGTAGGAGCGTGAGTAGGGATCGATCCCACAGGAAAGTGAATACCTTTATGCTAACAAGTATCAAAATAGGGGGTTTTCGAATTTCTTTAACTATAACTAATTTAAACAAAAGCAAGCAAATAAATAGTTTATCAAGATTAAAAAGCAATTCATGGTTTTCGGTCAACTTTACCTTTGAAAATCATTCACTTGATCATCAAATTACTAAACATATGAATTTATTCAATTATTCATCAATTGAAAACTTAATTCCTTACTTACCTTAATCTGCTCAAAAAGAAAACAACATTCAATTCGACTCTTATCAAATTTTTAACCAAAACTACAGCCGTTAAGATTAAATCAATGATAGTTTCAAAACTAGTAAGTTTGATGAATCTAATCAAAAAGAACTACAACCGTTAGAATTAATTATCCAATCGTTTTTCCTAAGAATTTAATAACACCAACAGCAGATAATTATCAATGTTAGTTGCTTCTTAATTAGCATTAGATAGTGTATGTGATTATTAGGTGATCAATCTATCAATCAAACACAACAATCATAAGAATCATAATCTGAATAACAAATTGAAATTGAATTAAAAATTCAACAATCAAATCAAAATTTTCGCAAGTATTTCTATTCCAAAGGCAAGTATCCCTCAACCAAGAATCAAAGTGTTTAGCCTTGCATAACTAAATCTAAAATCAAAAATTGTATTAAAAACATCAAACAATCAATAGAAAAGAAAGTTACTAAAGCGAAGCACGATTCCGGCTTGTTGATTCCGTCTTCGTTCTTCGAGCGTCTTTACAAAAATTGAAAGAAAAATTATTCTAAAAAATTAAAATTATGTTCTAAGGTCTGAATTCTCTCTCAAAGAGACTGATTTTCGAGTTATAAAGCTAGGGAGGCTGATGGAGTAGGGTAGAATCCATGTGGAAAAGAAAGAAATCAAGTCTCCACACTTCCCAAAACTCAGCTGGCGATCGATCGCCATAAGGTAGCGATCGATCGCTAGCTTATTTTTTTCGGCGAAATTCCTTAGGCGATCGATCGCCTCTTTTTAACCGATCGATCGCTTGGCTCCAGTGGGTTTTGGCGATCGATCGCCTCTTTTCTCGCGATCGATCGCCGCAGCGTAAATTTTGTTGCTCAACTTTCTGTCCAAAGGCGATCGATCGCCTCCTTCATGCGGTCGATCGCTTCAACTAAAATTACATTTTTAGCCTTTTTCTTGATCTACATTGAGTCCTTATTAGCTCCAAAGCTTTTCTTGACCTTTATTCGCCTTAGTTAGCTCGATTTCTTCGATTCCACCTACAATTACATAAATATACGATTAGGTAGCATATGTATCAAATTATCCATCAAAACATACCAAATCGTAAACAATTAAACTCAATAGATGTGTCTATTTCTAGTCACATCAAACACCATCCTTCATCATAGGAATTGGAACAACCCAACAAGGAGATTGAAGAGGCTATTGAGAAAAAAGCAAGAGAAGAAGCGAGGATCTACAAACGGGACGCCGAGAGTGTATCTGTTCTTTTGAACTTTAGTTTTATGTTATCATACTTGAATTGTTGCAAGACATGTTTAAGCTTTTGTCTTTCAGTTTAAGTATGAACTAAGCTTGTTTATCAAGATTAGGGAATCCTTTGGTTTGATTCTATGATTTAATTATTCTTGTCTAGATTGAATTCCTATATCCTATGTGCATAATTTATGTTTTAATACTTTCATGGCTTGATCACCATTAAATTGATTTAAGCTATTATAATTGAGATCGAGAGATGATATTATAATATGAACTATAAATTATGTCGTGGATTTCATATTGAGATCGAGAGATTAGATCAAATGCACGTGTGATAGCCACAGATATCTAGTGATCGAAAGCTAGAAGTTTTCATGAATCTCAATGTAATAAATTTTTATGTTGTTTTTGCTTAAAGTTGAAAAAATGAAATGTTTGTCAATGGATTAGTCTACACTTGTCTGTGTTCAACATGCCTCTTTGTTGTCCTGGCGTAGACTAGCTCTGTCAATAATAAGATGGATATAGAGATTAGTTTTGTGAATCCTCAGTTAGTTAAGCTGACTTGGAATGTTTGATCAACGTTGTTGATCATTTTGCAAATCTTACTTGTTTGGTTTTAACTTCAGTTACTTTGCTTATGCGTTTAGCATTGAATAGTTTAACTGCACACTCGATAGATTTATTGTTAACAAAAACAAATAAGTTTTTCTAACATAAAAATTCAGATTAATAAGTTTATCTGAACCTAATAATCTCATATTTTTTTTTATATTTGGAACGCTAGGATAAATTCATTGAGGTAAAAACTAAAACATATATTTTTTTGAAGTTAAATATACAAAACTAAAAATAAAAACAATTGCAACAAAAGATATTGATGATGAATCTTTTCCCTCTTAAACTAAAATGTTTTTAAATTTTAATTTAAACTATTGAGGATGCTTTGCCAGTTAGGATGCCCCATGTAATTGGTTGGCTCATAAATATGAACTCATAGATTAAACTACCTTTGGTTATATGTTTTTTTCTAAAAAGCAATGTTACTTATACTTTTATACAATTTATCTTTATTAGGTAAATTAATTTAAAATCCAATGGAATAATTAGGATAATCCAGTATTTTTTTTATTTTCCATAAACTAGAAACTAAACTTAAAATCATCGACATTGTCATGTTCGGAACAAAATAGTATGTAAAAGAGATTATCATAACTAGTTAATTAAAATATTTGAAATTGGTTTTTTTTTTTTAAATAAGAGTAATAAAAGGAATTAGAGTAATCAATATTTTGTAGAATTGATGAATTCATATATATTATTTTAATCCGATAAAGGTCATAAGATAATTTTTATTTTTTTGAAAATTATACTTTATTTTTTACTGCCTAAAAATTAAGTAAGCTAATCCATTTTTAGAATAACTGATAATGAGTGTGTGACCAACCATATAGCATAAGCTTATAGCTGTTGATTTTCATAAATATATATTTGGACTTGGAGAATTTGAATTAATAATATAAAATATAGAAAATCATTCCTGAAGGAATTTTCTTCTTACATAAAAAAAAGGTCCATGGATCTTGGACAAATATTATTTTATATTTCAGTACGTAACAACGGAGAGAAATAATTAGTGTCAAAGCTAAAGACTCCTAGATAATTTTTTTTATTCGATCCTGATGGAATTTTATAAATATTAAACGTTGAATATTAACGATACTTATTATATTGTCGGATCAAAAAAGCAGTTTGAATTCACATCATTGTTTTTGATCATTTGTGTTGTACGCAACGTCAAATACAATTAATTTCCAGGACTTGTATTATATTTTCACAACCCAAAAACCACTTAGAGCAAGTATCTTTGATGCTGAAATGACAAAATATATATTTCAATTTTTGGCCTTTTTTCTATACGAATTTTGCTGATCTTTTTCTCCTCGATGTGTTATTTTCCTCCCATGTGTTTATCTCTTACTGAAATTGTAAGATCAATAGGAAAGATCTTGTGGAGTTATATTAGGAGTGGAGTTAAGCACTCCCTCCTAAACTCCTTTTTTGAAAATAGGATATGGGTAGGGTTTTGTCCACACGAGCAATCTACCCGTTTACTTTAATATTTCCAATAAATCCTATTTCTAATTTTTCACATGGATGGCCAGCCTTTTTTTTCTTATTATCAGATATTTTCAAGCATATATACTAGAAATATATCCGGTGAGTATGAAGATCATTATCTTAACTCAAATAAAAGGCATAGAGAAAAAAAGTCATTAAATTGCAAACGAAAGCCATATATGAAGTAGTTTTATATTATTATATCATTGATCTCAAGATTACAATTTTAATCATTATAAAGGTCAATAACTTGGCTTGTGCCTCTAATGCTTAATTCCATCAGCTTCATCCTCACTTGTCGATTTCGACAGTCCTACCCACTTGATGTTCTTTGGTGTAGGTGCAGGAGCAGGTGCTTTTGGGTGTGGAGGAGGAGGGGAGGAATAACGCGGCTCTATTGTCATATACTTAGACATGATGTGCTTTGGTGTAGGTGCAGGAGCAGGTGCTTGTGGGTGTGGAGGAGGAGGGGACGAATAACGCGGCTCTGTTATCATATACTTAGACATGATGTGCTTTGGTGTAGGTGCAGGAGCAGGTGCTTTTGGGTGTGGAGGAGGAGGGGACGAATAACGCGGCTCTGTTGTCATATACTTAGACATGATGTGCTTTGGTGTAGGTGCAGGAGCAGGTGCTTGTGGGTGTAGAGGAGGAGGGGACAAATAACGCGGCTCTGTTATCATGTACTTATCTAAATGTTTTTGAGACATCTTCATAGGTTCCCGTGATTGTTCAAAACCATCATAAGAACTAAAATCAACATTTGAATGGGATATTATGGGTGGACAAATAATAATCCCATGAAAACTAAGAAGTATGTTGTGCAAGACATGGCTTGATGTTGATTTATGAAGTTTGTAGGAATTGATGGTGAAATATGTGGGTAAATGACACTCTTTTATAGGTTGTAAAACCAATTCTTTGAGTACAAATGTCAATGTAGCTTTGTGCATGTAAGACAAATGCTTGTTTTTCTAAAAGTGTTGGCCAACTTTAGTTCTTGTATTTAAATTTATTTCAATAATGAACTCATACAAATATTTAAATTAATGTATGACAAGTATCTATATTAACATTTAAAATTTACATAATTAGTAACAATATTTTGACTGAAATTATTAGTATGGGATGAAATAGCGAAAAAACAATAAAATTTCAAATTCAATATATATATATATATATATATATATATATATATATATATATATATGATAACTTTTGAATTATAATAATTATGATATTGGCGTTTTTTAGAATGCAAATAAAACTCTCCAATTGAAATATCATCATAAAAAAATTAAATTATATAAAATTAGCTCTTTACATAGAAAACAACAAGTCAATGAAAACATAGGGCAAATTTTAATTTTATTAGACAGAGCATAAAATATATAACTGATGCCGATTCATATGTGTAATATATTTCAAAATTAAATTTAAGGTTAATTAATCAATGTATATCATGCCAATAGAATTTTGAACTTGTTTTGTAATGAAGGATAGCATATCATATTACAAAATAAAAATTTAAGATTTATTATTCAAAATTTAAGATTTATTTAAGATACATCGGGTTTCAAATCAAAATCAATTGGCAAGTGGAGTAACTCATGTATCTTATAAAGAGCTAACATAGTTTTAGTTTCTAAATATGAGACAACTCTTAACACGCCTCTAACGTGTGACATTTATATAAGTTAAATACGTAGATTGATAATGTGGGTGGCGGTGAGCAAGTGGGTGGAATGACCAATCATATAAAAAACCTGATCTGATATCATGTTAAGAATACATGGGGTTCCAATTAAAAACCAATTGACAATAAGTTGAATAACCCATATATCTTATAAAGAATTAACATAGCTTCTAGTCTCTTCATGTGTGAACTTGTTTTTTGCAAGGTACGGTAGCTCATGCAATTGGTTGGCTCTTAAATAAAAGCTACCAATTGAAACCACCTTTGGAAAAGTTTAAAGCAATTTACAGCTATGATCTTTAGGTGAAATTATCAAATCTCTCTTCAAATTCCAATGAAATTGGCATCAACACAATGCTAATTTTCCTTTCCGTTTATAGCTATTTAAAATATTGTCCATAATTGCGTACAACAAATATATGCGAGTTAATAGAATTTTTTTATACTAATTTTCATAATTTGAAAAGAAGTTTTGCAACATTTATGATTGCGAGACTTATAATTTATAGTACAATTATCACAGACATAAGTCTTTGTATCTTAAGATAAGATTTGCGTATCTTCTTAATAAAATATTGTTGAACACTAGCATCGACTTTAAAGTTTTTGTCATCTTCAGATTCTTCCCGGTTCAAATAACGAAACGAGATTCTTGTAGTATTGAAGACAAACAATATATCCAACAACTCATGACATTGTATGTTTGAAATGAGAATGTGCGGTAGCAATTCTACTTGAAAAGCCCATCAATAAAATTATTATTTCTTAAATCCATAGTTTCAGCACTCAACAGAATTGGAGAGCTCGCTAAAAGAGGTAAGTCAAATGCTATGATATTATGTCTTCAGTAATCTAAACTCACAATGTTAAACTAAGGTATCATATTCGATATATCAGGGTGTTACACGTGTATATCCGACACCAGTCACTCGTTGTACGAGATTCTAGATTATATATGTGGAATGAGAGGGGAAAAAAGCTTACTCTGCATTGGATAAGCATGGCAATAAATATATGATAGGAATCAAGTAGTTCAAGTTTACTACTATGATACCACTTGCCATGATCGGTACGTGGGTGGTCATACCACACAACTGAACTACCAATAACTCGGGTTCTCAAAATAGCATCGCGAGATTAGGTCGAGTTTGATTTATGAAATCAAGCATAAGACGCCCGAACTAATCTGACCTGAAACTGATTAACAAAGTAAAATTAGAAGAGTAAAAGCTTTTAAAACAACAAGATAATACAAAAAATAAAGACGCACATATAATTATTTCTGGAAGTTTAAAGGTGGTGCAATATTTCTACATCTCCCATTCTTCCACCAATGGAATGATTTACTATAAGATTTTTGTTCAACATTCAATTGTATAAGCTCACTTCAAAAGATTATCCCCACGTTATTGGAACTCCTAGTCACTCTATTATTCAACTCTTCTTAACTTTTTTTTTTCCTGTTCAGACAAAATATCTGACAGTTTATAAAGAACTTTTCACACTTAAGCTCACTGGGTAAGAATAAATGATCAGACATTATATTCAACACATTTTAGGTATGATATCTACTAAACTGATATTCAGCGTAAACTCCTCGAGGGATTGACTCTTATGAATGATGTTTCTTGATGAGTTGTGTTCTTGAGATCACTTAGCTCCCCTCTACCTCTTTTGTTAAGTTATCTACAAATGTTTTATATAGCCTCTGACATCGATATATCAGTTAGATCAAGAGTATGTCCGTTCGAAGACATATATATGATCTATGATCCTTCTAGTACTTTGTTTGGCTTTTCAACTATGTTGTTCTTTTAATCTCCTGATTAATCCTTCTGATATGTGAGTGTGTTAGTGATAACTCTGCAAGTACATTGCTGGTAGTCACTAGACTGGACTCTATTGCTTTTGTTATGTGATTACTCAGTTGGTTTTCTAATGTATCACTTGAGTTAAGTACTCAACTGATTTCTTCCATTCGGCAAGGTTGATTGTATTTACAAAATAAAAAATTTAAGGTTAATTAATCAATGTATATCATGTCAATAAATTTTTGAACTTGTTTTGTAATGTAGGATAGCAAATCATATTACAAAATAAAAAATTTAAGATTTATTATTCAAAAATTTAAGATTTATTTAAGATACATCGGGTTTCAAATCAAAATCAATTGGCAAGTGGAGTAACTCATGTATCTTATAAAAAGCTAACATAGTTTTAGTTTCTAAATATGAGACAACTCTTAACACGCCTCTAACGTGTGACATTATATAAGTTAAATACGTAGATTGATAATGCGGGTGGCGGGAGCAAGTGGGTGGATTGACCAATCATATGAAAAACCTGATCTGATATCATGTTAAGAATACATGGGGTTCCAATTAAAAACCAATTGACAATAAGTTGAATAACTCATATATCTTATAAAGAATTAACATAGCTTCTAGTCTCTTAATGTTTGAACTTGTTTTTTGCAAGGTACGGTAGCTCATGCAATTGGTTGGCTCTTAAATAAAAGCTACCAATTGAAACCACCTTTGGAAAAGTTTAAAGCAATTTACAGCTATGATCTTTAGGTGAATTTATAAAATCTCTCTTCAAATTCCAATGAAATTGGCATCAACACAATGCTAATTTTCCTTTCCGTTTATAGCTATTTAAAATATTGTCCATAATTGCGTACAACAAATATATGCGAGTTAATAGAATTTTTTTATACTAATTTTCATAATTTAAAAAGAAGATTTGCAACATTTATGGTTGCGAGACTTGTAATTTATAGTACAATTACCACATGCATAAGTCTTTGTATCTTAAGATAAGATTTGCGTATCTTCTTAATAAAATATTGTTGAACACTAGCATCGACTTTAAAGTTTCTGTCATCTTCAGATTCTTCCCGGTACAAATAACGAATGGGATTCTTGTAGAATTGAAGACAAACAATATATCCAACAACTCATGACATTGTAAGTTTGAAATGAGAATGTGCAGTAGCAATTCTACTTGAAAAGCCCATCAATAAAATTATTATTTCTTAAATCCATAGTTTCAGCACTCAACAGAATTGGAGAGCTCGCTAAAAGAGGTAAGTCAAATGCTATGGTATTATGTCTTCAGTAATCTAAACTCAAAATGTTAAACTTCGCTATATCATGGTGTTACACGTGTATATCCGACACCAGTCACTCGTTGTACGAGATTCTAGATTATATATGTGGAATGAGAGGGGGAAAAAGCTTACTCTGCATTGGATAAGTATGGCAATAAATATATGATAGGAATCAAGTAGTTCAAGTTTACTACTATGATACCACTTGCCATGATCGGTACGTGGGTGGTCATACCACACAACTGAACTACCAATAACTCGGGTTCTCAAAATAGCATCGCGAGATTAGGTCGAGTTTGATTTATGAAATCAAGCATAAGACACCCGAACTAATCTGATCTGAAACTGATTAACAAAGTAAAATTAGAAGAGTAAAAGCTTTTAAAACAACAAGATAATACAAAAAATAAAGACGCACATATAATTATTTCTGGAAGTTTAAAGGTGGTGCAATATTTCTACATCTCCCATTCTTCCACCAATGGAATGATTTACAACAAGATTTTTGTTCAACATTCAATTGTATAAGCTCACTTCAAAAGATTATCCCCACGTTATTGGAACTCCTAGTCACTCTATTATTCAACTCTTCTTAACTTTTTTTTCCTGTTCAGACAACATATCTGACAGTTTATAAAGAACTTTTCACACTTAAGCTCACTGGGTACGAATAAATGATCAGACATTATATTCAACACATTTTAGGTATGATATCTACTAAACTGATCTTCAGCGTAAACTCCTCGAGGGATTGACTCTTATGAATGATGTTTCTTGATGAGTTGTGTTCTTGAGATCACTTAGCTCCCCTCTACCTCTTTTGTTAAGTTATCTACAAATGTTTTATATAGCCTCTGACATCGATATATCAGTTAGATCAAGAGTATGTCCGTTCGAAGACATAAATATGATCTATGATCCTTCTAGTACTTTGTTTGGCTTTTCAACTATGTTGTTCTTTTAATCTCCTGATTAATCCTTCTGATATGTGAGTGCGTTAGTGATAACTCAGCAGGTAAATTGCTGGTAGTCACTAGACTGGACTCTATTGCTTTTGTTATGTGATTACTCAGTTGGTTTTCTAATGTTTCACTTGAGTTAAGTACTCAACTGATTTCTTCCATTCGGCAAGGTTGATTGTATTTAGCTCCACTGGTCAGTTAATTAGCTTGTCCTTGATAAGCTCTGTAGCCACTCTGCTGTCCTGTGGCAGATTAGTTCTGCTAATTCTCAGCTGTCCGGACTGAGCTGGATCCAGGTTAACTAATCTGAAATGCTTGATCAGTTTTGGTGATCCTTCGGCTAGTTTGACTCCACTGAAATGATCTTCCAACAACTTTGTTGATAGGCTTTTAGCATTGAACATCTTAGCTGCTCACTTGATAAATTCATTATAATAAAACAAACGGTTTTGTTAATATCATAATTTGGATCAGTAGGGTTCTTTATACCCAATAATATAATTTGCACCACAAATTGAGGTTTAGAAGAAACAATAGAGCCCCGCAATAGAACTTATTAATTAACATTTACCACCATGAATTGTAAGCGCTTGAGCAGGGATCATACTTTGTGATTGTCCTGAAAATCCACATGTTGCATTCACCTACTCAATGTGTTCTTCTTGAAGAGTGAGATACATGTATGTGGGATGCCCCACTACTAAGTAAATTCCACATGCCTTCAAATTCTTTGGCGTTAAACTAATTTTGCTTCTTTGGCGTCAGATCAAACCTATTGGTATAAAATTGCTGTGAATTTGTCTTCATATTAGATTTTCAGCTTTTAGTATTTTGTCTACCAAAGTTCCTCCCGTAGCAGGATCCACCATATTCTTGTCATGCGATAATAAACCTCGTAAAAATATTGAATTAAAAGATGTTAACTTATCTGATGATGAAGACAACTGTACATAATTTTTGAAGTGCTCCCAATTCGTAAAGTGTCTCCATTGTATATTGTTCTAATGTCTCAATCCTTAACATCATCGTTCGAAGAAAATGGAAAGGCACTCAATTTTATTTGCTACACTGTCACTCCTGTTGGTTTCATACTTGTGCAAATTACATGAACTTCATCAAGTGTTTATGATGATCCTCACCTGCAAGCCAATGAAAAAAGGCAAAAGATGGATTAATCAAGATTTTAATTCAAAACTAATGTTAGCATCTAAAATAAGAAAAGTAGTGCGTAGGGGTTGTTGATTCAAATTTGGGCTGACAAGCTCTCTCAAACTCCTATTCTCAACAATTTTTTTCTTTATTTTTTTCCATAATTTTCTTTGTTCTTCAACATTAGTTTTTCTTCAACCTGTGGAAAGTACTCTCGATTGTAGGATCATGTTGGAAGTCATCTTCCCTTGAAGAATCACCTGTGCACATGAACACAAAAAGAAAAGCACAAAGAAAATTTAAACAACACTTTCCTGTTAACAATGCCAAGACTTGGAATGATTAATCGCGTCTCAACCAAATTAACCTAATAAAAATCAAATAAAATAACATGTAATAGCGTGAGTATGGATCAGTATCGTGAGAAAATTTGAGAAATTAAAAATAAATAAAGAAATATGGTGGATTCTTAGAATTAAATTTTATGATAATACCCAAATTGGTTGATTTGATAATACCCAAATTGTTGTCATTTTTTTTTAGATACAAGGCTACATTGATGCTGTTGAGGCATGAGATATGACTGTTATAACGAGTGAGCTGTAAATATGATATATGCTGCTAATATGAAGATGTGAGGAGGTTCCACTGACATATTGAGCAGAAAAGCAATATCATATATGCTTCGTTATAACATGGTGATGAATGGGATTCATTGGACATGTCATGCCATATTGATATATATTGTGTGTATGTACATGAACAACCAAGGAGGAGTATTTCAGTGCATGAAATACAAGAAGTCTTTTATACAGTATTTATCCATTTTATTGATGTTGAATTATGGACATCATCTATATACTCATGGCGTGTGGTTGTTCTGTAGGGACTCATAGACGGGGGAAGCCGGTGTAGTGAGTATACCTTACGTGAGATATACTGGTCGAGATTAAAGAATATTGTAAAGACTGTGATTGTAAATGATGTAATTAAATGCTATGTGCATTCTAAAGTGGGGATAATGTAATAGGTAGATGATGATATCTTGATCAGTATACATGTTATCTTAATCCTAGTAATAGTAGACATGATAATGATGTAATCATATGTTAATTGAGGATTAAGATGACGAGGCTCCACAGATCGTTCGCCAAACGATGATGATTGAGTACCAAAATTGACGAAATACCGATCGATCAGTAGCAATGTTCCGATCGATCGGTCAAAGGCCGTAGCTAAAGGAAGAAATTTGGAAGAACTACCGATCGATCGGTAGGCGAAATTTTCAGAAAAATAAATTACATTTTAGAGTTTGAGTCCGATCGCTATTATTTTAAACAATATTTTCAAGTGTAACGATTGTGTACCGCAAGTGCACGGTGTCAAGTTTTAGTATAATGATATTAGAAGTACGAGTGTCGAACCCACGAGGACTAGGAAATAAGTACCAAACTCAATTAATTTAACTATTTTTAGTCTACGCTAACTGATTATAATAACTAAAGTGACTAATTAACTTAATAATTAACCCAAATAAACAGTAGAGAATAAGATTAAGAATCAAAAGAAACAATTATCAAGACTTTCAGTTCACCATTGTAATCCCCCATAATTCGCCTATTAGTTAATTATTGAATTCAACGTTCTAAGGTGGCGAGTTTTGCTAATGCACTTGTTATACATTGGTCCGGCTATAACAAATCTAATACTAACGTTACAATAAGCCACTCTTGTATCCTTATTGAACAATCAATATTGTATATCGATCTATGAAAACTATTAGCCTTCGATTAATAGATACCTATAGCTATCACACGTGTATTTGACTTCATCTCTCGATCCAAGTCTGAAATCTACGGCATAAATCACTATATCGTATTGCAATTTTATCTTTCGATCTCAATTACAATTAATTATCATTCAAGGATGGCCAAACCCTCAAAAGCATGAATAATAATGATCTATGCACTTAGAAATATAAGAATCAATCAAAAACACTAAAATTGAATTATGGGATCATACAAAGGATCCACTTAGTCTTGACAACAAACCTAGCAAACAATCTCCATCAAATAACAATGCATAAACCTGTTTTGCAACATTCTAAGCATCAATATCAAATGGACTAGAGTTAGAAATGCGGAACTAACGAGAGGCTTGACTCCTTGCGTTGCTCCATCGTCCCATCTCTTCCGATGCGTCTCCTCTTCAATGGATTTATGGAGTATGGATGGTTGGAGTTGAATGGGAGTGATGGTGGCTGAGTATGTATGGTTGAATATGAGCCAAAAAGTCCCAAAAATGTCCAAGGTAAGTCTGATAAATAGGTGGAAGAGTTTCACCAAAGTAGGACACAAAATAACCAATTTGGAAATAAAATCCCGAAATTTTTGAGTCCTAGCGATCGATCCCTTCGTGAGTGGCGATCGATCGCTACACTATTCTGGACAAAGGCGGCCGATCTCCTAAATAATGCGATCGATCTCAAAAAGCTACTGGTCCGAGGCAATCGATCGCTTCAATGATGAGATCGATCGCTTCCTCTGAATTTCAGCAAATTGCGATTTCGTCCCTTCTTTTTCGTGTTTGCTCGGTTTGGTTCTTTTTCATCATTTTAAGCTTAATTCCTCCACTTTTATGCATTTGGACCTGGATTCCTGAAATATACAAATATATACCAAAACGCGTAATATTTTCCAAGAATCACTACAAAAACGCCCATAATCTTATATCAAATTAAGTGTAAAAATCACATTTATCAGAGTCCTACAAGGAATCTACTTATTTCTCATCCTCTATAATATATGAGTCACAAAAATTCAGATGAATTGACTCATATTATGACCTAGGAACAAGCCTCCATCCATTATCCATCTTCACCAACCTTCATCAAACACCATCCTTCATCATAGGAATTGGAGCAACCCAACAAGGAGATTGAAGAGGCGATTGAGAAAAAAGCAAGAGAAGAAGCGATGATCTAAAAATGGGACGCCGAGAGTTTATCTTTTCTTTCGAACTTTAGTTTTATTTATCATGCTTGAATTGTTGCAAGACATGTTTAAGCTTTTGTCTTTCAATTCATATGAACTAAGCTTGTTTATCAAGATTAGGGGATCATTTGGTTTGATTATATGATTTAATCATTCTCGTCTTGATTGAATTCCTATATCCTATGTGCATAATTTATGTTTTTAATACTTTCATGGATTGATCACCATTGAATTGATTGAAGCTATTATGATTGAGATCGAGAGATGATATTATAATACGAACTATAAATTATGCCGTGGATTTCATATTGAGATCGAGAGATGAGATCAAATATACGTGTAATAGCCATATATATCTAGTAATCGAAAGCTAGAAGTTTTCACGAATCTCAATGCAATATTGAATTGTTAAATAAGTGCACGACAACTCACTGCGATTTGCTATTAGGTTTAATATAGCTCGAGAGAGTATATTAGATAGTTTATGAGAACTCGCCCTCTTAGAGATATTTGGATATTCAATCGAGGGTTGTAGGGAATTACATTGGTGAATCGACGTATTGATAACCTTCTCTTGTGGATTTTTCTTGACATCTTTGATTTGTTTGGTTGGATTAGTAGTTTAATATAGTTATTAGTTAATTAATATTCAATTCATATTTGTATGTTAAATATAATTAAAAGCGTCTTATTTGGTACTTACAGTTAGTCCATGTGGGTTCGACACTCTTACTTCTTATTTCTTTACTAAAACTTGACAACCGTGCACTTACGGATTAATCGTTTACAACTGGTATTTTATTGTTTAGAAAAGTTACAATCAACCTCTTACTTTAAGTTAACTTAATAGGAGTATCAGCCGCTTTACATCCAAGTCGTCTCGTCTCTTTAAGTAGGTCGAGTGCATACTTTCGTTATTTCACAAAGATTCCCTCACTTGACTTGGCAAATTTTACTCTAAAAAAGGTATTTTAAAGTTCCCAAGTCTTTAATTTCAAAACTTTCATCAAGTTTCTTCTTTAACCTTGACAATTTTTCAAAGTCCATGTTCTCCCTCTAACCTAGGTGGCAGGGGCGATTCTACATGGGCTTCAGTTGCCCCCACCCCCTCAAATATTTTTGTTATTATGTATTTTGTTATCAATGATCAGCAAACATTCTCCCGTGCTCTAGTGCCGAAGTCATAGAACTTTGAAACATGCAACCATGGTTCAATTCTTGGTGGGAACAAAAGTGGCCTCTATTTGTGTGTTATTTTTTGTTTTAGTAAACATTTTAACTTCCTTAAAAAACAAAGAATATTATTATATCTTTCGTTGAAGTAATTTAAGGCAAACTTAGTTTAATATACTATTTTTCCTTAAAAAATGGATAACATCTACATCAAATTTTTATTGTCTGTAAAACAAATGATTTCTTAGCATGAAACAATACTTATTTATTATTGCGTTCATTCCAATCCGGAATAACACTTAGCAATATAATAATTTACAATTAACCAATTGAAAATTATAAAATATCAATAAAATGCCAAAAACATATCACCATAAAGTACTATTTTGCCACATATGCACTCTTATAACTCTCTTCAAAAAAGGGTCTCTTAAACATGTAAAGAACCAGCTCTCGTCGTTTTTGAAAATGAGCAAGCTCCTTCCTTGAATATCAATGAACCGAGCATTCTGATAATTGTATTATTACAATTAAATTCGGTAAGTGTATTATTCTTGAAGTCAAACAAATCTATTTCTTGAAATAATCTCATTGTAATTATGTAAGCAAATAGGACTAATTAAATACAGGGATGTACTGTGCTGTGCGGAATTTTTTTAGCCCCCTCCAGGTATCAGAAAAAACAATACAGGGATGAATGCACATAGTAGGGATGGGGGTAGCTGCCCCTCAATTTTTTTTAAATCTATTTCTTGAAATAATCTCATTGTAATTATGTAAGCAAATAGGACTAATTAAATACAGGGATGTACTGTGCTGTGCGGAATTTTTTTAGCCCCCTCCAGGTATCAGAAAAAACAATACAGGGATGAATGCACATAGTAGGGATGGGGGTAGCTGCCCCTCAATTTTTTTTAAAAAAAATATATATTATATTAAATTTTTATTATTTATATTTATATTTTTGCCCCCCTCCCCCAACGCGCGAGCTAGATTCGCCCCTGTTAGGTGTAGGTACATAAACACCTTATCTTCCAAAACTCCATTTGAAAAAGGTATTCTTTATGTCCGGATGATGTAAATGCCAAGTTGACGACAAAAGATAACAAGACTTGGACATAATTTATTTTTGTCGTTGGTGGTAGGCACATAAACACCTTATATTCCAAAACTCCATTAAAAAGGTACATTCATTATGTCTAGTTGATGTAAATGCCAACTTTACGACAAAAAATAACAAGACTTCGATATAATTTATTTTTGCCACAAAAACAAAATCTCATAATAGTCAATACCATTAAAATACCCCTATAATTTGGTTCTATTCTCTGTTCAATCCTCACAATCTCCACATGCCGATTTAGTTCCCAAAGGTTAATTTTGTTTGGTCCGATCCCCGATGTTAAGTCAATTGTCAAAGTTAAAGAGCACGTAAAAATCATGTGGCTTCAAGATCATACCAGGATAATGTATTAAAACATCTATATAGTTTGTGTTCATTACTGGTTCAGTTCCTCATTTTGTCCACGTGCTATTTTATCCATGTAGCTTTTAATTTTTGCTGATCTCGTCTCCAATGTTAAGTCATGTGCGCTCCTAATATGGTACTTTATTGGAGCTTGCGCTTCATTCCCAATTTGAACCATCCTCCATTGATGTCCTAATTTCTCCCTCATTCTAACTCATATTCCACCGATTGGCATCAGAAAATCACTGACATAGTTGCGAAAACACCGATAGAGGTTGAGAATCACCGTTTGCCCTAGTTTCCTCCCCCAATTTGTAGCCTTTGTTCACTGAAGTTAGAGCATAAGCACAGAAGACGAGAATCAAATGCCCTCGTTTGAAACCAATTATATTGGTGGCGAAGATGCAGGATGGTTATGGTGCAGCTTGTGTATCAGACAAGGAGAAAGACAAGCAGAATAAAGCATAAGAATCTTTTTAAAAAAAATTTTGCCAAGGATTTTTTTTTATATCAAACTTCATACTATTTTAAGTAATTTACCAGTTGTGTCATCAACATCTCATATGAGATGTTTGAAAGCTGAAAAGCATTGAGCAAGTCAACAATGTTGTATTTCCAAATGTGTAAGAACTTCAGCAATTGGGAATGAAAGAGTAGCTCCAATAAAGTACATTACGAAGGAGGGCATATGACTTAATGTTGGGGACATGACCAGACAAAATTTTTAAAATCTAAGGACTAAATTAACACGTGGACAAAGTGAGGGACATAAACAGGAATAGACTCAAGCTATAGAGATGTTTTAATATATTATCTTGAAGCCACATGACTTTCATTTGCCTTTTCCGTTAACTGTGATGGCTGACTTAAAGTTGGTTATCGGACTGGGCAAAATTCTAAAACCTTAAAGACTAAAATGGCATGTAGATAAAATAAGACACTGAATCAAAAATATACCCAAACTGTATGATATGTAGAGTTTCAATCTTGTATCCTAGAAAATGCTCAAATTTGTATATATGAATTGCTGATTCCTTTGCAACCGTCAAGCACCTTTTTGTATGAAAGTATATAAAAATATAAAATCTAAGGTATGTGAATTTCTCATGTGTAACATGAAAATAATAAGTTCGATAATAACAATAAAATATGTATGAAATTATAATTCATAGCACAAAGCTTTTATATCTACTTGGATTTTTCAATTCTTGCTTCATAGCACAAAGCTTTTATATCTACTTGGATTTTTCAATTCTTGATTTCTCAGTGTTCTTCTCGTTTGTTCCAGACAGTTCTGATTTTCTTTCCGTTTTAACTGTCACCCAACTTTACTTATTTTACAAATTGATCCTTCGTATTTGACTTATCTAAATTGGTCCCATTCTTTGGTAAAGAAAGTCAGAGAGCAAGTCAACAACCAGTAAGGGAGCTAATTTAAATTTTATTATTAAAAAAAAAAATATGTAGTCGAATATGTAACTTGGTATAATTAATTTAGAATTTATTTTTATTATTATATATTGGTCAATTGAATGTTAAATTTAATTCGTTACTCATAAATATCGAAATTGGAGATATTCGGTACTTGTGTCAAAAAGGTAACTAATAGCTGCAATGGGTTTAAAAAATATATAATTCATTATAAATTCGATAAATAGAATTGATATGTAAACAAAATTGAAAATATCCGTATATGAGTTATTTGAATTTTATTTTAATAAGTTTTGTAAAGTATGAGTGTTTCAGACCTATTAATTATACTACTTATGATTTCACCAATAATCGATTTTTACATGTTCTGAGTACATCCATTTGTATAATATATCATATATTGGTAATGCGTGTTCCGTAAAATCAAATTAAAAAATGAAAGAAATTCGAACAAAAAAATGAAGTATTTAGGCTCTGTTTATAAAAAAAATAAAAAAAAATAATTGGGAATATAGTTACATTTACAATCGGGTCTTTTTGTCGAATTTTGCTCTTAAAAACTCCTATGTTCGAAGCAAGATATATTTCCACTTTGATTAGTCACATAGTTACAAACTTAAACAAACAATAAACACGACTACGACGAAGATCTTTTGTTGCTATCGGAAGGAAAGGTATGATCCATACATATTGATATGTCTAACTGTGATAAGTGGTGGGTGCCCACTACCAGCCATTCCTGGCTCGGCTCCAATAACACTAATTCAATAATATTATTGATGTTACATAAATTCGAAGTTCATAGTTATTTTAAATTTGGATTTTTCAACACACAGCTCAATATGCAGGTTATAGGTCTGATTTATGGTTAATGCCTTAATCTAAAATTATTTTTAAAGTTAACCACACAACCCTTTAAGCATAGCAAGTCATGTTTTAGTCCTTTGAGCATGGTTTTGTGTTTTTTAAAGTTAGATATTAAACAAAGTTCTTCATGATAAAATTTATTCATTATTTTTTAACATGATATTTAGCAAAACTCAATGCTTTTAAGTTAAAAAAAACATCAAAACAAAGAACAAATTATAAGGAAAAGCATGTACCTTGAGATTAAACATCAAGATGAGATTCATGGATTTTAGTTCTAAGTTCATCAAAGCTCTCATCCTCTCTTTTTTTTTTCATTTAGGCCGACTCTTATTGTGTTGGATTATATTGTTGCTGCCCTTAAATATACTGTCTTTATAGACAATACAACTCTCCACAAAGAGAGTTGGAATATCGCCCAAGGTATTGTCTTCGTGGTTGAATCAAAAAGTCCATTGTGTTGGGAAACAACAAAATTTCTGGGTTCAATGATTGCAAGACAAAGATATATATTGACATGATTTTATGATTCTTTTTTAAAAATTATATACGTATTTATATATTGGGATATAATAATCAAAGGGGGTTAAAATTTCTTTCAAATTACATATGAGAAACTACTTTACTGATGTGCTTTAGCGTTGAATAGCTTAATTGCACACTTGATAGATTTATTGGTAACAAAAACAAGTAAGTTTTTGCTAACATCAAAATTCAGATTAGTATGCTTATCTGAACCTAACAAACTCATCTTTTTTTATATTTGTAAAGCTTGGATAAATTAAGCCAGTTAAAAACTAAAAACATATATTTTTTAAAAGTTAAATATATAAAACTAAAAATAAAAACAATTGCCGAACAAAAGATATTGTTGATGAATCTTCTCCCTCTTAAACTAAAACGTTTTTAAATTTTAGTTTAAAATATGGAGGTTGCTTTGCCAGTTAGGATGCCCTATGTAATCGGGGTTTTTAATTAAATAACCCGAATTAAATAAATAATTATCAAAGTGACCCCAAATGTGGTAATTTGTTAATCTTAGCCGCCAACTGGGTTGATGTGTCCAGTGTAGACACGCTGGCGTGGTCGAGTATAATATTGGACACGTTGGCGTGTCCTTTATGAAAATCCTTAATGAAAATCATGAACACGCGAACCATGTTGGTGTGTCCCTTATAATACCGTAAAAACGCCAACTAAATTGGCATGACCATTGTTAAATTATGTTCCCGCCAACCCAGTTAGCGTTTTCCACACTATAAAACCAGCCCTCCCCCTCACATTTTACTCACTCGAAAACGTCTGAGAATATATATTTACATCGTGTTGTATTATTTTTCTATATAATAAAATTCTGAGTGTGCTCAGTGGTTGCAGATTTAGCTGATCTTCTACATCAGAAAAGATTTTATTGGAGATAAAATTTGATTATCTATATTGATGTCATATGACATATTGATTTTCCTGGGTAAAATCCTGATATGAAGATACGAACTCTAAAATCGCCTAACATAAGTTAAACCGAAGAGATGGTTACCGAAGATAAAATGCCGAGCACCGTATTACCGAGCATCCTTTACCTTCTTCGGGATTTTGGTTAAATTATAGCGGAAGACCCGGTCATAATTAAAACTGATTAACCGGCGGGGATTGAACGTGCATTAATGGGGCGGATTTCTCGGACACGTTTGCCATGTCTCAGCCACGATCAAGGGAGGCGTATTCAATACTTTCCCGCCAAGTAACTCCAGAATAACTCCTATAAATAAGAGGTGAAGGTCTTAACACGGGGGTTGGATTTTTCTGGGCGAAAAGACTCCGAAGAGAGCAAATTTATGTCTGTTCGGTCTTTTTTGTTATTTTTCTAAAATATTCGTACAAGTCATTGATCGATTGTTATTTATGTCAAGAGAGTCTTGTAAATCATCAACATTTATAGTGAAGTTTTATACTGGACTAAGTCCCGTGTTTTTTCTCTCAATTTGAGGGTTTTCCACGTAAAAAATCTTGGTGTGTTTATCGTTATTTTGCATTAACACTTTATTCTACCTTATAATCAAAATCTCGAATCACATCATATATTATTACCAAAATATGTCGATTGAACTAGTTTATTGGGGGGTAATATTATACATGATTCTGAATCCGTCCGATATGATCGTGGTCCATCGAGAGGTACAACCATATGTTGTACAATGAATTCTGTACAATTATTAAAAAAAGTATATAATAACACTGGCTTCGATCTCAACCAGTTTCTTTGAAATTATATGCTAGACATATATTCAAAGATTTTTCAGGGATACGTCAGATTGTTTTACTCATAGACAACGATTATAATTTAGCGTAGCTACTTGATTCAGAACAGTGTCATAGTTGCTTGGAACTTTATATACAAGTAGAACCAATGAATTGTGATTCTATTCCAGAAATTCGAATGAATGGCAGTGTTTCAGAAGGATTGGCTACCTCTGTGATTCAAGAGATGTCGGTTGCTCGACATCAAGTTGAGGGCTCATATTGTGGTAGAGAACGAGATGATCATCACGTGGATGTTGATAATATAGCTGATGAGCCACGAGCAAATAGTTTGATGATTTTGGTGATGAAATTCGTTCGAACTGTACCACAATTCCACCCTGCGTACTATAAGAAGATGGGGTCGAGACCGAACAATACGAATGCAAAATGAGATGGATTGGCCTGAAGCCCGGGCAACGACATATGGTATCGAGTTCCCAAAATCAATAAAGTTGAATCTTGTTATTGTTATTGTTAGATAAATTAAAAAAAAAAATCGTTTAGATATTTTGTTTTTTATGATATAAAAATGAAAGTACATTCATTACATTTCAAACTTTGTGTACAATGAATGTTCGCTAATAAGATTGACAATAGGTAAAACATAACATGTGTTACGGATAAAACTCAGTCGTTGCCATATTCTTCCCTCAAAATCTTGTAAATCTGATGAAATGAGCAATTTTTAACTCAAATATAAGCAAAAGAAAAAAATGGTGGTTGATGGGAGATTGAAGGAACGGGCTGAGGAAGGAGGATGAGGCGGTGGTGGATCTGAGGCCAACCTAGTTGGCGTGTCTTATAATATATAAGTCACGCCAACTGGGTAGGCGTGACCACTTAATGATCACGCCAATCGAGTTGACGTGATCAGTGAAAAATAATGGTCACGCTAACCGAGTTGCATGACATTTATTTTTAAATGGTGTTTTTATATTTTTAGTAGTACACACAAATTGGGTTGTCGTTTTTTATTTTGAAGACGCCAACATAGTTGACGATAGGGGTGCTTACCGGGCCAGGTCAAACCGGACCCAGCCCGGATTCGGACCGTTAAGTTCGGTCCGAAACCGGAACCGGACTTAACGGTTCCGGTTTGCCCCAGAACCGGTTAGAAACCGATCCGGGGCGGTCCCGAAGAACCAAACCTGTAGCACCGCCGATTTCGGTGCTACCGGTTTGGTTCCGGTTCCGGAACCGGAACCGGTAGTTTTTTTTTAAAAAAATAAAAATAAAAAAAAATAAAAAATGAAGAAGGCAACGGCTGTATAGCCGTTGCCTCTTCAACGTTAACAAATGTTAACGTTGGCAACGGCTCTTAGCCGTTGCCAACGTTAACTTTTATTTTTTTAAAAAAAAAAATATTAATAAAAAATAAAAACTATAAATAGGAGAGCCGTTGCCAACGTTAACATTTGTTTTTTTTTAAAAAAAATATTAATAAAAAATAAAAACTATAAATAGGAGATGTTGTATTGTGTATTGTTTCATAACAATTCTTGTAACGAAAAATACTTCACTCTCATATTTTTCTCTCAATTGTGTTATCTACAATTTACTTATAGTCTTATATAATAATGGCATCTTCATCTAGCAGTGGTGCTGGTCGTAGCCGGGGTCGTAGTCGGGGTCTCGTTCCGGGTCCTCTATCACTGAGTTCATCTTCTGCAATGAATTTGCCTGTGCAAATTCCCGAGTTAAATGAAAGTTATGATTTTTTTGCTGACCTCAATGTTGGTGGTTCTTCTATGAATGTCGAACCACAACAACCCCAACAACCTGCCGAACCTGTTGCTGCCCAAGCCCAAGAAAGACAACATGTGGAGTCATCCGGAGCCACTACAGCAGCGAGTAGACAACCTACTCGTGCCAAAAGAAGTAAGATATGGGATCACTTTGAACTCGCTCAGAAAGAAGGTACTAATGAATCTGTTGCAATATGTAAATTATGTAAGATCCAGTATTCATATAAAGCTGGTAGTTCCAATGGAGGCACCGGAACATTTAAAAAACACTTAGTAAAAAAACATAATTTTGATGAGACAACTTTAAAACCATTAGGTCGAGAAGCAACACAAGCATAAATTAACGTTCTTACTGGCACGAATTTTATTTTAACTGCTGAAATTAATCGTAGGTCACTTGTTAGATATGTGATCAGATGTGAACTACCTTTTATACAAGCTGAACATGCTGGTTTTATTGAATTTGCTTCGTCTATACAACCCATGTTTAAACATATTTCCAGGCACACACTAAAAACAAATTGTATGGACGTATTTGTTGAATATAGAAATACATTGTTTCAACATCTTTCTAGTTTGCCTTGTAGGGTTAGTTTAACAACTGATATTTGGACGAATGTAAATTTTGATTCATATCTTGTTGTCACTTGTCATTGGATTGATGATAATTGGTGTATGCAAAAAAGGATTTTGTCTTTAGATGAGTTAGACTGTGCACATGCTGGTTATGTAATTGCTAAATATGTATTCAACACTTGTAGACATTATGGAATTCAGGATAAGGTATTTTCAATCACATTAGACAATGCTGCGAATAACAATGCTGCGATGCGTGATTTAAAGACCTATCTTAAACCAATGCTTGATGGTATTTTTTTTCATGTTAGATGTGCATGTCATGTGATTAATTTGGCTGTTAAAGTTGGTTATGAGGACAATCACTCAGCATGTATTGACAAAATGAAATACTGCGCTAAATGGTTACGCACGAGCCGTGTTAAGCGTGATTGGAAACAATTATGTTCATCTAATGGTTTAAAGCATCTTCTTTTTCCATCACCAATAGAAACTAGGTGGAATTCGTTGTACAATATGTTGAATGCTATGTTACCTTACAAAGATATTTTAACTCCATTTTATAATTCATATCAAATGCATGATAGTGATGAAAGTATTTATATGACTAATGAGGATTGGGAATTTGTTGAAAATTGTGTATCATTGTTAGGTACTTTCAAAAAAGCGACGGAACGTTTATCTGGTGTTACTTATCCAACTTCCGTTTATTTTCTTCATTTAGTATTTAACATGTTTGATAAATTTATAGAATTTAGAGATGACTATGACTTGCATGCTTTTTTTAGTGCAATGAAAACTAAATTTATAAAGTATTGGGAACAAATCCCACCCGTGCACTGCATCGCAACATTGCTAGATCCTAGTCAATGTTTATCTTCATTTGAGATATTTTTTGAATATTATGCTAACTTTTTGGGGAAGGTTGTTGACGATCAAAAGACGTCTACAATGCAATCTCTCCAAAATATGTTTCAATTGTATTATAATCAACAGGAAAGTGAATCATCACAACAAAGGTCTGTTGAAGAACAACCCCAAGCTCAATCTAAAGGTGGGGGCATCAATTTGCTTAGAATGCTGGGCAGGAAAAAACTTAAGGGAAAAGGACCTTCTACTAGCACGTCGACTGAGTTGCAAATTTATCTGAATTATCAATTTCTAACCGAAGACAACCTCGACGTCTTACAATGGTGGAAGTCCAATGCAGCACAATTCCCTATCTTAGCCAAAATGGCTAGAGACGTGTATGCTGTACAAGCTTCAAGCGTCGCTTCTGATTCGGCATTCTCAACATGCGGCCGTATTATTGGAGACTACAGAAGTAGTCTATCAGCTGATTCGTTATGCATGCTCACGTTACTTAAAGATTGGTTTGAAGCAGAATGCAAAAATAGAAGAGATGGGACGGTTGACGAATTTGTAAATCATTATGACGAGCAAGAAGAAGAGAACGCCAAAACAATACTTATCAATTATGAAGACTGCTAAGTACTAATTTGTAATATTTTTTTATTTAGATTTTCAATTGTCATGTCTTTACAATTATTTGTATGCATCTATATTATGAAATGAAGAAGAAATATATTGAATTTGTGATGAACATCATTGAAGAAACATGTACAACATAAAAAAAAATGAAAAACCGTTAAGGAACCGGACCAAACCGTAACCGGTTGGAACCGGAACCGGTTCGATCCGGTTCCTTAACGGACCGGACCGGTTCCACCCATAACGGGTCCGGAATCGGCCGGTTCCGGACCGGTTCGGACCAATAGGCACCCCCAGTTGACGACTAAGGCCACTTGCATAAATAATTATATATGTGGTTATTTTGATAATTTAATTTGGATTATTTAATTTAAAAAAAACCCTATGTAATTGGTTGGCTCATAACTATGAACCCATAATTAATTGTCGGATAATTATTATAATTATGATCTTGGTCCATCAAGAGGTACAACCACATATCGTACAATGAATTTTGTACAATTATTAAATAAAGTATATAATATCACTGGCTTCGATCTCAACCAGTTTCTTTTGAAATTATATGCTAGACATATATTCAAAGATTTTTCAGGGATACGTCAGACTATTTTACCCATAGACAATGATTACAATTTAATGTGGCTACTTGATTCAGAACAGAGTCATAATTGCTTGAAACTTTATATATAAGCAGAACCAATGAGTTATGATTATATTCCAGAAATTCCAATGAATGGCAATGTTTCAGAATGATTGACTACATCTGTGATTCAAGAGACGTCGGTTGCTCGACATCAAGTTGAGGGATCATACAGTGTTAGAGAACGAGATGATCATCCCGTAGATGTTGATAATATAGCTGATGAGCCACGATCAGATAGTTTTGCTGATTTTGGTGATGAAATTCATTCGGACTGTACCACAATTCCACCCTGCGTACTATAAGAATACGGGGTCGAGACCGAACAACACGAATGCAAAATGAGATGGATTGGTCTGAAGCGCGGGCAAGACGACATATGGCATCGAGTTCCCAAATTCAATAAAGTTGAATCTTGTTATTGTTAGATAAATTTTAAAAAAAATTATTTAGATATTTTGTTTTTTGGGATATAAAAATGAAAGTACATTCATTACATTTCAAACTTTTTGTACAATGAACGTTCGCTAATAAGATTGACAATAGGCAAAACATAACAACATATGTTACGGATAAAACTCAGTCGTTACCATATTCTTATCTCTAAATCTTGTAAATCTGATGAAATGAGCAATTTTTAACTCAAATATAAGCAAAAGAAAAAAATGGTGGTTGATGGGAGATTGAAGGAACAGGCTGAGGAAGGAAGATGAGGCGGTGGTGGATCTGAGGCCAACCTAGTTGTCGTGACTTATAATATATAAGTCACGCCAATCGAGTTGACGTGATCAGTGAAAAATAATGGTCACACTAACCGAGTTGCGTGATATTTATTTTTAAATGGTGTGTTTTATATTTTAAGTAGTACACACCAATTGGGTTGGCGTTTTTATTTTGAAGACGCCAATCCAGTTAACGACTAAGGTCACTTGCATAAATAATTATATATGGGGTTATTTTGATAATAATTATTTATTTCAGGTTATTTAATTAAAAAAACCCTATGTAATTGGTTGGCTCATAAATATGAACCCATAATTAAACTACCTTTGGTTTAATGTTTTTTTTTCTAAAAGCAATGTTACTTATACTTTTATTTAATCAATCTTTTTTCAGGAAAATTAATTTTAAAACCCAATGAAATAATCAGCTTAATTCAGTAATATTTTTATTTTCCATAAACTAGCAATAAAATCCCTTTTCTTTTTATAGCTTATTGATATATTTTGCATGTTCTAAGTATGACACAGAGAATTACGTTAAAAACTTATATGAATTAAAGTTACGGAACGAAAAAGTTGGCAAGAGACATTTTATTAAAAATATTTTTATGTTGTTTTTGCTTAAAATTGAAAAGAATTGAAATGTTTGTCAATTGATTAGTCTACACTTGTCTGTGTTCAACGGGCGTCTTTGTTGTCTTGGCGTAGACTAGTTCTGTCAATAATAAGATGGATATATAGATTAGTTATGTGAATCCTCAGTTAGTTAAGCTGACTTGGAATATTTAATCAGCGTTGTTGATCATTTTGCAAGTCTTACTTGTTTGGTTTTAACTTCAGCTACTTTGCTTTTGCGTTTTAGCGTTCAATAGTTTAACTGCACACTAATAAATTTATCGTTAACAAAAACATATAAGTTTTTCTAATATCAAAATTCAGATTAATAAGCTTATCTGAACCTAACAATCTCATCTTTTTTATATTTGGAACGCTAGGATAAATTCAGTGAGGTAAAAACTAAAACATATATTTTTTTGAACAAAACTAAAAATAAAAACAATTGCAGAACAAAAGATATTGATGATGAATCTTTTCCCTCTTAAACTAAAATGTTTTTAAATTTTAATTAAAACTATTGAGGATGCTTTGCCAGTTAGGATGCCCTATGTAATTGGTTGTAACACCCCAAAAATATTAATTACAAAATTGGAAAAAAATAATTTGAAGCTATCTTCAATGCTACTAAAATAATCAAAAAAAAAAATAATAATAAATTATGAATTTATATCTAATTATATTCCATAATATTAACTAATAAAAGAAAATATTTAATTAAGAATTATGCATACACTTGTCAATACAATTGCCCCAACACATGTCAACTCTTTAAAGCCTCAATACATGCAAAACCCCTATAAATACCCCCCCCCCCCCATTTCATCAGATTGAACACACACCTTCAAGAGCATTCTTGGCAAATTAAGCGAGATTATGGTGTAGGAAATAAGAAAATTATGAGGAAAATACCAAACCTCCTCCAAAAAATCCGAAAATTTCACACAATCATCCTTATACACCCAGAACACATTTAGTTTGAGAGGTGTAACAAAATCAAAGCCAAATCACCCAGAAAAATCGAAAAACCGTGAAGAACATTTACAGAAATGCAACCCAGAAATCTATTTTGAGGTAGCGTGTTCATTCCTTCATTTATTCTATTTTAAAACCGATTTTGATCTTGTGTATAAAATGAAAGTTGTTCAAAATTTGTTAACGTTTATGGGTATGTCGGCCGATCGCCCAAACGGCCGCCGTACGAACGGATTTCCGGCGACCAAAACACCTCGTTAATCATTTCGAAAAATAGAATTCTGGGCAAAATCGGTTTGGAATTTCAAAATGGTTTCTGAACAAAAGGTGTAGATCGAACCGAGGCGATCATACTGTAAACATTTCAGCCGCGCGTGGATGCCGGAACACTGCCACGCGCCGTCACGGTGGCGCATGTAGCACACGAGCCGACGACTTTGTCGAAATTCCGGTCGGCGAACGTTGCTGGACTGATTTAAGGCATTTCTGGAAAGTTTCGTGAAGTTTCGACTTAAACTTGATTTTTAATGAATTTTCAAATGTTTGATTAAAATTACCCGGACAAGTTTTGTACAAAAAAATGATTTGCAGAAGATTCAACAACATATTTGGGTTTCTAAACACCAAAATTAATTATATTATGTTTATAGGACTTTATTTGACATCTGGGTTCAAAATCGAGCCAATCCAGTAAGACATCAAATAGTGAGGTTGTAAGGACCCTAATCCTTAAGTGCGGAACCAAGGCATAATAGAGCTAATATAAAAGATCAGAGTGAGAAATAACGTATTGAGTTTATGAGCTTAAGCATTACATGCCAAAAATAAGGACTTCCAAACATGGATTAATTACATTCCAATCAAAAGAATGTGGTTAACTATAGTTCAAGCTACTCCTAGAGTAGACACTATAGGAAGCAATCCCGTCCTTCAAATCCCAAAAGCATCCTCAACAAGCTCACCATCTCAACCCGTCTAGTCCTTCTATCATGCCAAACGTGTACCTACAAGGACAACCCCCAAACATGAGCAATAATAATCATTCATATTCAACACAATATGAAGATAAAGCGTAAATGCATAATCATAATAAAACACTTCCTGTTTTCCCATGCATTTCAAACGCTTCCCGTTTAGTTGTCCCTGTACCATAACTCATGAGTATAATCAATAGATTATTTTTAATGGTCAAAACATGTCATGACATATACCAGCTCATCAATACCAAATACTGATCACCAATCCCTAGTCTGTCCATCACAATGTATTTTAATGCCCCTCGCCTATTTACATATAGGCGGCATAGGATAACCTCGCTTCAATGGACATGCGGGACTCCCACCCCTCGCCTCACATTGAGCGGCAAATACCCTTTCCTCGCCCTATATGATAACCACGCTCAAATGTGACATGCGGCGCTCCCACCCCTCGCTTCACATTTAGCGGAACCAAACCAAATAGCGGCAAGCATTAAAATCATCAAGGGATGACCACGACTCATGGGATGTGCACCAATAATCATATGCATCTATAAACATCATGCATAACATGTATTTGCATCCACCATGCAATACCACATATATACTTGCATCCACAATGCATAGACAATGAGTATATAAGATACATGTACCGTTGGGTGCCCTTACGTCCACTACGTACCTTTCCAAAAGTGGATTTGATATGGCTTCAGTTCCTCGGTTGCGTTGCTACCTGGGATGGTTCTACACAATCACACAACCCCATATTAAAAGCCAAATAATAGCCAAATACCAAAAATTTGACAAAAGAAATCATTTCTCAAAAATCCACTGGCGGCGATCGATCGCTTCCCTCAGGCGATCGGTCGCCTCAAAATTTTCATCGCGGCGATCGGTCGCCACAAACATGGCGATCGATCGCCATTCCTTTGATTTGGCTACTGCCTCTCGGCGATCGGTCGCCTCATTTTAGGCGATCGATCGCCTAACCCGCAAAAAGTCTACTGCCTCTTGCCGATCGGTCGCCTCTTTTCAGGCGATCGATCGCCTCGCACAGACATGCGATTTTCACCATTTTTGCTCCCAAAAACCTTCCAATCCATCCCAACACTTAACCCAACAAATCAACAACATCAAATACAACATAAACCACCAAAATATACTTCAAAACAAGTATAAACTCAACATATAACCAAACCCACAACAACCCAACATAAACCCATTTTAAAACCCTTCAAAACCAACCCAAACTTAAACAAAACCTTACAAAATTAAGCATGAGGTATCCATACCTCTTGGGGACCTCAAATCACCCAACAATCTCCACAAATCAAGATTTTTGAAAGGTTTCTCTTCACCCCAAAGCTGAAGAACGAAAATGGAAGGGAAAGGGTTTGTGGATTTGATTTTGGTAAAGTGTGGGTGTTGGTAAAGGTGGGGGTTATAAGTTAAAATAGGGTGCATACAATACCACGGTGTATAAAACACCCCAACATGATATTTTCCAAAGCATTAAACCAAATGCACCGAAATATCAATTAAACACATGATTTCTAATTAATTGCTAACCAAGGCAAATAAATCATGCTTCCAACCATAATTCCCAACATGCACCCTGAAATGCTATCCCGGGTCACTCTATCACGTGACTAAGCATTTCCACATAATAATTCCAACACATAATTAATTACCACCATAATTAATCATATAAACACAATTAATGCACCAAGTTGCAATTAATCATTTCAGGGATATCACAATACTCCCCTACTTATAAGATTTCGTCCTCGAAATCACATGCACTTACCCCAAAAGGAAACTAAACATAAACACATACCAGAGAATAGTTCCGGGTAGTGCTGGACCATATGCCGCTCCGTCTCCCACGTAGCCTCCTCGACACCCCTGCGATCCCACTGAACCTTGATCATAGGTATCACTTTATTCCGAAGTCTGCGGTCTGCTCGATCCAGAATTCTAACAGGCCGTTCCACATAAGACCGTTCCACATAAGACACATCGGACTCTAACTGAACTTTGGAAGGCTGTAAAACATGCGACGGATCCGGCTCATACTTCCGCAGCATCGATACATGAAACACATCATGTATACCAGATAAAGAAGGCGGCAAAGCCAGTCGGTAAGCTAAGGTGCCAATGCGCTGCAAAATCTCGTACGGTCCAACATACCTCGGAGACAATTTCCCGCGCATCCCAAATCGCACAACGCCTCTGAAAGGCGAGATCTTCAAAAAGACCTTATCTCCCAACTGAAATTCCAACGGTCTCCGCCGTTTATTTGCATAAGCTGCCTGTCTGTCCTGGGCCGCTTTCATTTTCTGCCTTATCGTCTTTATCTTTTCTTCCATCTCCCGAATCAACTCTGGTCCTCCGACCGATCTGCGGTCCAAATCGTCCCAACAAAAGGGTGATCTACACCGTCTGCCATAAAGAGCTTCAAACGGAGCCATCTGAATACTCGCCTGGTAGCTATTGTTATAATAAAACTCTACCAAAGGCACTGAATCCTGCCAAGAGGCATCGAACTCCAAAACACAAGCTCTCAACATGTCCTCGAGCGTCTGAATAGTGCGCTCGATCTGGCCATCCGTCTGAGGATGATAAGCAGTGCTCAATCTGACTTCAGTTCCCAAGGCTGACTGAAGGCCTTCCCAGAAATGAGATGTGAATCGCGGATCTCGATCTGACACTATGGAACGGGGATCCCATGCAATCTCACCACATCTCTAATATACAACTGCGCCATCCTCAAAAAGGTGAATGTCATGCTATAGGGGATAAAGTGGGCTACCTTAGTCAATCTGTCCACAATCACCCAAATAGCATCAAAGCCTGAAGTACTCCTCGGCAAATGAGTCACGAAGTCCATGGAAATGTGCTCCCACTTCCACTTCGGTATCTCCAAGCTTCTCAACTCGCCGCCAGGTCTCTGTCTCTCTGCCTTAACCTGCTGGCAGATCAAACACCTCTTCACAAAAGCGACGACATCACTCTTCATCCTTTTCCACCAAAACTGACCACGTAGATCTCTGTACATCTTCTTCCCGCCTGGGTGGATGCTAAGTCTGCTACTGTGAGCTCGCTCCAAGATTCCTCTACGCAACTCCGGCGTACTCGGAACCACCCAACGGTCACCCAATCTCAAAGACCCGTCATCGGCCACTCTGAATTTCGTTGGCTGACCAAGATGTACTAAGGATAACCACCTCTGAACCTCATCATCTGACCTTCAGCTCTCCATGTTCTCATGGAATTGGAGCAACCCAAAGGAGATTGAAGAGGCGATTGAGAAAAAAGCAAGAGAGAAGAGCGATGATCTAAAAATGGGACGCCGAGAACTTATCTTTTCTTTCGAACTTTAGTTTTATTTAATCATGCTTGAATTGTTGCAAGACATGTTTAAGCTTTTGTCTTTCAATTCATATGAACTAACTTGTTTATCAAGATAGGGATCATTTGGTTTGATTATATGATTTAATCATTCTCGTCTTGATTGAATTCCTATATCCTATGTGCATAATTTATGTTTTAATACTTCATGGATTGATCACCATTGAATTGATTGAAGCTATTATGATTGAGATCGAGAGATGATATTATAATACGAACTATAAATTATGCCGTGGATTTCATATTGAGATCGAGAGATGAGATCAAATACACGTGTGATACCATATATATCTAGTAATCGAAAGCTAGAAGTTTTCACGAATCTCAATGCAATATTGAATTGTTAAATAAGTGGCACGACAACTGACTGCGATTTGCTATTAGGTTTAATATAGCTCGAGAGAGTATATTAGATAGTTTAGGAGAACTCGCCCTCTTAGAGATATTTGGATATTCAATCGAGGGTTGTAGGGAATTACATTGGTGAATCGACGTATTGATAACCTTCTCTTGTGGATTTTTCTTGACATCTTTGATTTGTTTGGTTGGATTAGTAGTTTAATATAGTTATTAGTTAATTGATATTCAATTCATATTTGTATGTTAAATATAATTAAAAGCTTCTTTTTTGGTACTTACAGTTAGTCCATTGTGGGTTCAACACTCTTACTTCTTATTTCTTTACTAAAACTTGACAACCGTGCACTTACGGATTAATCGTTTACAACTGGTATTTTATTGTTTAGAAAAGTTACAATCAACCTCTTACTTTAAGTTAACTTAATAGGAGTATCAGCCGCTTTACATCCAAGTCGTCTCGTCTCTTTAAGTAGGTCGAGTGCATACTTTCGTTATTTCACAAAGATTCCCTCACTTGACTTGGCAAATTTTACTCTAAAAAAGGTATTTTAAAGTTCCCAAGTCTTTAATTTCAAAACTTTCATCAAGTTTCTTCTTTAACTGACAATTTTTCAAAGTCCATGTTCTCCCTCTAACCTAGGTGGCAGGGGCGATTCTACATGGGCTTCAGTTGCCCCACCCCCCTCAAATATTTTTGTTATTATGTATTTTGTTATCAATGATCAGCAAACATTCTCCCGTGCTCTAGTGGCGAAGTCATAGAACTTTGAAACATGCAACCATGGTTCAATTCTTGGTGGGAACAAAAGTGGCCTCTATTTGTGTGTTATTTTTTGTTTTAGTAAACATTTTAACTTCCTTAAAAAACAAAGAATATTATTATATCTTTCGTTGAAGTAATTTAAGGCAAACTTAGTTTAATATACTTTTTTTCCTTAAAAATTGGATAACATCTACATCAAATTTTTATTGTCTGTAAAACAAATGATTTCTTAGCATGAAACAATACTTATTTATTATTACGTTCATTCCAATCCGGAATAACACTTAGCAGTATAATAATTTACAATTAACCAATTGAAAATTATAAAATATCAATAAAATGCCAAAAACATATCACCATAAAGTACTATTTTGCCACATATGCACTCTTATAACTCTCTCAAAAAAAGGGTCTCTTAAACAAGTAAAGAACCAGCTCTCGTCGTTTTTGAAAATGAGCAAGCTCCTTCCTTGAATATCAATGAACCGAGCATTCTGATAATTGTATTATTACAATTAAATTCGGTAAGTGTATTATTCTTGAAGTCAAACAAATCTATTTCTTGAAATAATCTCATTGTAATTATGTAAGCAAATAGGACTAATTAAATACAGGGATGTACTGTGCTATGCGGAATTTTTTAGCCCCCTCCAGGTATCAGAAAAAAAAATACAGGGATGAATGCACATAGTAGGGATGGGGGTAGCTGCCCCTCAATTTTTTTTTAAAAAAATATATATTATATTAAATTTTATTATTTATATTTATAGTTTTGCCCCCCCTCCCCCAACGCGCGAGCTAGATTCGCCCCTGCTAGGTGTAGGTACATAAACACCTTATCTTCCAAAACTCCATTTGAAAAAGGTATTCTTTATGTCCGGATGATGTAAATGCCTAGTTGACGACAAAAGATAACAAGACTTGGACATAATTTATTTTTGTCGTTGGTGGTAGGCACATAAACACCTTATATTCCAAATCTCCATTAAAAAGGTACATTCATTCTGTCTAGTTGATGTAAATGCCAACTTTACGACAAAAAATAACAAGACTTCGATATAATTTATTTTTGCCACAAAAACAAAAGTCTCATAATAGTCAATACCATTAAAATACCCCTATAATTTGGTTCTATTCTCTGTTCAATCCTCACAATCTCCACATGCCGATTTAGTTCCCAAAGGTTAATTTTGTTTGGTCCGATCCCCGATGTTAAGTCAATTGTCAAAGTTAAAGAGCACGTAAAAATCATGTGGCTTCAAGATCATACCAGGATAATGTATTAAAACATCTATATAGTTTGTGTTCATTACTGGTTCAGTTCCTCATTTTGTCCACGTGCTATTTATCCATGTAGCTTTTAATTTTTGCTGATCTCGTCTCCAATGTTAAGTCATGTGCGCTCCTAATATGGTACTTTATTGGAGCTTGCGCTTCATTCCCAATTTGAACCATTCTCCATTGATGTCCTAATTTCTCCCTCATTCTAACTCATATTCCACCGATTGGCATCAGAAAATCACTGACATAGTTGCGAAAACACCGATAGAGGTCGAGAATCACCGTTTGCCCTAGTTTCCTCCCCCAATTTGTAGCCTTTGTTCACTGAAGTTAGAGCATAAGCACAGAAGACGAGAATCAAATGCCCTCGTTTGAAACCAATTATATTGGTGGCGAAGATGCAGGATGGTTATGGTGCAGCTTGTGTATCAGACAAGGAGAAAGACAAGCAGAATAAAGCATAAGAATCTTTTTAAAAAAAATTTTGCAAGGATTTTTTTTTATATCAAACTTCATACTATTTTAAGTAATTTACCAGTTGTGTCATCAACATCTCATATGAGATGTTGAAAGCTGAAAAGCATTGAGCAAGTCAACAATGTTGTATTTCCAAATGTGTAAGAACTTCAGCAATTGGGAATGAAAGAGTAGCTCCAATAAAGTACATTACGAAGGAGGGCACATGACTTGGGGACATGACCAGACAAAATTTTTAAAATCTAAGGACTAAATTAACACGTGGACAAAGTGAGGGACATAAACAAGAATGGACTCAAGCTATAGAGATGTTTTAATATATTATCTTGAAGCCACATGACTTTCATTTGCCTTTTCCGTTAACTGTGATGGCTGACTTAAAGTTGGTTATCGGACTGGGCAAAATTCTAAAACCTTAAAGACTAAAATGGCATGTAGATAAAATAAGACACTGAATCAAAAATAGACCCAAACTGTATGATATGTAGAGTTTCAATCTTGTATCCTAGAAAATGCTCAAATTTGTATATATGAATTGCTGATTCCTTTGCAACCGTCAAGCACCTTTTTGTATGAAAGTAGATAAAAATATAAAATCTAAGGTATGTGAATTTCTCATATGTAACATGAAAATAATAAGTTCGATAATAACAATAAAATATGTATGAAATTATAATTCATAGCACAAAGCTTTTATATCTACTTGGATTTTTCGATTCTTGCTTCATAGCACAAAGCTTTTATATCTACTTGGATTTTTCAATTCTTGATTTCTCAGTGTTCTTCTCGTTTCTTCCGGACAGTTCTGATTTTCTTTCCGTTTTAACTGTCACCCAACTTTACTTATTTTACAAATTGATCCTTCGTATTTGACTTATCTAAATTGGTCCCATTCTTTGGAAAAGAAAGTCAGAGAGCAAGTCAACAACCAGTAAGGGAGCTAATTTAAATTTTATTATTAAAAAAAAATATATGTAGTCGAATATGTAACTTGGTATAATTAATTTAGAATTTATTTTTATTATTATATATTGGTCAATTGAATGTTAAATTTAATTCGTTACTCATAAATATCGAAATTGGAGATATTCGGTACTTGTGTCAAAAAGGTAACTAATAGCTGCAATGGGTTTAAAAAATATATAATTCATTATAAATTCGATAAATAGAATTGATATGTAAACAAAATTGAAAATATCCGTATATGAGTTATTTGAATTTTATTTTAATAAGTTTTGTAAAGTATGAGTGTTTCAGACCTATTAATTATACTACTTATGATTTCACCAATAATCGATTTTTGCATGTTCTGAGTACGTCCATTCGTATAATATATCATATATTGGTAATGCATGTTCCGTAAAATCAAATTAAAAAATGAAAGAAATTCGAACAAAAAAATGAAGTATTTAGGCTCTGTTTATAAAAAAAATAAAAAAATAATAATTGGGAATATAGTTACATTTACAATCGTGTCTTTTTGTCGAATTTTGCTCTTAACAACTCCTATGTTCGAAGCAAGATATATTTCCACTTCGATTAGTCACATAGTTACAAACTTAAACAAACAATAAACACGACTACGACGAAGATCTTTTGTTGCTATCGGAAGGAAAGGTATGATCCATACATATTGATATGTCTAACTGTGATAAGTGGTGGGTGCCCACTACCAGCCATTCCTGGCTCGGCTCCAATAACATTAATTCAATAATATTATTGATGTTACATAAATTCGAAGTTCTTAGTTATTTTAAATTTCGATTTTTCAACACACAGCTCAATATGCAGGTTATAGGTCTGATTTATGGTAATGCCTTAATCTAAAATTATTTTTAAAGTTAACCACACAACCCTTTAAGCATAGCAAGTCATGTTTTAGCCCTTTGAGCATGGTTTTGTGTTTTTTAAAGTTAGATATTAAACAAAGTTTTTCATGATAAAATTTATTCATTATTTTTTAACATGATATTTAGCAAAACTCAATGTTTTTAAGTTAAAACAAAAACATCAAAACAAAGAACAAATTATAAGGAAAAGCATGTACCTTGAGATTAAACATCAAGATGAGATTCATGGATTTTAGTTCTAAGTTCATCAAAGCTCTCATCCTCTCCTCTTTTTTTTTCATTTAGGCCGACTCTTATTGTGTTGGATTATATTGTTGCTTGCCCTTAAATATACTGTCTTTATAGACAATACAACTCTCCACAAAGAGAGTTGGAATATCGCCCAAGGTATTATCATCGTGGTTGAATCAAAAAGTCCATTGTGTTGGGAAACAACAAAATTTCTGGGTTCAATGATTGCAAGACAAAGATATATATTGACATGATTTTATGATTCTTTTTTAAAAATTATATACGTATTTATATATTGGGATATAATAATCAAAGGGGGTTAAAATTTCTTTCAAATTACATATGAGAAACTACTTTGCTGATGTGCTTTAGCGTTGAATAGCTTAATTGCACACTTGATAGATTTATTGGTAACAAAAACAAGTAAGTTTTTGCTAACATCAAATTTCAGATTAGTATGCTTATCTGAACCTAACAAACTCATCTTTTTTTATATTTGTAAAGCTTGGATAAATTAAGCCAGTTAAAAATAAAACATATTTTTTTTTTAAAGTTAAATATATAAAACTAAAAATAAAAACAATTGCCGAACAAAAGATATTGTTGATGAATCTTCTCCCTCTTAAACTAAAACGTTTTTAAATTTTAGTTTAAAATATGGAGGTTGCTTTGCCAGTTAGGATGCCCTATGTAATTTTGGTTTTTAATTAAATAACCCGAATTAAATAAATAATTATCAAAGTGACCCCAAATGTGGTAATTTGTTAATCTTAGCCGCCAACTGGGTTGATGTGTCCAGTGTAGACACGTTGGCGTGGTCGAGTATAATATTGGACACGTTGGCGTGTCCTTTATGAAAATCCTTAATGAAAATCATGAACACACGAACCATGTTGGCGTGTCCCTTATAATACCGTAAAAACGCCAACTAAATTGGCATGACCATTGTTAAATTATGTTCCCACCAACCTAGTTGGCGTTTTCCCCACTATAAAACCAGCCCTCCCCCTCACATTTTACTCACTCGAAAATGTCTGAGAATATATATTTACATCGTGTTGTATTATTTTTCTATATAATAAAATTCTGAGTATGCTCAGTGGTTGCAGATTTAACTGATCTTCTACATCAGAAAAGATTTTATTGGAGATAAAATTTGATTATCTATATTGATGTCATACGACATATTGATTTTCCCGGGTAAAATCCTGATATGAAGATACGAACTCTAAAATCGCCTAACAGAAGTTAAACCGAAGAGATGGTTACCGAAGATAAAATGTCGAGCAACGTATTACCGAGCATCCTTTACCTTCTTCGGGATTTTGGTTAAATTATAGCGGAATACCCGGTTATAATTAAAACTGATTAACCGGCGGGGATTGAACGTGCATTAATGGGGCGGATTTCTCGGACACGTATGTCATGTCTCAGCCACGATCAAGGGAGGCGTATTCAATACTTTTCCGCCAAGTAAGTCCAGAATAACTCCTATAAATAAGAGGTGAAGGTCTTAACACGGGGGTTGGATTTTTCTGGGCGAAAAGACTCCGAAGAGAGCAAATTTATGTCTGTTCGGTTTTTTTTGTTATTTTTCTAAAATATTCGTACAAGTCATTGAGCGATTGTTATTTATGTCCAGAGAGTCTTGTAAATCATCAACGTTTATAGTGAAGTTTTATACTGGACTAGGTCCCGTGGTTTTTCTCTTAATTTGAGGGTTTTCCACGTAAAAATCTTGGTGTGTTTATCGTTATTTTGCATTAACACTTTATTCTACCTTATAATCAAATCTCGAATCACATCTTTGGCGCCGTCTATGGGAACTTGGAGTAAAGACGTTGAAGTAGGGAAAATTTCTAACAAAAAGTAAATCAAAATGCAAGATGGCTAGAGGTAGAGGTAGGGGGCAAGCTTCCAGGGGAAATGGATCCAATTCTCGCCCATACTCGTTCACAGAACCAAGAGAAGGGCCAGAAGACGCAGGATATTCCTCAGACATTTCCTGCTGAGGGAATGCCCATGGAACATTTGACAGAAATGATAGTGATAGGATCGGGGTAGTGTTTAGAAGGGGGGGTTGAATAAACACTAGATTCAATTTCGATTTCTTCTTCTTGTTAACTGTAAACTGTTAAGTATTACAGTTGCTTCTCAATATAAGGCAAGTCAGCAGACACTTATGATAGTGCGGAAGACGTCTACTGAACTTGTGAGGAATAAGACTGAGGTGATAAAGTAACGAATAAATGACACAAGAGTTGTTTCTGGAAGTTCGAAGCACAACGCTTCTACGTCTCCCCTTCTTCCTTTGCAGGAAGGATTCACTAGAAGACTTGGTTTACACTTTACAGTATACAACCTTCTTAGGCACTAACACACTTGGCCTAAACTCCTAGCAATCACAGTCTTCTTATCTTTTGATTACAAGGGATTCTATAACACTCTTTACAGAATAAACTTTCTAGCTTTGAGAGTTTTTGAGCAGCAGACTTTAATTGAAAATAATCTATCCCAGATTCAGTTTCGCTGTTTGTCTGCTCTTTGCTGAACGTTTGAAATATCAGTAATATGATTTTCTTGTTTGCTTTGAAGTATATCTCTTTGTTGAAAATCGCTCAGCACCTCTTCATTCTCTGCTTGGACGTATTTATAGGTTTGGTTGTCCAACGGTAGCTTTTCTGTATATGGAAGAGATTAGCTTTCCAAAATCATATTGTCTTCTTTCCTATTTTGTCTAAGCAACGGCTCTTTTCACTCTGACGGTAATGGTGGCGGAGATATAGCAGGGTGCGCCGCTCTGTTGTACCTTTGTCAGAGAATGTTGTACTGATTTTGTCTCGTTGCTTAGTGCTCTTACTGGAAGTTTAGACTTCTGCTGGTTTTCTGTGTTCAACTGGTCGTTCATCCTTTTATGACCAGTTGATGTCTTTGTTCAGTGGGACTATCCGGTTGATAGTTGTTCAGTAGTTGTCTGTCCAGTTGGTGGCTATCCAGTTGATGTCTATACAGTTGGTAGCCATCCAGTTTATGTCTTGTCCAGTTGGTAGCTATCCAGTTGATGTCTATCCAGTTGGTAGCTATCCAGTTTATGTCTATCCAGTTGGTAGCTATCCAGTTTATGTCTTCACCCGGTAGGAGTCTTTATCCAGTTGGTCTTTGTTATCCGGTAGGACTTCATCCAGTTGGTCTTTGTTATCCGATAGGACTTCATCCAGTTGGTCTTTGTTATCCAGTAGGACTTCATCCAGTTGGTCTTTGTTATCCGGTAGGACTTCATCCAGTTGGTCTTTGTTATCCGGTAGGACTTCATCCAGTTGGTCTTTGTTATCCGGTAGGTAATCACCAAAACTTAGAAATCGTTTTCCCAACAATTTCCCCCTTTTTGGTGATGACAAAACTAAGCAATAATCTATTTTCTACTAGAGTAAATAAGATGAGAATCCTGAAAATACTTGAAGACATAATGGAAAAGAAATTTTCATTAAATATAAGCAGATTACAAGTTGTAATCAAACTGGACAATTGAGAGAGATTCATCTTTATTTAAGATGAATTCTAATAACTTGAATAGAATCTAAGACCAATCTAGTTTACACAAAATAGCTGATACATGACAAATCTTTAAACAAACATTGTAGACCTGGAGAGCTTCGATCCACCTAGTGTCAGAGAGGAAGAGCTCGATCCACCTTATTTCAGAGAGGAAGAGCTCGATCCACCTTGTTTCAGAGAGGACGTAATTAGAATACTCTATCTCTGCCGGTCTACCTTGTTTCAGAGAGAAGGTCGGGAAGAGTCATATGTATATACATCAGGCAGCTTCCATGGTTTATGGATTCACCTAATGAGAATATTCTATCTCTGTCTTCCCCCTTTTTGTCATCAGCACCCAGACATCCCCTGAGAGCAGTTCCTGTCTGATGATGAGCATCAGAACAGGATCCAAACGCTGAAGCTTAATGGAGCTGGGTTAGATAAGTAATCAACCCATGAGGGGTTGATTTAGATAAGTAATAAACCCATGAAACGGAGAAGATTTTAACAGAAAACCAAGGAATTTTGAAAGTTTTGAAGTTAATCATGATGAGTGAATGTGTGTTTTGTGAACAAACAAGAGTCGCTATTTATAGAAATGAAAAGGTTGCAATTAATGTGAATGTATTTAAGTTGATCAGTAAATACAAAGAAAAAGTCAACAAAAACAGTAAATAGATAAGAGTAATTAAAGGAGGAGTCAGAAAACGATACTATTTTCGCCCGAACCAATGTTTGGAATAGTCGCGTTTTTCGGCAGGCGGTTGGCGCGGACTCCTAGATCTGGGTTGAGCAGTTGGTCTGGACTGAGTGAGTGCTCCAGTTGCAGGGGATGAACGAGCAGTTGAACTGGAAGCCCGCTGTGTTGAGGGAGCAGTTCGGCTGGGTTCAGGTAGTCTGCGAATTATTTGAGGAGGTGCAGGCAGGCTGTTGCATATATCTTGAATCTGAGAGGCAAATGCTGCCTGCATGGTGGCCAACTGATCGGTTAAGACTTTCTTGGCTTCTTCGATCTTTTCTCCAAGAGCCAGGGATGTGGCAGCATGAAGAGATTCAGTATTTTGATTGATCTGAAGCCGAGCCTGGCCAATTCGAGAAAGAGTTTCCGCCATTGTGTTTTCAGCAAAAGTTTGAAGTCTGGTGACAGTAGTCGTTAAACTACTTAAGTCCCTGTAGACTTGCTGGAATTGAAAGTCCGTGTGCTGCTGATGAGTTCCTAGTATGAGAGTTGCGGTCCGCTCTTCCTGCTTAAGTTTATGAACATCGCTGGCTAGAGCTGATATTGCCGTGGAGAGATTATCTAGCTATGCAGCAATGTTTGGTGGCTCGTCCAGAGGGTTTGTGAAGACAAAAAAATCCTCAGAAAGCTCTTGAATCATGGACGGATCTATAGCAGTCATTGGAGTGCCAGTAGTAGGGACAAGAGCACTGGGTGGAGCATCTTCAACTGCAGTGGGGTGCAAACTAGTAGTTTCAACATTTGGGGCAGCTGTAGAGTCTGAGATAGTTACATCCAAATTGGCAGTTTCTTCATTTTGGGGGACAGCCAACGCAGTAGTAGCTTGATCAACCGCAGCAGCAGATGACTGGGTGTGATCATTGGAGTGGGAAGACTCACTGGGTTCATGATTGGCAGAGGATATAGTAACCTGCTGAACCACTGTTTGAATGACTGCATCCACATTGGTGTGATCAACAGCCATTGGTTGGGGCTGATGATCATTATGAGAGCTGGGAGTAGAGGAGACGCTGGGAGCAGTTGGAGAGGAGAGTTCTTTAACCGAGGAGGCTGCCTCCAAGGCAGTTGGTGCGGCCTCCGCTCCAGGGGGAGTAGTCTCCAGAGCAGTAGAAGTGAGTTCCACAGAAGATGGGACAATCTCCAAATTTGCAACAACTGTTTGTAGATCCGGCTGATCAGGGCTTGCAACAGTTTCAGCAGTGGAGCATGAGTGAATCCCAGTGGATATGCGAATATCATGAAGAGCAAGCTCAGCCATTTCCAGCTTGGGGCCAAGAGCATTTAGAACGGCTCTATCATGATTCGCGGTGCCTGAATCACCATTGAAATGTTGAAGGCGGGTTTCCACAAGGGCTTGACGTTCGCCCACATAGTTCATCAGGCGAAAAACATCCCGCAGCTTCAAGCTTGTTTCAGGGTCTGAGATTTGAAGATACGCCAGGATTTTGTTCTCATCTTCCCTAGCCTGATCCAGAATAGGATCAAAATCATCAAATCGAACCTTTATTCGAGCCTTTACCCAGCGATCAAAAATCTCCAGCTGTGGTTGCAAATTGGCTTCAACTGTATCCATGACCATCTGGATCTCGAAAGCAACAGGAGTGGACACTGGAGCCGTAAGAGTTTTGCCTTTGCCAGCAGGGGTGGTCTTTGGATGACAGTAAGGACACAAGGACTTGGGTGTCCTAAAGCTGATAGTGCCTGGTGCTTGCTGAGAGCTCACCATGGCTGACGGAATGTCAACTGGAACCATTGATGGGGCAGGCACCATGGCTAATGAAGCAGTTGGTTCCTCATTTGAAGGAATGTCAGGGCTGGGTTCGCTACCAGGAATAACGTTTGCAGGGCCGGCGGAGGAGATGGTATCAGAAGCGGCAATGACCTGCTGTCGGATAGCTGAAGGAGCAGCTTTTCTTGTTCTGGGCTTCTTAGGAGGTGGAGGAGGAGGAGAAGACTCAGCAGAAGATACTTGGCAATGATAAGCCTCCCTGGATGAAGGTTGGAGAGAGCCCCTGTCTTGAGGTGTTTGCTGTCAAACAGGCTGCTGAGTGGGAGAGCAAAGCCTGATTGACCCTTGCCAGAGACCACTAGACTAGTCAGAGTTTGAAATAACACCGCTGACCAGTTTATCTCCAATCCTTTGCATATTGCACTCATAACGTCAAACTTTTCAGGGGTGATCATATCAAATGATCCAGCTTTACATAGAAGCCCCTTGTAGATGATGTCTGCCAGTTGTCGATAATGGCTCTTCATTAATACTTTCCTGAAAGGAGGACGTTGAAGACGATGAGCAGAGTCCGACACTGTGAGACGCATCTCTTCTCTTAGTTCCGCTGGAACAGTGGAAAAATCAGTGAGTCCGGTGGAGGGAAGGCTGAGGTGTGTGGCAAATTCAGATTGGGTGATGGTAACCGACTGTCCAGATACGGATGCCACCACGGTGTCATCCACAATATTGGCCGTAGCAAAGAACTCGTGTAGCTCGTCCTTGTAAAATGAGGGAGGCTGGCTCAGGATTACCAGTAGTCCGGAGGTGTCCAGCCTATGTATCAACTCCTTTGTCTCCTCATCAGATGATGAGTATATAGAATGAAAATCGATGTGAACAGCATTGGTGATGAAGCGTGGCTGTATATTCTTTGACATTTTGGATGAATAACAGCAGTAGTCTTGCTAGAGGAAAAATTTTCTGAAATAAGAAAAATAATTGCAGTGAATTGTTGGAGAAGATGAAGAGTAGAGAAAATAATGGCGGTGAAAAGTGGAAGTATATGTAACGTCGTACTGTAAATGAGCGGACACATTGATACGTGGCGATCATCTAACGATTTAAAAGGATTTAACAAATAAATAAAGGGACAGGATTTAGGCGGGAGTGAAATAATTTATTTTACACAAAGTAATTTTGAATTCCGACGTTCATTAGGTTAATAAGTATCGAGGGTTATTTTTGTCAAATCATATATGGTAACATCAGCTGGTATGTAGGGTTCGACTGGTAGGAAAGCATCAACTGGATGTAGAGTCCTACTGTTACGGATACACCTACTGCAGCTGACCATTGTATTACCCGCTGAGCTTAAATAACCATGATAGGACTATAACTGAAATTCCCCCTAAATTTATGCACATAAACTAACTAATTCCCCCTGAAATCATTACCCAAACAAAATAATCAAGAAGTAATTTCAATTAAACCAAGAATATTTCGAAAGTAAGAAAACTTAGCGTCCGGTAGGGGTTTTGTGAAAGTGTCTGCTGCTTGTTGTTCGGTAGAGATATACTCCAGTCGAATTTCTTTCTTCATAACGTGATCTCTGATAAAATGATGACGGATGTCAATATGTTTAGTACGAGTATGAAGAACTGGATTGTATGTTATAGCAATGGCAGACGTATTATCACAAAAAATGGGAGCCTCTGTGGACTCAATTCCATAGTCTCTGAGTTGTTGCTGAATCCAGAGCAGTTGAGCACAGCAGCTTCCAGCAGCAAGGTACTCTGCCTCTGCAGTGGAAGTTGCTATGGATGTCTGTTTCTCGCATCCCCATGATATCAATCGATCACCAAGGAATTGTCAATACCCACTGGTGCTTTTCCTGTCAATTTTGCATCCAGCATAGTCAGCATCTGAGTATCCAATAAGATTAAAGGTTGAGTCTCTGGGATACCATAGACCAACATTTTCAGTGCCTTTCAAATATTTGAGGATCCTTTTGACAGCAGTGAAGTGCGACTGCTTGGGATTTGCTTGAAACCGGGCGCACATACACACAGCAAACATAATATCTGGTCGGCTGGCTGTCAAATATAGTAGAGATCCAATAATGCCTCGATACATTGTAACTTCGACTGGTATTCCTGAATGATCCAAGTAGAGTTTGGCAGATGAGCTCATTGGTGTAGTAGCAGCTGAGCTGGTATTCATTCCATATTTCTTTAGCAGCTCTTTAGTGTATTTAGACTGATTTATCAGGATTCCTTCACTAGATTGCTTGACTTGCAATCCTAAGAAAAATGATAGTTCTCCCATCATGCTCATCTCAAATTGGTCCTGCATAATTTTAGAGAATCTTTCGCACAATTTTGAGTTAGTACTTCCGAAGATAATATCATCAAATAAATTTGAACTAGCAGAGTATGATCTCCCTTTGTGAATTTAAAAAGGGTCTTGTCCACCGTGCCAATAATAAAATTATGCTCTTTCAAATATTTTGATAAGGTTTCATACCAGGCACGGGGAGCTTGCTTTAGACCATACAAAGCTTTATTGGGACGGAAAACATGAGATGGCTGCTGATGGTTTTCAAATCCAGGAGGTTGTTCAACATAAACTTCTTCCTGGAGTTTGCCGTTAAGAAATGCACTCTTAACATCCATCTGATAGACTTTAAAGTCTTTAAACGCAGCAAATGCAAGAAATATGCGAATTGCTTCTAGTCGAGCTACAGGGGCAAAGGTTTCATCAAAATCAATGCCTTCTTCCTGTCTGTAGCCCTGTGCAACTAATCTTGCCTTATTTCTGATTACTGTACCATTTTCGTCTAATTTATTTCTAAATACCCATTTGGTGCCAATTACAGTGTGATGCTGTGGTCGTGGTACAAGATATCATACTTTGTTTCGTTCAAACTGATTTAGTTCTTCTTGCATTGCTTCTACCCAACTTGGGTCTAATATAGCTTCATCAATCTTCTTAGGTTCTATATGAGATATGAATGCAGCATGAAGAAATTCATTAATCATTTGTCCTCTGGTGCGTAGAGGAGCAAGAGGGTTACCGATGACCTGCTCGGGTGGATGATCATTCTTCCACCGGAGCGAAGGTCCAAGAGTGTTGAGTTCTTCAGATGATTGGATGTGAATAGGCAAGTCAGAGGTTCTGATAGACTCATCTTTCTCATTTGTTCCTTCTACTGCAGTGGAGGTGGATGACACTGTTTCATTTGTAGCTGGCTGCAGTGCTTGTTGGCCAGCAAACTCCTCTGCTTGAGCTTCAGGAACTTCTGGTTCTAAGGAGCAGTCAGTCCTGCTTCTGTAATCAATCATCAACATTTTCATCAATGTAAGTGCTTTCCAGTCGATTACTCAAGTTGTTGATTTGTATATCAGATAGTGTACAGTTAGTAGGTTCATCAAATTTCACATGCACTGATTCTTCTACAGTAAGAGTTCTATTATTAAATACTCTGAAGGCCTTACTAACTGTAGAATAGCCAAGGAATATTCCAGCATCAGATTTGGCATCAAACGCGGTGAGATGAGTCTTTCCATTGTTGTGAATAAAACATTTGCAACCAAACACATGGAAATAGGAAATATTTGGCTTACTGCCATTCCAGATCTCATAAGGGGTTTTATTTGCTCGCTTATTAATCATTGAGCTGTTCTGCGTATAACATGCTGTGTTGACAGCTTCTGCCCAAAATCTCTGCGATATTTCTGATTCCGCGAGCATAGTTCGCGCAGCTTCTTTCAAAGTGCGGTTCCTACGCTCAGCAACTCCGTTTGTTGAGGAGTTCTAGCTGCAGAGTATTTGTGTTTAAAACCAAGGTCATCTAGATATGATTCGAGTGATTGATTGGTGAACTCAGTACCTTTATCACTGCGAATTCTATCTATCCCACACGATTTCTCATTTTGAAGTCTTTTCAGTAATTTGATCAGCTTTGGAGTAGCCTGATCTTTGCCACTTAGGAACAAGATCCACGTGAAACGAGTGTAATCGTCTATTAACACTAGGGTATACTTCATTCCCCCTAGACTTGTTACTGGTATAGGACCAAACAGATCCATATGCAGCAACTCTAGGCACCGAGAAGAAGATTTACTCCCTTTGTTCTTAAAAGAGGATCTGATTTGCTTACCAAGTTGGCAGGCTGCACAGATCTTGTCTTTTGAGAACTCAATTTGAGGCAGTCCAATAACTAGATCAAGTTTACGCAGACTGGCAATAGTTTTAAAATTTAAGTGACTCAACCGTTTGTGCCAAAGCCAATTTTTGGAGGAATTCAGGGCAGCTAAGCAAGTAGAGGAAGTAGGTTGATTAAGATACCAATCAATTTTATATGTGTTATCATGCCTTCTACCTACGAGTAATATACTGCCATCATTAGATTTAATTGTGCATGAGTGCTGATTGAATTCTACGGAATGACCATTGTCACACAGTTGACTTATGCTAATCAAGTTATAGCATAGATTTTCAACTAAAAGAATATCTTTAATGATGATGTTACCGTAGATAATCTTACTCTTACCCACGGTTCTACCTTTCGCGTTATCCCCAAAAGTTATTCTGGGTCTGGTGGAGTCCACCAGTTCAGACAGTAAGCTCGCATTCCCTGTCATATGTCTAGAGCATCCGCTGTCCAGGAACCAATCTGAGCTCCGAACTGGATGCATTCTAGATTCCTGCAATTAAAGCGATAGAATGATTGGTACCCAATCCTACTTGGGTCCAGGTAGGATTAGTCCTTTCGGAACCCACTCTTGTATGACCCTGAATGACTTAGGTCGGTGTGTGTTCTGAAATGTGTGTGCATTTATGAATATTGGTGATGATTTTGACTGTGAAGTGTGATAATCTGTGTATGCATGTGCTTTTGGTTTGTAGTTCCTGTTATTTAGCATATACCTCTTCTGGACAGGTTTACAGTTGTAGTACCAGTTGGGTTTAACCTCTCTAGCTGCTCGACCAGTGGGTTTAAGTTCATTTCTGAACTTTTGCCTCGGTTTAGCCTCTTTGAGTGGTTCTACATAACCGATACCTCTGTGCTGTGCCTGTTCCTTGATGAGTGTTGCTTTAACAGGTTCTTTAACCAGTTCATAAGGGTCATATACTGTGCTAGATCTTACAAAGTTCATTGATTGGACCTTGCTTTTTGTTAGACACAGTTGAGGTTCATTACCAGATGAACTGCCGTCATTGTTAGTATAGCCTATGCCTGTTAAATCACCAGCAAGCCTTATAGACTCAAGCATTTCATCCTTTCTGGTAGTCGACGCATTCCAAGTGCTAACCAGTTTGCTAAGTTTCTGGTAGGCATACTTGGCTTCATCTCTTTCCTTCACTAGGAGACTGGTTGTTTCCCTTAAGCAGTTCAACTCCCTTGATTGTTCACAATCAAGCTTGTTTTCATGCTTTTCAGTTTGGATTGTGTGCTCAGTCTTATAGCTTTCAAAAGATTCATATAGCGTCCGATACTCATTGATCATGTCCTGCAATGCATTGGTAAGTTCACTATGTGTAAATTCAGATAGGTTAGATTCATGTACCTCATTTTCATCATTTGCCATTAAGCAGTGGACTTCCTCGTCTTCACTCTCGCTGGATGAGCTAGTTAACTCCTCTGATTCTGATTCAGAATCAGCCCATTTGTTCTTATTTTCTTCTGCCATCAAAACCTTTTGATCTCTGTCCCTTTTGGATGATCTTCTGGTTTCTTTGGATTTTCTGTAATCCTTGGATCCTCTTTTGTGATCATCCTTTTTGGGTTTAGGACAGTCCGCAATGAAGTGCCCTGGTTTGAGGCAGTTGAAGCATACTTGTTCTTCTTCTTCTGAATTTCCTTTGGAATTCTGCCTTCGAGGATATGATTGATAAGATCTCTGGTTTTTCTTCATGAATTTCCCAAATTTCTTTACAAACATTGCCATAGCATCATTACACATCTTTTCTGGAGTCATTTCTGTAGAAGTAGGCAGAGATTCCGATGCAGTGAGAGCTTTGGTTGGTTGACTGGTATTTGGTTCATCTTCAACTCGAATGCCTAATTCGAATTCATAGGCTTTTAAATCAGCAAACAGATCATGTAGATCTATCTTATTGATGTCCTTCGATTCTCTCATAGCAATGGTCTTGACATCCCATTCTCTTGGGAGGCCTCTCATTACTTTGAGAGTGACTTCTCTGTTGGGTAAATCCTTACCCAGACTGCTTAGTTCATTGATTATTCCAGTCACTCTTTCATCATACTCGTTGAGAGTTTCACCATTCATCATCTTGATATGCTCAAACTTCTGTAAAGCCACAGTAAGCTTGTTCTCTTTGGTTTGATCATTTCCTTCACAGAGTTGGGCAATCTTCTCCCAGATTTCTTTGGCTGTTGAGCACATTTTTATTTTGTTGAACATATTTTTGTCCAAAGTTTTGAACAGAATGTCCTTAGCAACGTTGTCTAGATTTGCTTTTTTTTTTGTCTTCGTTTGACCATTGAGATCTTTCCTTTTCTACCATTTGTGGATCACCACTTGTGATAGAAGCAGCTGTATTGAATAAACACTAGATTCAATTTCTGTGATGTCCGGGAATTATGGTGGTAATCCAGGTGTTGTATTAATCCTTGATGGATTTTTAATTGTGGCAATTAGGAATTAATTGCGGTTTAGCATCTCCCGAGGTTGGTAAATCGGGCATTTGGGATCGCTGGATCCCGAGGTTGAGATCGTATTCTCATTCCGGTGAAAACCTGCGAGTTGGGTTTTTAGTGTGACTCGGAATCTCGGGTGCTTGGTGTGGGCACCGGTAGGGGGTTTTTGAGTTAGAGAGAGAGTTTTTGAAAACAGATGATTTTTAATGAATCATGATGTATTTGTGGGGCTATTAGTATTTCGGGGTATTTTTGCTATAAATACCATTAAACCCGGGATTTTAATTATCGGAACCATTTTCCTCTTCTTCCTCCTCTCTTCCCGCGCGCGAGCTTTCCCGATCCCCTTTGACCCCCGCCGCTTCAAGGCGTGCGCCCGCCGCCGTCCGGCCGCCGTTCGGCGCGTGCGACCCGCCGTTGGAATCGTCTCTCCGAGGCGCAGCTATACATACAATCAATTTGAGGTTTGGTCGCGAATGGAGCTCGGATTTCTGCTGGAAACGCTGGGGTTCGAAACTGGAATTTCTTCGATTTGGGGCTCGATTTTTGGTACGATTTTGGGGCTTTCTTTCAGGTGTTTTTGGGGCGTTTTGGTGCTTGGTTTGGGTCGATTATTTCACACTTTCTTGGTTCGAAAAATTTGTTGCTTAATGGTTCGATTTTGTATGCTGTGTGCGTGGAGTTATGTTTGATTTTAGGGGGTTTATGTTCGAAAATTTGGGGCTTTGGCTTGGGGATGTTGATTCTTGTTGGTAATTAATTAATTTATGTTTTAGATGCTTATTGGGTTCGAATTGAGGAATTGGATTCGAATTTAGGGCTTTAAATTCGAATTTTGGGGGTTTCGCATGTGGGGCGATTATTCATGTTGTTGATTGATTAATTCATGTTTTAAATGAATTATGGTGATTTTTGGATTTGATTTGTGTGGTTGGGGTTCGAATTTTAGGAGTGGTTCTTGAGCAATTTTTGATATTGTCTCATTCGTTTCCCCTCCCTGTATATGCCCTGCCCCGGGTCTTGTAAATGGTAAATTGTCGTGGGTTGACAATATGTTGAGGGTTATGGGTGTGCTTGAGCATGGGTTGCATGTTCGTAATTAATTGTGAATATTTATGTGTTTTAGCACATGTTTCTCGGGGCATGGAACTCAAGCCAGGCTTGATATGGACTTCGGAAATTAAGGTACGTGGGACGTACGAGCATAACCTATTATAGTATTGCAACTGTAATATGCATGGTTTGTGATAATGGTATTAAATGGGCATTGGAATACATGGTGTATGGTAATTGTATTATATGGACATTGCAATATCTGGCATGTGGTAAGTATTGAAATGCATGGTGCATTATATTTACTTCAAATGGATAATGATATGCATGGTATATGGTAACTGTGATAAATAGACATACATTGGAAATCATAGGGTGCCGCTTTAGAGCGAGCAAAGTTGGGTGTTGTCGCCGTTGAGCGACCACCGGTTATGACGCCGCTATTGTTGAGCGTGCGCTGGGTTTAGAATGCCGCTATTGTGGAGCGAGCAATGTTACGGGAACATGGAATCCTTGGTTAAATATATGTGAAATCTATGGCCTATGTATAATGATTTTACATATTGATTATGGAGCTGACATGATAGAACTGTATTAGTTAATCTATATGGTGATTAACTGGCTTTGGGAATTTGATGAGTTTGGTTATTTTGAGAACAGGGACAATGCATGGGATCCCGGATGAGGGTGTTACCATCCAGGGAGTATCATTTATATTATGGCATTTACTTTCTGTAAATTTATGAATTGCAATGTTATGATTATTGGATTGGTGGTATTGGTATGCTCACCCCGTGTGGGGGCTGTCTCTGTTGGGGCAGGTAATACAGGTGTAGCGGTAGCTTTGGAGTTGAGCTCGGGCTATTGATTGGGGTACTTCCAGGATCGAGGTACCAGAGCTGGTCAAAGAAGTGCGCAGATCCAGTGTTGAGATCGAGTTGTGCTTGGAAGGTGCTTCCAGGATTGAAGTACCAGTAGCGGTATCCGGTATAGTGTTTTATGCATCAAATACACGCTTATTCATTGAGTGCTCTTATGTGAGTACACCTTACGTGTATATGGGATGTATAAATGGGCTATGGCCTCTTTCTGTTCATTATGGTTGCATGCAATTAATTATGGAATTGCTAAATTAACTAAGAGCATATTAGTGTATTATGTGGGTGCATGTTATGTGAATAATAATGGTAGGGGGAATTTGAATGTTGGGAATTGAATGCAAGAAATTTTCTGGGTAGCATACGGTGTTGCACTTGCATAGGGTTTTTCCCCCTGATGGTATTATTATATGCACTCATGGTATGGCTTAATGCACTAATAACGGGTTAAGGACACGGGGGTCCTTACATTAGTGGTATCAGAGCAGTGGTTAGCTCTTTGGGGCTGTTGAGGGCCTAGGAACATGTTATTGGGAATGAGAAGCACATACTTATCCATGATTGCTTATGTGCGTTTATGATATGTGTTCATAATTGGAATATGTGTTGCTAACCATGGTGGTTGCAGGGTCTTATGAGACATGGACTATGCATTACGGTTGCATAGGTATACATCGGAGTGATGATTTTAATGCTTTGCCGCTACATGTTGGAGCGAGGTGCATTAAAATACACTCATGGCGATGTTTATGGGAATACGGATTATGCATTACGGTTGCATGCACGTCGAAGCGATGATGCCGCTGTCGTGCCGAAACAATTATTGAAATACGGGTTATGCATTACGGTTGCATGCATAGCGTAACGATATGAATACTTGCCGCTGTCGTATTATAGCGATGAAGAATATTTGCCGCAAATATGTCGAAGCGAAGGAAAATGCCGCTGTCATATTATTATTGCGAGGGATATTATGCCGCTAATACGTCGAAGCGAAGGGTATTTCCGCTGTCATGACGGAATGATGGTAAATGCCGCTGTCGTGTCGAAGCGATGGTAAATGCCGCTGTCACGTCGAAGCGATGGTACCACCGTCATGTCGAAACGATGATGCCGCTGTCGTGTCGAAGCGATGATACATGCCGCTGTCACGTCGAAGCGATGATGCCGTTGTCATGACGTAGCGATGTGATCGGGAACAAAGTACTACATGAGTGTGAGTACCTCTTGAGTCCGCGATTATCCCGGTATTTTATTGGCGATGGTTACGCCGGGTATTTTATTGGCGATGGTTACGCCGGGTATTTTATTGGCGATGGTTACGCCGGGTATTTTGTTGGCGATGGTTACGCCGGGTATTTTGTTGGCGATGGTTACGCCGGGTATTTTGTTGGCGATGGTTACGCCGGGTATTTTATTGGCGACGGTTACGCCGGGTATTCTATTGGCGATGGTTTATACCGCCGGATATCTATAGCGACATTTTATGCCGCTGACTCCATGGCGAGGGATCATGCCGCTGATTCGATAGCGATGGGTTATACCGCTATGTGTGTAGCACTGGATTATGCCGCCTACGAGCGATGGGTGCTGCTTATGTACCGCTGGTGGACGATGGATACAGGTATTCCGCTATCTCGATAGCGATGAGGTATGGCATATTACTTTTGTTATCAGTATGGTGATTATGGTGTATTATTATTTACCGTCATGTGTTTGACGATGAGATTATGGATGTCGTGTATCGACAGGTACCGTCATATGTTCGACGATGTTATTTGGGATAACTATGTGGACGCTTGGCGTCATTTTGGTGATTTATACATTCATGTTTATGTATATGGTTGTATGGTTTGAGTGCCGATGGTGGGCACATGGTAGGGTCTGGGTATTTAGTTGACGAGACCTTTTGCCGAGCAGGTTTGCTCGATGGATCATTGATGCATTGTACCGGTGAGAGTACGCATCGTATTATGGAGGTATATTATTGACGAGCAATGATACCCTTGTGTATGCTCGCTGGGATGGCTAAGGCCAAGTGAATGGTGGTAAGAGTAGTCATTGAGGAAACTACTCGCTTGTTATTGTGATGAGGAGTAAACATGGTTACACCCACCCTAAGGGCGTGGAAGAAGTCCTAATGGATTAGGATTGCATGATAATTGAACCTGGACGCCGGGTTGTCCAGTGTGCTTTGGTGTTTTAGAGATATGTTGGGCAATGACCCACAACTCTAATGGTTTGAGCGGTATGGTATACCGGGATGGAATGTGTGTCGCGTTAATAGGTTGGTATAAGCCTATGGGACCAGCGAATCACTAGCCAGGTATTGTTGCAGTGCTTTAGTGTGCTTGTGGTAGCTATTATAATGCTCGTTGGATTCGAGTTTGGTGAATCGTATGGTGATACGATGAGGGTTATGGTAGACTCTTATAGTCTCTATGTGGCATGGTGTTTGAGGTAGGGAATACCTCACGGGGACGTTATACGTCATTGTTTTGAAGGACTTGTGCTGGGACAGCTCAAGTTTGTTGGTATTACCAACGTGAGTGTCAACAAGTCGTGGTTAGCTCTAGTTGAGCATCCTTGCATATGGCATGCAATGGGAGTCACAATGGTTTGTGAGATATGGTTAGTGAGGTGGCACTACTATTTTGACCTTATCTCTTGGAGAGATTTGGATTGTACTGTCTTGGAGACAGCTTGCATCAGTCGTGGACTGATTGTAAATCAGTCATGGTACGTATTACTGGTGTTGGACCGGGTAATGGATTTCTTACCTCGGTGAGACGTTTGAGGAGACGTCTTCGGGAGATGCTCGATTGTGGAGTACTATGGTATTAGTACAGAGCGTCGTTGGGATGAGTATACATGGCGTATACGGATTTTGGATCGGGTAATGGTAGTATTGATGCACTACTCTAACCAATTGTGTATTTCTGGGTTCCGGGATATGTTTTGGTATAAATATACCCAGGTTCTCCGAACGGTGGTTCGAGGATTGGAGGATCATGGATTCATGACTTCTTCCTTGAGAGGAAGACGGTATTATGATTCCTACCGGTTGAATCTTTTGTGGAGATTTGTTATTTTGGTTCGTGTGGTGGTGAGGTTGAAATCACACCCTTTGGTTTTGGTTTGTCAACCATCATTCTCCGTGGGGTGAGAATAATCAAGGTTTGACAGTTGGCTTTGGGATGTGGGTATGATTGGGATACCCGAGTCTATTGCATTGCGTATGCATGTTGTGTGGTGTATGGGCATGTATGCCGTGTGTGTATACGAATGCCAACTCTATTTTTGTTCATTGTTGAACATTGGTTTAATTTGCTTGGGATGGTGAATCTCCGGTGCGAGATTGTGGGACTTTGAGATCGGTGATCTCGATGGCACGATGCATTCTTGATGAATGATCGTGAGGGTCGTTTGACTTCCCCTGAGGAGGAATTGTCGTGTTTTGGAACCATGGTGGTTCTTGTTGGATAATTCGATAGCCTTCCTAGGATTGTTGGATCCAAGGATAAATGAGGGATGGCCGAGATTCGGATGTGTTTAGTGTCATGGTTGACACGTGTGTAGGAATGCATTTGGTTGCCTTGCATGTCCCCTGTGGAACTCGAGACCTTGTGGAGTCTTGATGGTGTGTCGGGACCAAGATATGATTTTTGGAACACACCGGTGTAAACATCCTCGGTGATGTATTTTGTGTGGATCAGTGACCGTGGGTAACCCGGTCCGGGTTGCAAGTGGTGCAACTACTCCTTTGGAGGAGATGGACTGGGAAACGAAGACTGGTTTCTTTTGTGAGTATACTGTTGTATGCTAGTGGTCCCCATCTTGACGATGCGTGTCAAGCATCGTGGGCAGGTGGTGAATATCACGGGATGATATCTTTGTCAGAACCAATGGAGATTTGGTTGGTTTGCAGTTTTGGTGAACTGACTTGTGGGACGATTCACGTCGAGGTATGTTGTTATCTTTCGGGTTTGTATTGGTTTTGGTGTTGCTCTATTTTAGGGCTTGGTGCGAGACTGGTAGTCTCGCAGTTGTTAATTCGATTCTAAGGTGGTTTAGAATCGGGGTCTTGGCTTTGTTTTGTTGGTGTAGTCCTGGTGTTACGTGGAGTACACCGGTGCAATTTCGGGGACGAAATTTTAATAGTAGGGGATAATTGTGATGTCCGGGAATTATGGTGGTAATCCAGGTGTTGTATTAATCCTTGATGGATTTTTAATTGTGGCAATTAGGAATTAATTGCGGTTTAGCATCTCCCGAGGTTGGTAAATCGGGCATTTGGGATCGCTGGATCCCGAGGTTGAGATCGTATTCTCATTCCGGTGAAAACCTGCGAGTTGGGTTTTTAGTGTGACTCGGAATCTCGGGTGCTTGGTGTGGGCACCGGTAGGGGGTTTTTGAGTTAGAGAGAGAGTTTTTGAAAACAGATGATTTTTAATGAATCATGATGTATTTGTGGGGCTATTAGTATTTCGGGGTATTTTTGCTATAAATACCATTAAACCCGGGATTTTAATTATCGGAACCATTTTCCTCTTCTTCCTCCTCTCTTCCCGCGCGCGAGCTTTCCCGATCCCCTTTGACCCCCGCCGCTTCAAGGCGTGCGCCCGCCGCCGTCCGGCCGCCGTTCGGCGCGTGCGACCCGCCGTTGGAATCGTCTCTCCGAGGCGCAGCTATACATACAATCAATTTGAGGTTTGGTCGCGAATGGAGCTCGGATTTCTGCTGGAAACGCTGGGGTTCGAAACTGGAATTTCTTCGATTTGGGGCTCGATTTTTGGTACGATTTTGGGGCTTTCTTTCAGGTGTTTTTGGGGCGTTTTGGTGCTTGGTTTGGGTCGATTATTTCACACTTTCTTGGTTCGAAAAATTTGTTGCTTAATGGTTCGATTTTGTATGCTGTGTGCGTGGAGTTATGTTTGATTTTAGGGGGTTTATGTTCGAAAATTTGGGGCTTTGGCTTGGGGATGTTGATTCTTGTTGGTAATTAATTAATTTATGTTTTAGATGCTTATTGGGTTCGAATTGAGGAATTGGATTCGAATTTAGGGCTTTAAATTCGAATTTTGGGGGTTTCGCATGTGGGGCGATTATTCATGTTGTTGATTGATTAATTCATGTTTTAAATGAATTATGGTGATTTTTGGATTTGATTTGTGTGGTTGGGGTTCGAATTTTAGGAGTGGTTCTTGAGCAATTTTTGATATTGTCTCATTCGTTTCCCCTCCCTGTATATGCCCTGCCCCGGGTCTTGTAAATGGTAAATTGTCGTGGGTTGACAATATGTTGAGGGTTATGGGTGTGCTTGAGCATGGGTTGCATGTTCGTAATTAATTGTGAATATTTATGTGTTTTAGCACATGTTTCTCGGGGCATGGAACTCAAGCCAGGCTTGATATGGACTTCGGAAATTAAGGTACGTGGGACGTACGAGCATAACCTATTATAGTATTGCAACTGTAATATGCATGGTTTGTGATAATGGTATTAAATGGGCATTGGAATACATGGTGTATGGTAATTGTATTATATGGACATTGCAATATCTGGCATGTGGTAAGTATTGAAATGCATGGTGCATTATATTTACTTCAAATGGATAATGATATGCATGGTATATGGTAACTGTGATAAATAGACATACATTGGAAATCATAGGGTGCCGCTTTAGAGCGAGCAAAGTTGGGTGTTGTCGCCGTTGAGCGACCACCGGTTATGACGCCGCTATTGTTGAGCGTGCGCTGGGTTTAGAATGCCGCTATTGTGGAGCGAGCAATGTTACGGGAACATGGAATCCTTGGTTAAATATATGTGAAATCTATGGCCTATGTATAATGATTTTACATATTGATTATGGAGCTGACATGATAGAACTGTATTAGTTAATCTATATGGTGATTAACTGGCTTTGGGAATTTGATGAGTTTGGTTATTTTGAGAACAGGGACAATGCATGGGATCCCGGATGAGGGTGTTACCATCCAGGGAGTATCATTTATATTATGGCATTTACTTTCTGTAAATTTATGAATTGCAATGTTATGATTATTGGATTGGTGGTATTGGTATGCTCACCCCGTGTGGGGGCTGTCTCTGTTGGGGCAGGTAATACAGGTGTAGCGGTAGCTTTGGAGTTGAGCTCGGGCTATTGATTGGGGTACTTCCAGGATCGAGGTACCAGAGCTGGTCAAAGAAGTGCGCAGATCCAGTGTTGAGATCGAGTTGTGCTTGGAAGGTGCTTCCAGGATTGAAGTACCAGTAGCGGTATCCGGTATAGTGTTTTATGCATCAAATACACGCTTATTCATTGAGTGCTCTTATGTGAGTACACCTTACGTGTATATGGGATGTATAAATGGGCTATGGCCTCTTTCTGTTCATTATGGTTGCATGCAATTAATTATGGAATTGCTAAATTAACTAAGAGCATATTAGTGTATTATGTGGGTGCATGTTATGTGAATAATAATGGTAGGGGGAATTTGAATGTTGGGAATTGAATGCAAGAAATTTTCTGGGTAGCATACGGTGTTGCACTTGCATAGGGTTTTTCCCCCTGATGGTATTATTATATGCACTCATGGTATGGCTTAATGCACTAATAACGGGTTAAGGACACGGGGGTCCTTACAATTTCGATTTCTTCTTCTTGTTAACTGTAAACTGTTAAGTATTACAGTTGCTTCTCAATATAAGGCAAGTCAGCAGACACTTATGATAGTGCGGAAGACGTCTACTGAACTTGTGAGGAATAAGACTGAGGTGATAAAGTAACGAATAAATGATACAAGAGTTGTTTCTGGAAGTTCGAAGCACAACGCTTCTACGTCTCCCCTTCTTCCTTTGCAGGAAGGATTCACTAGAAGACTTGGTTTACACTTTACAGTATATAACCTTCTTAGGCACTAACACACTTGGCCTAAACTCCTAGCAATCACAATCTTCTTATCTTTTGATTACAAGGGATTCTATAACACTCTTTACAGAATAAACTTTCTAGCTTTGAGAGTTTTTGAGCAGCAGACTTTAATTGAAAATAATATATCCCAGATTCAGTTTCGCTGTTTGTCTGCTCTTTGCTGAACGTTTGAAATATCAGTAATATGATTTTCTTGTTTGCTTTGAAGTATATCTCTTTGTTGAAAATCGCTCAGCACCTCTTCATTCTCTGCTTGGACGTATTTATAGGTTTGGTTGTCCAACGGTAGCTTTTCTGTATATGGAAGAGATTAGCTTTCCAAAATCATATTGTCTTCTTTCCTATTTTGTCTAAGCAACGGCTCTTTTCACTCTGACGGTAATGGTGGCGGAGATATAGCAGGGTGCGCCGCTCTGTTGTACCTTTGTCAGAGAATGTTGTACTGATTTTGTCTCGTTGCTTAGTGCTCTTACTGGAAGTTTAGACTTCTGCTGGTTTTCTGTGTTGAACTGGTCGTTCATCCTTTTATGACCAGTTGATGTCTTTGTTCAGTGGGACTATCCGGTTGATAGTTGTTCAGTAGTTGTCTGTCCAGTTGGTGGCTATCCAGTTGATGTCTATACAATTGGTAGCCATCCAGTTTATGTCTTGTCCAGTTGGTAGCTATCCAGTTGATATCTATCCAGTTGGTAGCTATCCAGTTTATGTCTATCCAGTTGGTAGCTATCCAGTTTATGTCTTCACCCGGTAGGAGTCTTTATCCAGTTGGTCTTTGTTATCCGGTAGGACTTCATCCAGTTGGTCTTTGTTATCCGGTAGGACTTCATCCAGTTGGTCTTTGTTATCCGGTAGGACTTCATCCAGTTGGTCTTTGTTATCCGGTAGGTAATCACCAAAACTTAGAAATCGTTTTCCCAACAGATAGCCAGAACTATCGGGGAGATCATGATGCAATTTATGGCCCCTCCCAGAAACAAGAAACCATGGAGGGAGAAGAAGAGGAAGATGTGATGACCTGGGATTATAGATGTTAATCCCGAAGTATTAATAACCCCTAAAGTTTTTATACGTGGCGATTTGGAGTTTAATCGCGGTGTTGGGCCTCCCGAGCTCGTCTATTTGGGTAGTTGGGATCGTTGGATCCCGAGGTTGAGATTGTATTCTCATTTCGGTGAAAAACCTATGAGTTGGATTTTTGGTGTGACTCGGGATCTGGGGTGCCTTGTGTGGGCACCGGTAGGGGGTTTTGAGGTTAGAGAGAGAGAGTTTTTGAAAATAGATGATTTTTAATGAATCATGATGTATTTGTGGGGCTATTGGTATTTCGGGGTAATTTTGCTATATATACCAGTTGAACCCGAGATTTTAATTTTGGAAACCATTTTTTTCACGCCTTGCCCGTCTCTCTCCCCCTCTGCCTCATCCCGATTTTCCCCAACCCTCGCCGATAAAAGCGTCGCGCCCGCCGCCGTCCGGCCACCATCCGGCGCGTACGGACCGCCGTTGGCTTCGTCTCTTCCAGGCGCAACTTTCCACACCAAGAATCTGAGATTTCGTCGCGTTTCTCGTTCGGATTTACCAGAAAAGCGCTGAGGTCCGATTTCTAGGGTTCTTCCGATTTCGAGCAATTTTCTTCAGATTTTCGATTGGGTAACCTTCCTTACCCCTTTTTCGTTCTTCTCCTGTAATTCCCTGCTAATATTTGTGTTGTTGGTTCGAATTATTCCCTGTATGCGTGAGGGTTGTGTTCGATTTTTGGGGATTTGGCAGGAGGGGCGATTATTCATGATGTTGATCGATTATTACTTGTTTTGGTTGAATTTTGGTGCTTGGTTGGGTTCGAATTATGATGTTAAGGGTTCGAAAATTGAAGGGTGGCTCTTGAGCAATTTTTGTTGATGTCTCATTCGATTTCCCTCCCTGCATGTGCTCTGCCCCGGGTCCTTTAATTGGTCAATTGCACGTGTTGATAATATTTTTTGAGGGTCATGGATGTGATTGAGCATGGGTTTGCATGTTCGTAAATAATTGTGAATTATTTATCGTGTTAGCACATCATTCCTCGGGGCATGGAACTCGAGCAAGGTGTGGCTTGGACTACGGAGATTTAAGGTACGTGCGATGTACGAGCATTACTTTATATTAGAGCATTTGTGAAATGCATAATGTATTTTGATTTCATTAAATAGTTGTGCGTGTGGTTATATATATGTGTTGAGATAGCTATGGAGCGACCTACTCTTGACATCGCCGCCACAAGCATGCGTGATACTAGAGTAGTATAACCTTACAAGATATATGGGGTACTGGATTTATATGACCATTGTAGGGCATTGAGATGCCTGAGAATGACTGTGGATTCATGTAATCATTGTGAGACATTTGAGATGTCTGAGTACAATGGAGAATTGGTAAAATAAATGCGAGGCATTTGATCTATCTGTGATTGATAGCGAAGTTGAGAAATCAGTATTTGATATTGAGATATCTATATTTGCATGTATAATGAATTTGGAATCACTATTTATTGATATTCGAGAATTAGGCATGCGATGAGTTAATCAATGTGTTGATTTACTGATTTTGAGATTTGATGAGTTTGATGGTTGTGAGAACAGGGACAGTACACGGAATCCCGGATGAGGACGTTGCCATCCAGGGAGTATCATTTAAAATTCATTAGTATTTACTTTTGTTGTAAATTATGAATTTCATTATTGTGATTATGGGATTTTGTGTATTGGTATGCTCACCCCGTTGGGGGTTGTCTCTGTTGGGACAGGTAGAACAGGTACATCGATGGCTTTGGAGATGAGCTCGAGCTGTTGATTGGAGACACTTCTAGGATCGAGGTACCAGGGCTTGATGGAGCAAGGTATCAGATAGGGTACTCATATACACCTGAGGGTTATATACATATTCATGATGCTCGCATGTGAGCACGACTATACTTGTATATGGGTTGTATATAAAGGCATGAGCATTTCTCTCTTTCATTCTATGTTGCATGCAATTAATGGTAGAATTGCTAAATGATATGAGAGTCATTGGTGTATTATGTGGGTGTTGAAACCCACTTTTGTTGTCTCATTGTGTGGTGCCTTCCCTGGATGGGAATTTACTTAGTGTTTCTGTATTCTGTTAAGTATTGTGCTTTCCCTGGCCGGGAATTATGTTATGTGGTGTGCTTTTATTTCGGGATAGCTCAATTTATGGGGAGACTCTGCCCAATTTTTTTATAAAAGGCCACAATGTAAAAAAGTGGCGTAATGGGAATGGTAATGGGCAAAATCTATGAGTCTATTTGTTGGTAGAGATGATCTTATAACGTCGAACATTAAAGAAATTTTGTAATTGCCATTCAATGGTAAAGTATCATCTGAGTTTCCCGATTGATTGTTACTGAAAGCATGTGCCACATCTAGTGGTTAATACACTAATCAAGGGTTAAGGGCTAGGGGTCCTTACATTAGTGGGGGTCCTTACATTAGTGGTATCAGAGCAGTGGTTAGCTCTTCGGGACTGTTGGAGGCCTGGAACATGCTGATAGGGATGAGTAGCACATATATATGCATGATAGTAGTTAGTGTTGTATGACACAACTATTTTGCTTATGTGCATTTGTGATATGTGATCATAGTAAAACAATTATATGTCATGACATCTATAGAATCATAATGTAATCTGTTGATTATGATTGTGAGTTGTGACACAGGGACAATCAAATGGAGCATTTTGAAATGCATCGGGATACATGAAGTACTTTGTACTCATAGTTTATGCATTTACTCATGATAATCATATTGTGGTGAATATGGATTATCGTATGCTCATGATTTGGGATTGTTCCTGTAGGGACATTATGATGCGAAAGGCTAACGCCACGGTTGAAAGACACGAGACGGTAACCTGCATTTTATATACATCATGGTTTATGCATTGTGGTTGCATGTGTACAATGGAGTGATGATTTTAATGCGCTGCCGCCAAATGTTGAAGCGAGGGGTGGGAGTGCCGCATGTCGCATTTGAGCGAGGTGCATTAAAATACACTCATGATGATGTATGTTGGGATATGGAATACGCTTTGTGTTGCAGGTATAGATGGAATACTTGGTGAATATCCCATGAGTCATTGTTATGGATAAGTGATGATTCTAAATGCTTGTCGCTATTTGTTTGTTTTGTGCCGCTAAAATGTGAAGCGATGGGTGGGAGCGCCGCATGTCACATTGAAGCGTGGTTATCATATGAGGCGAGGAAAGAATATTTGCCGCTAAAATGTGAAGCGAGGGGTGGGAGCGCCGCATGTCCATTGAAGCGAGGTTATTCTATGCCGCCTATATGTAAAGCGAGGGCTGGGAGTGCCGCATGTCGCATTGGAGCGAGGGGCATTAGAATACACTACCATAAAAATGACTAGGGATCGCTATTCTATTGGCGATGGTTTATGCCGCCAGGTATTCATAGCGATGGTTCAATCCGCTATTCTATTGGCGATGGTTTATGCCGCCGGGTATTCATAGCGATGGTTCATCCCGCTATTCTATTGGCGATGGTTTATGCCGTCGGGTATTCATAGCGATGGTTCATTCCGCTATTCTATTGGCGATGGTTCATGCCGCTGGGTATTCATAGCAATGGTTCATTCCGCTATTCTATTGGCGATGGTTCATGCCGCCGGGTGTTCATAGCGATGGTACATTCCGCTACATCTATGGCGATGGTTCATGCCGCCAGATATCTATAGCGATGTTTTATGCCGCTGACTCTATGACGAGGGATTATGCCACTGATTCTATAGCGACGGGTTATGCCGCTATGTATATGACGCTGGATTACGCCACCTACGAGCGATGGGTGCTGATTGCGTACCACTGTTAGATGACGGAGACAGGTATGCCGCTATATTATTAGCAATGAGGTATGGCATATTACTGTTTATTTAGCATTATTGTGGATATCATGCGTTGATTACTTATGCTGTCATGTGTTTGACGATGAGACTATGGACGTCGTGTATCGACATATACCGTCACGAGTCGACGATGTCATTTCGAATGTCATATGTTGACAGGTACCGTCACGGGATGACGATGACATAGTGGATGTTCTATGTAGACGTGTAGCGTCGTTTTGATGATTAATACATTTATGTATATGTATTTGGTTACATAATTGGGTACCGTTGGCGGGCACATGGTAGTGTCTGGGTCACTAGTGGACGAGACCTTTTTGCCGAGCAGGTTTGCTCGATGGAACATTGGATGCATTGTACCGGTGAGTGTACCGCATCATGTTATGGAGGTAAGCATTTGTCGAGCAGTGATACCCTTCGGTATGCTCGTTGGAATGGCTTTTTGGCCATGTAATTTGACGACATGAGTAATCATGGAGGAAATTACTCGCTTTCTGTCGATATGACATGTGGTAGACATGGTCACACCACCCTTGAGGGTGTAGAATGGGTCCTAAAGGATTAGGATCAGATTACGTTAAGTACATAGGGATACTGGAGTGTCCAGGGTATATAGGCATTAGAGGAACGTTGGGTACAGACTCACTACTCTATTGATTTTTCTCCCCACGGTATGGTATGCCGTGCGGAAACGTCCGTCTTATTGGTAGGTTTGAGGTAAACCTAAAGAGGCAGCGACTAGTTTGTCTGTCGCGTGTGTGCAGCACCATGATGGGCTTGCTAGAACCGTTATACAGCTTGTTGGAACCAAGTTTGGCAAATCGTAAGGTGATACGATGTGGATTGTGGTGGACTCTAGTAGTCACCACGTCATTTGAGGTTGAGGATGGGCATGCCTCACTGAAACATGTATACGTTTATGTTTAATCTTGGTGAGACTTGTCTGGGACAGCTCATGATGTTGGAGTACCAACAAGAGAGTCATCAAGTCGTTGTTGACTCGATCTGGGGAATCCGTGTATTGGGATGCAATGGGTGCTATTGTATCCAGGTTTTCTGAACGGTGGTTCGAGACTAGTGGATCTCGAGTTCGATGACACTTTCCTTGTGGGGAAGGAGGTAGTATTATACCTATTGGGAATATTTGAAAGATTCGGTAAGTTGATGCATGTGGTGTTGATTTTGGGAATCACACCGTGTGTTGTTATCGTCGATTATCATTCTCCACTGGGTAGGGAATGACTCAGAATTGACGGTTGTGTTTGAGGCTTAGGGGTATGTTGTAGATATCCGAGCCAAGTGCATTGTGTATGCATGTAGTGTCTGGCTTAGGCAGGTATACCGGTGAGTATACGGATGCCAGTTGTTGATTTCCTTTTTGTCAAGCATAGAGTTATGCTATGTTTGGGCGGTTAAATCTCTGAAGAGGGATTTGGAACACCTCGAGATTGAGAATCTCCAGGGCACGATAAATTATGAGGAATAATCGTGAAGTTAGTTGACTCCCTTTGAGGAGGGATTATCTTGTGTGGGTTGAGGTGTTTCCTTGTTGGTGTTTCCCTTCGAGTTATTCGATAGCCTTCCCAAGTTTGGATTGTTAAATCCTAGGGTTATCAAGGGATGGCAGGAATTCGGATTTGTTGGGTGTCGCTGTCGACACAAGCGTTGAGGATGCAAAGGGTTTATTGCATGTCCTTTCAGAATTTACGACTCTGCGGAGTCTCGATGGTTATTTTGATCAGGATGTGATTCTTGGAACATCCGGAGGTGGACATCTTGTGAGATGTGTTTGGGTGTGGATCGGTGGCCGTGAGTTGCCCGATCCGAATTGCAGAGGGCGCAACTGATCCTTGGATGGAGGTGGTCTGTGTAGCGGGAACCAGGTCTGGTATGAGTATACTGTGGTATACTAGTGTTTTCCTCGTAACGATGTGTGTTAGACATCGTGAGTCATAGTAAAGATGTCATTGAATGATATCTACGATGGAATCAGGAGCGATTCAAATCCTTGCAGTTTCAGTTGACTAACTGCTTTTGGAATGTTAGCGTTGTGTTGTGCCGGCGCTCTTTCGATTTTGGTGTACTGGAAAGTTCATTTCATTCCAGGGTTTGGTGCGAGGTCAGTGTCCTCGCGGCTGATGTGTCATCCATGATGCGTTCATGATAGCCATGTCGGGGCTAAGGGTGACTGTTCGATTCACAGTCATGTGTTTTGGTTTGGGTTGTTGCGGCTGTACTTGGAGTACGCCTGTGCTAATTTCGAGGATGAAATTCTTTTAGTGGGGGATATTGTGATGACCTGGGATTATAGATGTTAATCCCGGAGTATTAATAACCCCTAAAGTTTTTATACGTGGCGATTTGGAGTTTAATCGCGGTGTTGGGCCTCCCGAGCTCGTCTATTTGGGTAGTTGGGATCGTTGGATCCCGAGGTTGAGATTGTATTCTCATTTCGGTGAAAAACCTATGAGTTGGGTTTTTGGTGTGACTTGGGATCTGGGGTGCCTTGTGTGGGCACCGATAGGGGTTTTGAGGTTAGAGAGAGAGTTTTTGAAAACAGATGATTTTTAATGAATCATGATGTATTTGTGGGGCTATTGGTATTTCGAGGTAATTTTGCTATATATAACAGTTGAACCCGAGATTTTAATTTTGGAAACCATTTTTTTTCACGCCTTGCCCGTCTCTCTCCCCCTCTGCCTCATCCCGATTTTCCCCAACCCTCACCGATAAAAGCGTCGCGCCCGCCGCCGTCCGGCCACCATCCGGCGCGTCCGGACCACCGTTGGCTTCTTCTCTTCCAGGCGCAACTTTCCACACCAAGAATCTGAGATTTTGTCGCGTTTCTCGTTCGGATTTACCAGAAAAGCGCCGAGGTCCGATTTCTAGGGTTCTTCCGATTCGAGCAATTTTCTTCAGATTTTCGATTGGGTAACCTTCCTTACCCCTTTTTCGTTCTTCTCCTGTAATTCCCTACTAATATTTGTGTTGTTGGTTCGAATTATTCCCTGTATGCGTGAGGGTTGTGTTCGATTTTTGGGGTTTTGGCAGGAGGGGCGATTATTCATGATGTTGATTGATTATTACTTGTTTTGGTTGAATTTTGGTGCTTGGTTGGGTTCGAATTGTGATGTTAAGGGTTCGAAAATTGAAGGGTGGTTCTTGAGCAATTTTCGTTGATGTCTCATTCGATTTCCCTCCCTGCATGTGTACTGCCCCGGGTCCTTTAATTTGTCAACTGTCACGTGTTGACAATATTTTTTGAGGGTCATGGATGTGCTTGAGCATGGGTTTGCATGTTCGTAAATAATTGTGAATTATTTATCGTGATAGCACATCATTCCTCGGGGCATGGAACTCGAACAAGGTGTGGCTTGGACTACGGAGATTTAAGGTACGTGCGACGTACGAGCATTACTTTATATTAAAGCATTTGTGAAATGCATAATGTATTTTGATTTCATTAAATAGTTGTGCGTGTGGTTATATATATGTGTTGAGATAGCTATGGAGCGACCTAATCTTGACATCGCCGCCACAAGCGTGCGTGATACTAGAGTAGTATAACCTTACAAGATATATGGGGTACTGGATTTATATGACCATTGTAGGGCATTGAGATGCCTGAGAATGACTGTGGATTCATGTAATCATTGTGAGACATTTGAGATGTCTGAGTATAATGGAGAATTGGAAAAATAAATGCGAGGCATTTGATCTATCTGTGATTGATAGCGAAGTTGAGAAATCAGTATTTGATATTGAGATATCTATATTTGCATGTATAATGAATTTGGAATCACTATTTATTGATATTCGAGAATTAGGCATGCGATGAGTTAATCAATGTGTTGATATACTGATTTTTGAGATTTGATGAGTTTGATGATTGTGAGAACAGGGACAGTACACGGAATCCCGGATGAGGACGTTGCCATCCAGGAAGTATCATTTAAAATTCATTAGTATTTACTTTTGTTGTAAATTATGAATTTCATTATTGTGATTATGGGATTTTGTGTATTGGTATGCTCACAGGTAGAACATGTACATCGATGGCTTTGGAGATGAGCTCGAGCTGTTGATTGGAGACACTTCTAGGATCGAGGTATCAGGGCTTGATGGAGCAAGGTATCAGATAGGGTACTCATATACACCTGAGGGTTATATACATATTCATGATGCTCGCATGTGAGCACGACTATACTTGTATATGGGTTGTATATAAAGGCATGAGCCTTTCTCTCTTTCATTCTATGTTGCATGCAATTAGTGGTAGAATTGCTAAATGATATGAGAGTCATTGGTGTATTATGTGGGTGTTGAAACCCACTTTTGTTGTCTCATTGTGTAGTGCCTTCCCTGGCTGGGAATTTACTTAATGTTTCTGTATTCTGTTAATTATTGTGCTTTCCCTGGCCGGAAATTATGTTATATGGTGTGCTTTTATTTCGGGATAGCTCAATTTATGGGGAGACTCTGCCCAATTTTTTATAAAAGGCCACAATGTAAAAAAGTGGCGTAATGGGAATGGTAATGGGCAAAATCTACGAGTCTATTTGTTGGTAGAGATGATCGTATAACGTCGAACATTAAAGAAATTTTGTAATTGCCATTCAATGGTAAAGTATCATCTGAGTTTCCCGATTGATTGTTACTGAAAGCATGTGCCACATATAGTGGTTAATACACTAATCAAGGGTTAAGGGCTAGGGGTCCTTACAGAAGATTTGGCCTCCATGCAGAAGCCTGAAAAAGAACCGGAAAAGGTTAAATATATTCCCAGTCATTTGAATGATGAAGCTGACAAAGCTCTAAATCGCCAAATGGAAGAGCTGAAGAATGAGATACAGCAGATGCGTAATAAAATGGAGGGACGTCTGTATCCCCCGCAAAGGAGCACTCCATTTGCTCTTCATGTTGTCGGTGATCCTTTACCCCCAAACTTCAAGGCTCTAAATGTGGGAAATTACGACGGTAGTGCAGATCCTGAAGAATATCTGTCTCGATTTGAAACGCTTCGCTTCTTCATCAACTTACAGATGGAGTGAAATGTCGGGTTTTCCTGACTACATTGTCTGGTGCGGCACAATCATGGTTTAATCAGTTGCCAGCGGGAATCATAGACTCTTTCCCGAAGTATAGTTCTTTATTTTTACATCAGTTTGCAAGTAGTCGGAGTTGCAAGAGAACAACTCTTAGTCTGTTCGGGATTAAGCAAGCGGAGAAGGAATCTCTTCGAGTCTTTCTGAAAAGATTCAGTCATGCATGTCTTGGCGTTCCCCATGTCACTGCTGAAATACTTGTCAGCGCGTTCACCCAGGGGTTAAAAGAAGGGGATTTGTTCCGATCTTTGGCAAAAAAGCCACCCTCTGATTATGATGACCTGTTGGGAAGAGCCTCCAAATACATTAATCTGGAGGAGGCCCAAAGGATGAAACAAAGAAGAGAAGGTAAAGTTGGGGAAGAGGCGAACAAAAAGAATAAGCCAGTAGAGCCGATCAAAAGAAGTTTTGATCAATATCTTCCGATGAGACCTCATCGGGAAGTGGCCATGAATCAAAGTATACCGAAGAGAGGTCGGGGGGACCCCATAGAGGGGGACCTTTCCGAGGAGGGTCCTTCCGAGGAAGAGGATCTCGAGGAGGAGGTTTTAGAGGTGGAAGATTTAATGAGTCGGATGGAAGGCAGGGACTTAGCGAGGAGTTCAAGGACAATAATTTCATTCCAAAAAATAATGTAAATCCCGGAAGAGTAGCGCCTCAGCCAGTCCCTTGGTTGGTTCAGGGAGGAAGACCAGACGAAGTGGAAGAAACCTTGAACAATGTCCCTAATCGGGGAACCATACACATGATATCCAGAGGAATGTTGGGGGGAGATTCGAACAGAGCAAGAAAGAGTCATGCTCGGAAACTTCAAGTATTGTCTATTGACCCCAATCATGTACATGGAGGTCTGTCCATATCTTTTGGGCCCGCAGATCCACAAGGGATCCATTTTCCCCATGATGATGCATTGGTTATCTCTGCCACAGTAGCTAATTATAATGTGCAAAGGATTTTCGTGGATACGGGAAGCTCAACAGACGTACTTTTCCTTAGCACATTAAACCAAATGGACTTGGGGAGCTTACCCATACTGAGGGTGAACACATCTTTGCACGGATTTACAGGGGAGGTCATAAACCCGATAGGGCAGGTATCTCTACCAGTTACACTTGGTGAAGATCCGAGTATCAAAACGAAGATGATCAATTTCCTCGTTGTGGAGGCACCATCTTCTTATAATGTAATATTGGGAATGCAAGCTCTAACCGCCTTCGAAGCTGTTGCCTCCACCTATCATCTAACCATGAAGTTTCCCGTAGGAGAAGAAGTGGGGCAAGTAAGAGGTGATCAAAGTTCATCACGGAAATGCTATGTAAAAGAGTTAAAGCAGGAAAGAGAGTAGAAGAAAGAAGGAAAAGAACGAAGGGGAAGTGAGAAGAGGAAGCGGGACGACGAGGAACGAGTAACTCCCGAAGAGGAGTTCCTCAACATCGAGATGGGTCACCTTACTAGAATTACTCGAGTGGGATCCCAACTGGAATTACGGGAAAAGGTGGTTGATTGTTTAAATCAACATGTGGATGTATTTGCATGGAGTACATCCGATTTAGTTGGAGTAAAACCTGAGATTGCCGAACATCGCCTCAATGTGGATCCCAGTGTTTGGGCGATAAAGCAAAAGATGAGGTATTTTGGGCCAGAAAAGGATGCTGTCATTGCTAAACAGGTAGAAGAGTTGTTAAAGGCAGGCCATATTCACGAGATCGGTTTCCCTACATGGCTCTCGAATGTAGTTTTGGTGCCTAAAGCCGGAGATAAATGGAGAATGTGTGTGGATTTTAGGGATGTGAATAAAGCATGTCCCAAAGGTTGTTATCCACTGCCCAGGATTGATCAGCTCGTAGATTCTACTGCCGGACATGAATTAATATGTCTTATGGATGCTTATCAAGGATATCATCAAATCCCTTTGGCACAAGAAGATCAATCAAAAGTGAGTTTTGTCACAGCAGGGGGAACCTTTTGTTATGTGGTAATGCCTTTCGGATTGAAAAATGCTGGAGCTACTTATCAAAGGTTGATGGACAAAATGTTTAAGGAACAGGTTGGTCGGAATGTGGAAGTGTATGTGGATGATGTCCTGATTAAGAGCCGAAAAGCTGAGGACTTGGTCAAGGATATGGAAGAGGTTTTCAACACCTTAAGAAAGTTTGGCGTGAAGTTGAATCCCGCAAAATGCACTTTTGGTATTCGTAGTGGCAAGTTTCTGGGATACATGGTCACAGAAAGAGGTGTTGAAGCCAACCCGGAGAAAATCCAGGCCATACAAGAAATGAACCCTCCAAGTACACTAAATGAAGTACAAAGGTTGGCAGGAAGAATAGCGGCACTGAGCCGATTTATATCCCGATCAGCTGATCGGAGCTTGCCTTTCTTCAAAGCATTAAGGCGGGGAGTTAAGTTCGAATGGAATGACCAATGCCAAAAGGCCTTCGAGGATTTGAAAGACTATTTGGCTCAGTTACCTTTGATGAATAAGCCTGAGCCTAGAGAAACACTTCTCGACTACTTATCGATGGCCGAAGAAGTAATCAGTTTCGTGCTAATCAGAGAAAGGTCTGGACAACAGCAGCCCGTATATTATGTCAGCCGAGCCCTGCAAGGAGCTGAGCAACGATATCCCGAAATTGAAAAGTTGGCATTAGCTTTAGTCACTACAGCGAGAAGACTTCGGCCATACTTCCTGTCTCATCCTATCATGGTAATAACAAATACTCCTTTGGGTAGACTTTTATCCAAAGCCGAGATATCAGGGAGGATGGTAAAATGGGCCACCGAGCTGAGTGAGTTTGATATTACTTATCAACCCCGAACTACAATCAAAGCTCAAGCATTGTCAGATTTTCTAGTAGAAGTCACTCATACTCCGGAAGAAAAAGAGTGGAATTTGTTTGTAGATGGATCATCTACCCGATTGGGAAGTGGAGCAGGTGTCATACTCATTAGTCTCGAAGGGGAAGAAATCAGAGTTGCCGTCCAGTTTCGGTTTCCCTCCTCAAACAATAAAGCTGAATTTGAAGCTATCATTTCAGGCTTCCGAATAGCATTGGATGCTGGAGCTAAGAGGATAAAAGCTTTTATGGATTCAATGCTGGTTGTTCATCAAGTGAATGGGGTATATAAGGTGAAAGAAGAGAAGCTTAGAAAGTATGTGGAAAATGTGCTGGCAATGATGGCTCAATTTAAAGAGGTGGAATTAACGCAAATACCAAGGGAAGAGAATACTCGTGCCGATGAATTAGCAAAACTGGCTAGTTCAGTACACGAATGGAAGAATAGGAATGTGCTCGTACAAGAGCTTTTGATCTCTCATATATCCATCAATAGCATCATGAATTTGGAGCCATGTATTATATCCGATTGGCGAGAGCATATTATTAAATTTTTGAAGACAAATATTATGCCTCCTGACCCAAAGGAAGCTGCTAGAGTCAAAAGAATGGGGAACTGATTTGTGTTGATAGAAGGCAAGTTGTTCAAGAAAGGATTCTCAATTCCTTTTTTACAATGTGCCTCGAGGCAAGAAGGAGGGCATTTATTAAAGGAAATTCATGAAGGATGTTGCGGAAATCATTTGGGGACTAACATGCTGTATCAGAAATCCCTTCGAGCTGGATACTATTGGCCGACGATGAAGGAAGACGCCGAGGAAGTTGTGAAAAGTGCATTAATTGCCAAAGACATGCAAATTTGTCCCATGTACCTGCGGAAGTCCTTAATAGCAGCATCATTTCTTGTCCTTTTGATCAGTGGGGAATTGATATTGTTGGACCATTTCCTCCCGCTACAGGGCAGAGAAAAGTTCTCCTAGTAGCTGTTGAATACTTCACTAAATGGGTGGAAGCAGAACCATTGGCCAAAATAACTGAGGAAGAAGTCATCAAATTTTTATGGAGAAACATAGTATGCCGGTTCGGAATACCTCGAAGAATAATTTCCGATAATGGAAACAGGTTCAAGGAGGAAGAATCCAAGAGTGGTGTAAAGATATGAAAATTAAACAAGTCTTTACCTCAGTAGCCTATCCTCAAGCAAATGGACAAGCAGAAGTGATTAATCGGATTTTATTGCACGGGATCAAAACAAGACTAGACGGGGCTCGAGGGGAGTGGGTAAATGAATTACCCGGTGTCTTATGGGCTTATAGAACGACTCCTCGGATATCTACAGGAGAGACTCCTTATAGTTTAGTATATGGATCCGAGGCCCTAATTCCAGTGGAAATTGGAGTGGAATCTCTTCGGGTACAAAGTTATAATCCCGATCAGAACGAAGAAAAAAGAAAGTTGGGGTTAGATGGGGTTACAGAGTTGAGAGAAAAAGCACTGGCTAAAATGGAATTATATAAAATAAGGGTGACTAATGCTTACAATCGGAGGGCTCGCCCGAGGGCTTTTCAGGTGGGAGATCTAGTGTTGCGAAGAATCAATCCTGCGGGGGAAGTAAAGAAGTTAGCACTCAAGTGGGAAGGCCCATATAAAATAAAAGGAGTGATCGGAAGAGGATCCTATAGGCTGGAAGATCATGAAGGTCGAGAACTGGTGAGGCCTTGGAACATTCATAATTTAAGAAAGTATTTTGTGTAATATTTCAGTTATCATTGTTGTTCTCATATGTATTTCCTAATTAAATAAATTTCCTTTTATTAAGTGATGTTCGGTTTACTCGTTGGATCGGGATGATTGGTCAACGTTTAAACTTAAAAATACCATCGTTTACTCGTGGGATCGGGATGTTTGGTCCACGTTTAAACTTAAAAATACCAAGTGATTCTGCTCGGGGTAGCGAGCGATGTTCGGTTTACTCGTTGGATCGGGATGATTGGTCAACGTTTAAACTTAAAAATACCACGGTTTACTCGTTGGATCGGGATGATTGGTCAACGTTTAAACTTAAAAATACCATCGTTTACTCGTGGGATCGGGATGTTTGGTCCACGTTTAAACTTAAAAATACCAAGTGATTCTGCTCGGGGTAGCGAGCTTATTTTATTATCGTCCATTGTTGGCGGGTTAAATACATGATCGGGATGTTTGGTCTGTATTTGAACCTAAAATTGGACTAAGTGATTCTGCTCGGGGTAGCGAGCTTATTTTATTATCGTCCATTGTTGGCGGGTTAAATACAGGATCGGGATGTTTGGTCTGTATTTGAACCTAAAATGGGACTAAGTGATTCTGCTCGGGGTAGCGAGCTTATTTTATTATCGTCCATTGTTGGCGGGTTAAATACAGGATCGGGATGTTTTGTCTGTATTTGAACCTAAAATGGGACTAAGCGATTATGCTCGGGGTAGCGAGCGGTGTTCGGTTTACTCGTTGGGTCGGGATGATTGGTCAACGTTTAAACTTAAAAATACCACGGTTTACTCGTTGGATCGGGATGATTGGTCAACGTTTAAACTTAAAAATACCATCGTTTACTCGTGGGATCGGGATGTTTGGTCAACGTTTAAACTTAAAAATACCATCGTTTACTCGTGGGATCGTGATGTTTGGTCCACGTTTAAACTTAAAAATACCAAGTGATTCTGCTCGGGGTAGCGAGCTTATTTTATTATCGTCCATTGTTGGCGGGTTAAATACAGGATCAGGATGTTTGGTAAAATGGGACTAGTGATTCTGCTCGGGGTAGCGAACTTATTTTATTATCGTCCATTGTTGGCGGGTTAAATACAGGATCGGGATGTTTGGTCTGTATTTGAACCTAAAATGGGACTAAGTGATTCTGCTCGGGGTAGCGAGCTTATTTTATTATCGTCCATTGTTGGCGGGTTAAATACAGGATCGGGATGTTTGGCCTGTATTTGAACCTAAAATGGGACTAAGCGATTATGCTCGGGGTAGCGAGCGATGTTCGGTTTACTCGTTGGATCGGGATGATTGGTTAACGTTTAAACTTAAAAATACCACGGTTACTCGTTGGATCGGGATGATTGGTCAACGTTAAACTTAAAAATACCATCGTTTATTCGTGGGATCGGGATGTTCGGTCAACGTTTAAACTTAAAAATACCAAGTGATTCTCCTCGGGGTAGCGAGCTTATTTTATTATCGTCCATTGTTGGCGGGTTAAATACAGGATCGGGATGTTTGGTCTGTATTTGAACCTAAAATGGGACTAAGTGATTCTGCTCGGGGTAGCGAGCTTATTTTATTATCGTCCATTGTTGGCGGGTTGAATACATGATCGGGATGTTTGGTCTGTATTTGAACCTAAAATGGGACTAAGTGATTATGCTCGGGGTAGCGAGCGATGTTCGGTTTACTCGTTGGATCGAGATGATTGGCCAACGTTTAAACTTAAAAATACCATCGTTTACTCGTGGGATCGGGATGTTCGGTCCACGTGTAAACTTAAAAATACCATGTTATTGTGCTCAGGATGTCTTTTCCCTGAGCTCGGTTATATTCATTATCTTGGGATATTCCTTATTCTAACCGAGCTTTATTTCTCATGGTAACTATTATCTTTAGAGATGGATGGAGCTTTATTTGATTAAGTATTTCTTGGTTGAGAGGCTAACTCATAACAGGATTATAAAGATACGAGAAAAATCAGAATATTATCCCCCAAAAATATTACAGTAATCCATGAGTTAGAACAAGAAAGGTACGTCCCTAAATTTACAGACGGAAGAACTCATCGGGGACGGTATTCATGGCATCATCAACATTTACAAAGTCTGTTGAAGTTCCTTCAGGAGGATAGCCAGCGGCTTTAAATTGACGAACAGACGCTTCAAAGCCATAGTTAAGGAACTTGGCAGCGCGTTCGCCCAAAATATCGCCGTACTCTTCAGACTTCATAAACTCTTCTTTCTTGATGAGCCAGGATTCTTCGATCTGAGTAGCCCGAGATAATTTCTCCCGATCAAGCTGTTCAGAAAGGGATTTGTTCTCTTCAGCCCGCAATGACTTCTCCTGTGAAAGTTGCTCTAAGAGGGATTTATTCTCTTCAGTCACGGACCTGTACTGCCCGGATAAAGTGGTGTTAGCTTCCTCATCCCAAGCAGAAATAGCTGTAGAGTATCGCTCCTCCAGTAACTTTATGGATTTCTTCATCTCTCCACCTATGCCCTCTAATTGTTTAAGGTGTTTCTGATTCTCCCCATCTGAGGATCTCATAGATTGGAAGCGAGTCATAATCTCGCCGGCCATCAGATTGGTCTGCAAGAGAATAAATGAAGTTAATATACAGAAGATAAAGGGTTTATCAGATGGAAGTGGATGTAAGTTACCTGAGTGAGGGAAGTGGAGAAATCATTTATCAGGTTGCTGAAGGCCAATCCTCCGAGGTATTTAAGGTCGGGACAATTGGCCCAATTGCAAATGATGGAGTGAGAAATTTTGGGGTCAGGTTTTCTCAGAATGGGGACGTTGGGGGGATAGATCCAATCGGGTATATGGTATCTGGAGGTTGGCCGAGAAGAGCTAGAACCACCTGGAGCAGGTTGAGAAACAGCTCGAGTTTGAGACGGTGGACTAGCTCGGTGGGTAAGGTTGATTCGAGGAGAGGAAGTTTTCTTGGTAGGAGGAGGTTTTGAGGAAGGATCTTGGCCCTCAGGGGCCGCCCTCTTTAGTGACCGAGGAATCAAGGCTCCTCCCTCAGGTATTTCAATCATTTCTTCGGTAGGAGCAGGGGTAACAGATGGAGGAGGAATTGTTTCAGTGATCGGTTTAACAGTCTTCTCTTGTACGGCAATTTTCTTCAAGTTGGCAGCAATCTTGGCCTTCAGCATCTTTGTTTTTGCAAGAAAGAGACATCATAGCAATTATTCAAGCATATCAAAACAAAGTAAGCAAACAAAGCAGTATGCTCGGTAAGTACTCACCGAGGGGCATTTTTAGGGAAACACCCTTAGGACTAAGCTGGAACAAATACATCATTCCGTCGTCAATCAGCTCCCCAAGGTTAAAACACTGATCGCCAAGCTTACGACGAACCGATAGATATGTTTCTCCCTCAAGTAGCCCCTTGATCGACTTGCCCTTCGGTAACTTTTCTTTCCACTCCATGGGGCAATCCCAGGGTTGGAGTGGGCGAGCAAAGAAGAAAAATATTTTCCAGTTTTTTATGGAAGATGGGTAGTTTTTCAAAAAACCCATCCCTGTACGAGAAGAAAAGTAAAAGAGCCCGATCTCCTTTTGATTTAATTGAAAGAAACAATGAAAGAGTTCGGGAGTCGGAGAAAAACCAAAAAAGGATAAGACTATGTAGACACCCGCCAACAATCGATAACTGTTGGGGAATAACTGACTAAGAGAGATGGCAAAATAGGAGGCAACATCTACAAAAAAAGTGGGAATAGGAAAACGAAGTCCCCCTCGGAGTTGGTCTATGTAGAAGGGAAAATAACCCTCGGGAGGCAGGTGGGGGCGAGATCCGGGAGGGGGAGCAATAATAGATGTCCCCTCGAAAATCCCCCATTTAGTTTGGATATTGGATAGGTGTCGTTGTGATTTAATCCCTGATTCAAAAATCTCAAACTAGGGAACGCGGGCTTTTATCAGATCCTGCTCTGTCGCAGCCTGAAGCTCTTCTACGAGTATCGTGGGCTGACGACGAGCTGGAAGTCTCCTCACTATCAGAGGAAGAAGAATGTCGATGAGAGGGACCCAGGGTACCCTCCTCCTCGAACATGTCTATAGTTTTCGAGTAATCGTCAGAAGAAGACATACTCGATGAACGGAAAGAAAATAAGTAGGAAAGAAAAGTTGGTCGGACGTTTGATGCTAGCTCGGAAGCAAATTGCAGTAAAGTGAGTTAAACCGCAGAAATGAACGAGTATTTATAGGGGGGCACTTGAACTGTCGTTAAATCGACACCGTTCAACATAAAAGAAGCGAACGGTTATAGATGTGCCTCGGGAAATGAAACGTCGCAAGTTTTTTGAAATTTTTAGGCGGGAAAATTAGGCGGTAAAATATCCCGAGCATATCAGGATTTTACCCGAAGACAATAAACCAAAATTTCACTACTTTCATCTTGCTTTACTTCAGGGGGTGAGGTGATGTCATATGACATATTGATTTTCCCGGGTAAAATCCTGATATGAAGATACGAACTCTAAAATCGCCTAACAGAAGTTAAACCGAAGAGATGGTTACCGAAGATAAAATGCCGAGAGCGTATTACCGAGCATCCTTTACCTTCTTCGGGATTTTGGTTAAATTATAGTGGAAGACCAGGTCATAATTAAAACTGATTAACCGGCGGGGATTGAACGTGCATTAATGGGGCGAATTTCTCGGACACGTTTGCCATGTCTCAGCCACGATCAAGGGAGGCGTATTCAATACTTTCCCGCCAAGTAACTCCAGAATAACTCCTATAAATAAGAGGTGAAGGTCTTAACATGGGGGTTGGATTTTTCTGGGAGAAAAGACTCCGAAGAGAGCAAATTTATGTTTGTTCGGTCTTTTTTGTTATTTTTCTAAAATATTCGTACAAGTCATTGAGCGATTGTTATTTATGTCCAGAGAGTCTTGTAAATCATCAACGTTTATAGTGAAGTTTTATACTGGACTAGGTCCCGTGGTTTTTCTCTCAATTTGAGGGTTTTCCACGTAAAAATCTTGCTGTGTTTATCGTTATTTTGCATTAACACTTTATTCTACCTTATAATCAAAATCTCGAATCACATCATATATTATACCAAAATATGTCGATTCAACTTTTATTTTATTGGGGGGTAATATTATACATGATTCTGAATCCGTCCGATATGATCGTGGTCCATCAAGAGGTACAACCATATGTCGTACAATGAATTCTGTACAATTATTAAATAAAGTATATAATAACACTGGCTTCGATCTCAACCAGTTTCTTTGAAATTATATGCTAGACATATATTCAAAGATTTTTCAGGGATACGTCAGATTGTTTTACTCATAGACAACGATTATAATTTAGCGTAGCTACTTGATTCAGAACAGTGCCATAGTTGCTTGGAACTTTATATACAAGCAGAACCAATGAATTATGATTCTATTCCAGAAATTCGAATGAGTGGCAGTGTTTCAGAAGGATTGGCTACATCTGTGATTCAAGAGATGTCGGTTGCTCGACATCAAGTTGAGGGCTCATATTGTGGTAGAGAACGAGATGATCATCACGTAGATGTTGATAATATAGCTGATGAGCCACGAGCAAATAGTTTGCTGATTTTGGTGATGAAATTAGTTCGAACTGTACCACAATTCCACCATGCGTACTATAAGAAGATGGGGTCGAGACCGAACAATACGAATGCAAAATGAGATGGATTGGCCTGAAGCCCGGGCAACGACATATGGTATCGAGTTCCCAAAATCAATAAAGTTGAATCTTGTTATTGTTATTGTTAGATAAATTAAAAAAAAAATCGTTTAGATATTTTGTTTTTTATGATATAAAAATGAAAGTACATTCATTACATTTCAAATTTTGTGTACAATGAATGTTCGCTAATAAGATTGACAATAGGCAAAACATAACATGTGTTACGGATAAAACTCAGTCGTTGCCATATTCTTCCCTCAAAATCTTGTAAGTCTGATGAAATGAGCAATTTTTAACTCAAATATAAGCAAAAGAAAAAAATGGTGGTTGATGGGAGATTGAAGGAACGGGCTGAGGAAGGAGGATGAGGCGGTGGTGGATCTGAGGCCAACCTAGTTGGCGTGTCTTATAATATATAAGTCACGCCAACAGGGTAGGCGTTACCACTTAATGATCAAGTCAATCGAGTTGACGTGATCAGTGAAAAATAATGATCACGCTAAACGAGTTGCGTGACATTTATTTTTAAATGGTGTTTTTATATTTTAAGTAGTACACACCAATTGGGTTGTCGTTTTTTATTTTGAAGATGCCAACATAGTTGACGACTAAGGCCACTTGCATAAATAATTATATATGTTGTTATTTTGATAATTTAATTCGGATTATTTAATTAAAAAAACCCTATGTAATTGGTTGGCTCATAACTATGAACCCATAATTAATTGTCGGATAATTATTATAATTATGATCTTGGTCCATCAAGAGGTACAACCACACATCGTACAATGAATTTTGTACAATTATTAAATAAAGTATATAATATCACTGGCTTCGATCTCAACCAGTTTCTTTTGAAATTATATGCTAGACATATATTCAAAGATTTTTCAGGGATACGTCAGACTATTTTACCCATAGACAACGATTACAATTTAATGTGGCTACTTGATTCAGAACAGGGTCATAATTGCTTGAAACTTTATATAAAAGCAGAACCAATGAGTTATGATTCTATTCCAGAAATTCCAATGAATGGCAATGTTTCAGAATGATTGACTACATCTGTGATTCAAGAGACGTCGGTTGCTCGACATCAAGTTGAGGGCTCATACAGTGTTAGAGAACGAGATGATCATCCCGCAGATGTCGATAATATAGCTGATGAGCCACGATCATATAGTTTTGCTGATTTTGGTGATAAAATTCATTCGGACTGTACCACAATTCCACCCTGCGTACTATAAGAATACGGGGTTGAGACCGAACAACACGAATGCAAAATGAGATGGATTGGTCTGAAGCGCGGGCAAGACGACATATGGCATCGAGTTCCCAAATTCAATAAAGTTGAATCTTGTTATTGTTAGATAAATTTAAAAAAAAAATTTATTTAGATATTTTGTTTTTTGGCATATAAAAATGAAAGTACATTCATTACATTTCAAACTTTTTGTACAATGAACGTTCGCTAATAAGATTGACAATAGGCAAAACATAACAACATATGTTACGGATAAAACTCAGTCGTTACCATATTCTTATCTCTAAATTTTGTAAATTTGATGAAATGAGCAATTTTTAACTCAAATATAAGCAAAAGAAAAAAATGGTGGTTGATGGGAGATTGAAGGAACAGGCTGAGGAAGGAGGATGAGGCGGTGGTGGATCTGAGGCCAACCTAGTTAGCGTGACTTATAATATATAAGTCACGCCAACTGGGTAGGCGTGACCACTTAATGATCACGACAATCGAGTTGACGTGATCAGTGAAAAATAATGGTCACGCTAACCGAGTTGCGTAACATTTATTTTTAAATGGTGTTTTTATATTTTAAGTAGTACACACCAATTGGGTTGGCGTTTTTTTATTTTGAAGACGCCAACATAGTTGACGACTAAGGCCGCTTGCATAAATAATTATATATGTGGTTATTTGATAATTTAATTCGGATTATTTAATTAAAAAAACCCTATGTAATTGGTTGGCTCATAAATATGAACCCATAATTAATTGTCGGATAATTATTATAATTATGATCTTGGTCCATCAAGAGGTACAACCATACGTCGTACAATGAATTTTGTACAATTACTAAATAAAGTATATAATATCACTGGCTTCGATCTCAACCAGTTTCTTTTGAAATTATATGCTAGACATATATTCAAAGATTTTTCAGGGATACGTCAGACTATTTTACCCATAGACAACGATTACAATTTAATGTGGCTACTTGATTCAGAACAGGGTCATAGTTGCTTGAAACTTTATATACATGCAGAACCAATGAATTATGATTCTATTCCAGAAATTCCAATGAATGACAATGTTTCTGAATGATTGACTACATCTGTGATTCAAGAGACGTCGGTTGCTCGACATCATCAAGTTGAGGGCTCATATAGTGTTAGAGAACGAGATGATCATCCCGTAGATGTTGATAATATAGCTGATGAGCCACGATCAGATAGTTTTGCTGATTTTGGTGATGAAATTCATTCGGATTGTACCACAATTCCACCATGCGTACTATAAGAATACGGGGTCGAGACCGAACAACACGAATGCAAAATGAGATGGATTGGAAGCGCGGGCAAGACGACATATGGCATCGAGTTCCCAAATTCAATAAAGTTGAATCTTGTTATTGTTAGATAAATTTTATAAAAAAATTGTTTAGATATTTTGTTTTTTGTGATATAAAAATGAAAGTACATTCACTACATTTCAAACTTTTTGTACAATGAACGTTCGCTAATAAGATTGACAATAGGCAAAACATAACAACATATGTTATGGATAAAACTCAGTCGTTACCATATTCTTATCTCTAAATCTTGTAAATCTGATGAAATGAGCAACTTTTAACTCAAATATAAGCAAAAGAAAAAAATGGTGGTTGATGGGAGATTGAAGGAACAGGCTGAGGAAGGAGGATGAGGCGGTGGTGGATCTGAGGCCAACCTAGTTGGCGTGACTTATAATATATAAGTCACGCCAATCGAGTTGACGTGATCAGTGAAAAATAATGGTCACACTAACCGAGTTGCGTGACATTTATTTTTAAATGGTGTGTGTTGGGTTTTGGAAACCCGAATAATCTTGGTTTTGATGTTAACAAAACTTGTTATTGTGTTGCTAACATATTTCATCAAGTGTGCAGTTCATAGATCATAATTAAGAGCTTGATGGATTACAAAGAAGTAGCTTGAAAATATCAAGCTGGACCAAGTCTGAAATCCTGGCAGAGCGGATTGTTTCGATCATATCTAATAGCTCGGATATCGAAATGGCGTGCTTCTAAAGCGATTGAACAGCCAACGCAAATTACTAAAAGTCATATTTCACAACAGATCGGCTAGTTCGAATGTTATCAAGGAGAAAAGACGCCTGCAAGATCGAGCTGTACCGCGAAGAAACAGCAAGCTGTTTCAGCAAGCAACTGTCAGACTGGTGGGCATAACCCTCAGCTCGCTTATCGGAACGGAATGATTCAGTATGAGTTGGAAAGCTAAGACAAATATCTACAAGTCATCTTTGAAAGTCAAAGACTGAATAGGACGTTAAGATGGCCAAAAAGCTTCTGCAAGTCACGTCATGTGACGCCTGTAAGATCGAGCTGTTACAGCAAAGTCCCCGTCAGTCTGGTGGGCATAACTCTTAGCTCGCTTAGCGGAACGGAACGATTCAGTATGGGTTGGAAATCTAAGACAAAGATCTACAAGTCATATTTGGAAGTAAAAGACTGAATCGGACATTAAGATGGCCAAAAAGCTTCTGCAAGTAACGCCATGTGCTGATACATCCAGCAAACAGACAGCAGGAGCATCGCCTCGTATTTCAAGCATAACTCTCTCATACAAACTCGAAATCGAGCGATTATTGATTCCGTAGAAAGCTAAGAGAAAGGGCTACAACTTTCATGTGGATCACTTTGCCCAGAAATCAAATAATGAAGAGTTACAAGCAACAGATCAAAGAGCAAGTTTATCAATCTGTTTTTGTATCAAGCTGATTGTCCAGACTGATCCGGACCAGACTGATCTGCTCGTGCTGATCCGGACCAGACTGATATGCCCGTACTGATCTGCCAGACTGATCTACCATGCTGATCCGGTCAGACTGATCTGCCCAAGCTGATCTGGCCAATCCGGTCCGAAATACAAAGAGCCCAGAAACCAGAATATGACCGTTGCAAGCTCGAGAATGGTGCAGAACCTTTTCCAACGGGCATATTCTTGTGTCTAACGTATATATCATTACTTGAGGCTATATATACATGATTTGGAAGCTCAATAACAGCTGATTGAAGATCAATCCAAGCCTTCCAAAGCAAACCCACTTGGGATTCAATTGAGGAACTTAAAAGACAAAAGTTGTTAAATGAATAGCACTCCTCAAACCTTTGGTACCTCTTACCTTGCTGTATCAGATTCATTATGGAATCATTTGTGCCTTTGTATTCACTCTATTCATTGTATTTGTGAGCTAAAATAGAAGAGTGAATACCATTGTAACGGTTGATGATTTATCACAACCGATGAGAAGTCTTTGTATGTGAGACATTAAAGAACATACATAGTTGAGTTGCTAGGAGTTCTAGTTGGATGAGGAATTCCCAACTGGATCGGGTTTGTACAACGGGATTGTATAAATCAAAGTCTTCTAGTGGAATCCTTCCATGAGGTGGAAGAAGGGGAGACGTAGAAGGATTACACCACCTTCGAACTTCTATAAACAAATGCTTGTTTATTTACTTTACTTGCATATCTTTAAAATGCCTTTCAAATGTGTAATCGGTTTTAGAGCGGGTTATGTCGAGTGTCTTCCACTCGGTTTTGTAACCGAACTCGATATAATCTCTCGGTGCAATTATTTCAAGAACACGAGCTATTGAAGCTCAAGTTAGTTGAACTCGGGTGTGGAATGCCAACCCACCCCGGAATCGATCCTGACAGTGTGCTTTATATTTTAAGTAGTACACACCAATTGGGTTGGCGTTTTTATTTTGAAGACGTCAATCCAGTTAACGACTAAGGTCACTTGCATAAATAATTATATATGGGGTTATTTTGATAATAATTATTTATTTCAGGTTATTTAATTAAAAAAAACCCTATGTAATTGGTTGGCTCATAAATATGAACCCATAATTAAACTACCTTTGGTTATATGTTTTTTTTTCTAAAAGCAATGTTACTTATACTTTTATATAATCTATCTTTTTTCAGGAAAATTAATTTTAAAACCCAATAAAATAATCAGCTTAATTCAGTAATATTTTTATTTTCCATAAACTAGCAATAAAATCCCTTTTCTTTTTATAGCTTATTGATATATTTTGCATGTTCTAAGTATGACACAGAGAATTACGTTAAAAACTTTAGTATATGAATTAAAGTTACGGAACGAAAAAGTTGGCAAGAGACATTTTATTAAAAATATTTTTATGTTGTTTTTGCTTAAAATTGAAAAGAATTGAAATGTTTGTCAATGGATTAGTCTACACTTGTCCGTGTTCAACGAGCATCTTTGTTGTCCTGGGGTAGATTAGTTCTGTCAATAATAAGATGGATATAGAGATTAGTTATGTGAATCCTCAGTTAGTTAAGCTAACTTGGAATGTTTAATCAGCGTTGTTGATCATTTGCAAGTCTTACTTGTTTGGTTTTAACTTCAGCTACTTTGCTTTTGCGTTTTAGCGTTCAATAGTTTAACTGCACACTAATAAATTTATCGTTAACAAAAACATATAAGTTTTTCTAATATCAAAATTCAGATTAATAAGCTTATCTGAACCTAACAATCTCATCTTTTTTATATTTGGAACGCTAGGATAAATTCAGTGAGGTAAAAACTAAAACATATATTTTTTTGAACAAAACTAAAAATAAAAACAATTGCAGTACAAAAGATATTGATGATGAATCTTTTCCCTCTTAAACTAAAATGTTTTTAAATTTTAATTTAAACTATTGAGGATGCTTTGCCAGTTAGGATGCCCTATGTAATTGGTGGTCTCATAAATATGAACCCATATATTAAACTACCTTTGGTTAGAGCTGTCAGAACTGGCCAGCCCGACCCAAATGGGCCTGCCCGCAATTTTTTTTTTTAATTTTTAGTTTTTTTTTAAAAAAAATTTAATTTTTTTTTTCAAAAACTTAAAAAAAATATTCCCAACTAAACTTGTCGAAACTGAAACTGATGCTTGAAAAAAACTGAAACTTGTTTCAGCTTTTATCTAGATATTAACACTGCTACTAAAAAAACTTTATTAGTGAATCAGTATTTTACTCATTTTTGAAATACATGTTGCAACTTTCAAGCAAGATCAAGTGAAAAATATATAGTAGATCGAATACTTCAATGTGATATCGAGTTTTTATCTATGAATTGAGCCTAAAAAAAAGAAATAACAATTTTTTTTTTTTTAAAAATGGGGCCAACCCGCGGGTTGGCCCGCCAAAACCCGCGGCCCGTTTGGGCCAGCCCGTATAGGCCCGCCTGCTGGCGGGCCATAAAAATGCTGGCCCAACCCGCCTATTTGGCGGGTTGGGTTGGGCCAGGCCCGCGAGCCTAGCCCATTTTGACAGTTCTACCTTTGGTTATATGTTTTTTCTAAAAAGCAATGTTACTTATACTTTTATACAATTTATCTTTATTCAGGTAAATTAATTTAAAATCCAATGGAATAATTAGGATAATCCAGTATATATTTTTATTTTCCATAAACTAGAAAAATAACTTAAAAAATCATCGACATTGTCATGTTCGGAACAAAAATAGTATGTAAAAGAGATTATCATCACTAGTTAATTAAAATATTTGAAAATGGTTTTTTTTTTTCAAATACGAGTAATTAAAGGAATCAGAGTAATCAATATTTTGTAGAATTGATGAATTCATATATATTACTTTAATCCGATAAAGGTTATGAGATCATTTTTATTTTTTTGCAAAATTATACTTAAAATTTTACTGCCTAAAAATTAAGTAAGCTAATCCATAATTAGAATAACTGATAATGAGTGTGTGACCAACCAAATAGCATAAGCTTATAACTGTTGATTAAACAACTATATATTTGGAATTGGAGAATTTGAATTAATAATATAATATATAGAAAATCATTCCTGAAGGAATTTTCTTCTTACATAAAAAAAATCGTTTAGATATTTTGCTTTTTATGATATAAAAATGAAAGTACATTCATTACATTTCAAACTTTTTGTACAATGTTCGCTAATAAGATTAACAATAGGCAAAACATAACAACATGTGTTACGGATAAAACTCAGTCATTACCATATTCTTACCTCTAAATCTTGTACATCTGATAAAATGAGCACTTTTTAACTCAAATATAAGCAAAAGAAAAAACAAATGGTGGTTGATGGGAGATTGAAAGAACGGGAAGAGGAAGAAGGAGGATGAGGTGGTGGTGGATCTGAGGCCAAGCTAGTTGGCGTGACTTATAATATATAAGTCACGCCAACTAGGTAGGTGTGACCACTTAATGGTCACGCCAATCGAGCTTACGTGACCTGTGAAAAATAATGGTAACGCCAACATAGTTGCTTGACCATTATTTTTAAATGGTGTGTCTTATATTTTAAGTGGTACACACCAAATATGTTGGTGTTTTTATTTTGAAGATGCCAACGCAGTTGGCGACTAAGGTCACTTATATAAATAATTATATATGAGGTTATTTTGATAATAATTTATTTAATTCGAGTTATTTAATTTTAAAAAAACCTATGTAATTGGTTGGCTCATAAATATGAACCATTAAACTACCTTTGGTTATATGTTTTTTTCTAAAAGCAATGTTACTTATACTTTTATATAATCTCTTTTTTCAGGAAATTAATTTAAACCCAATGAAATAATCAGCTTAATCCAGTATATATTTTTATTTTCCATAAACTAGCAAAAAAATCCCTTTTCTTTTTATAGCTTATATCGTATTTTGTATGTTCTAAGTATGACACACAGAATTACGTTAAAAACTTTAATATACGGATTAAAGTTACGGAACAAAAAAGTTGGCAAGAGACATTTTATTCAAAATATATTTATGTTGTTTTTGCCTAAATTTGAAAAATGAAAGTACTTGTCAATGGATTAGTCTACACTTGTCTTTGTTCAACGAGCCACTTTGTTTTTCTGGCGTAGACTAGTTCTATCAATAATAAGATGGATATACAGACTAGTTCTATGAATCCTCAGTTGGACTAAGTTAAGCAGACTTGGAATGTTTGATCAACCTTGTTGATCATTTTGCAAGTCTTACTTGTTTGGTTTTAACTTCAGTTACTTTGCTTATGCGTTTTAGTGTTGAATAGTTTAACTGATAAACTAAACAATCGATAGATTTATTGCTAACAAAATCAAATAAGTTTCTCTAACATCAAAATTCAGATTAATAAGCTTATCTGAACCTAACAATCTCATCTTTTTTAATGTTTGGAACGCAAGGATAAATTCAGTGAGGTAAAAACTAAAACATATATTTTTTTGAAGTTAAATATACAAAACTAAAAATAAAAACAATGGCAATAATGAGTGCAATAATGATAAATTTAGTATGTAAAAGAGATTATCATCACTAGTTAATTAAAATATTTGAAAATGGTTTTTTTTTTAAAAAAAATAAGAGTAATAAAAGGAATTAGAGTAATCAATATTTTGTAGAATTGATGAATTCATATATATTATTTTAATCCGATAAAAGTTATGAGATAATTTTTATTTTTTTGCAAAATTATGCTTTAATTTTTACTGCCTAAAAATTAAGTAAGCTAATCCATTATTAGAATAACTGATAATGAGTGTGTGACCAACCAAATAGCATAAGCTTATTGCTGTTGATTTTCATAAATATATATTTGGACTTGGAGAAAATATTATTTTATATTTCAATATGTAACACGGAGAGAAATAATTAGCGTCAAAGCTAAAGACTCCTAGATATTTTTTTTTTATTCGATCCTGATGAAATTTTATAAATATTAAATGTTGAATATTAACGATACTTATTATATTATCGGATCAAAAAGCCGTGTGAATTCACATCATTGTTTTTTATCAACGTCAAATACAATTAATTACCAGGACTTGTATTATATTTTCACAACCCAAAAACCACTTAGAGCAAGTATCTTTGATGCTTGAAATGACAAAATATATATTTCAATTTTTGGCCTTTTTTCTATATGAATTTTGCTGATCTTTTTCTCCTCAATGTGTTATTTTTCTCCCATGTGTTGTTTATCTCTTATTTGAAATTGTAAGATCAATAGGAAAGATCTTGTGGAGTTATATTAGGAGTGGAGTTAAGCACTCCCTCCTAAACTCCGTTTTTGAAAATTGGATATGGGTCGGGTTTTGTCCACATGAACGACCTACCCGTTTACTTTAATATTTCCAAAAGATCCTATTTCTAATTTTGTACATGGATGGCCAGCCTTTTTTTTCTTATTATCAGATATTTTCTAGCATACTAGAAGATATATCCGGTGAGTATGAAGATCATTATCTTAATTCAAATAAAAGTCTGAGAGAAAAAACGGTCATTAAATTGCAAGCAAAAGCCATATATGAAGTAGTTTTATATTATTATATCATTGATCTCAAGATTACAATTTTAATCATTATAAAGATCAATAACTTGGCTTGTCCCTCTAATGCTTAATTCCATCAGCTTCATCCTCAATTGTCGATTTCGACAATCCTACCCACTTGATGTGCTTTGGTGTAGGTGCAGGAGCATGCGCTTTTGGGTGTGGAGGAGGAGGGGATGAATAACGTGACTCTGTTATCATATACTTAGACATGATGTGCTTTGGTGTAGGTGCAGGAGCAGGTGTTTGTGGGTGTGGAGGAGGAGGGGACGAATAACGCGGCTCTGTTATCATGTACTTAGACATGATGTGCTTCGGTGTAGGTGCAGGAGCAGATGCTTGTGGGTGTGGAGGAGGAGGGGACGAATAACGCGGCTCTGTTATCATGTATTTATCTAAATGTTTTTGAGACATCTTCATAGATTCACGTGATCGTTCAAAACCATCATAAGAACTAAAATCAACATTTGAATGAGATATTATGGGAAGAACAAATAATAATCCCATGAAAACTAAGAAGTATTTTGTGCAAGACATGGCTTGATGTTGATTTATGAAGTTTGTAGGATTTGATGGTGAAATATGTGGGTAAATGTCACTCTTTTATAGGTCGTACAAATGTTAAAGTAGCTTTGTGCATGTAAGACAAATGCTTGTTTTTCTAAAAGTGTGGGCCAACTTTAGTTCTTGTATTTAAATTTATTTCAGTAATGTATTCATACAAATATTTAAATTAATCTATGACAAGTATCTATATTAAATGACATTTAAAATTTACATAATTAGTAACAGTATTGTGACTGAAATTATTAGTATGGGATGAAATAGCGAATAAACAATAAAATTTCAAATTCAATATATATATAATATGATAACTTTTAAATTATAACACATTATGATAGTGACTTTCACAGGATATTGACGTTTTTTAGAATGCAAATAAAACTCTCAGATTCAAATATCATGATAAAAAAAATTAAATTATATAAAATTAGCTCCTTACATAGAAAACAACAAGCCAATGAAAACATAGGGCAAATTTTAATTTTATTAGACAGAGCATAAAATATATAACTGATGCCGATTCATATATATATCAAAAAAAAATTTAAGGTTAATTAATCAATGTATATCATGTCAATAAAATTTTGAACTTTTTTTGTAATGTAGGATAGCAAATCATATTACAAAATAAAAATTTAAGATTTATTATTCAAAATTTAAGATTTATTTAAGATACATCGGGTTTCAAATCAAAATCAATTGGTAATAAGTTGAGTAACTCATGTATCTTATAACGAACTAACAGAACTTTTAGTTTCTCAATATGAGACAATTTTTAACACGCTACGAGATTGATAACGCGGGTGACGGTGAGCAAGCGGATGGAATAGTCAATCACATGAAACATCTGGCTCTGATATCATGTTAATGATATTAAAACTAAAACCAATTGACAATAAGTTGAATAACTCATATATCTTATAAAGAGTTTTTAGTCTCTTAAAGTTTGAACTTTTTTTGCAAGGTACGATAGCTTGTGCAAATTGGTTGGCTCTTAAATAAAAGCTACCAATTGAAACCACCTTTTAAAAAGTTTTTTAACTTAAAGCAATTTACAGCTATGATCTTTAGGTGAATTTAATATTTAGTTTGCGTTTTATTTATTGAAATTGGCATCTCATAATATTTATTGAAACAATGGAATAATTAGGATAATCCAGTATTTTTTTTATTTTCCATAAACTAGAAACTAAACTTAAAAATCATCGACATTGTCATGTTCGGAACAAAATAGTATGTAAAAGAGATTATCATCACTAGTTAATTAAAATATTTGAAAATGGTTTTTTTTTAAATAAGAGTAATGAAAGGAATTAGAGTAATCAATATTTTGTAGAATTGATGAATTCATATATATTATTTTAATCCGATAAAGGTTATGAGATAATTTTTATTTTTTTGCAAAATTATACTTTACTTTTTACTGCCTAAAAATTAAGTAAGCTAATCCATAATTAGAATAACTGATAATGAGTGTGTGACCAACCAAATAGCATAAGCTTATAGCTGTTGATTAAACAACTATATATTTGGAATTGGAGAATTTGAAATAATAATATAAAATCATTCCTGAAGGAATTTCTTCTTACATAAAAAGGTCCATGGAACTGGGACAAAATATTATTTTATATTTCAATATGTAACACGGAGAGAAATAATTAGTGTTAAAGCTAAAGACGCTTAGATAATTTTTTTATTCGACCATGATGGAATTTTATAAATATTAAACGTTGAATATTTACAATACTTATTATATTGTCGGATCAAAAAAGCCGTTTGAATTCACATCATTGTTTTTGATCATTTGTGTTGCACGCAACGTTAAATACAATTAATTACCAGGACATGTATTATATTTTCACAACCCAAAAACCACTTAGAGCAAGTATCTTTGATGCTTGAAATGACAAAAATATATATTGCAATTTTTGGCCTTTTTTCTATACGAATTTTGCTGATCTTTTTCTCCTCAATGTGTTATTTTCCTCCCATGTGTTGTTTATCTCTTATTTGAAATTGTAAGATCAATAGGAAAGATCTTGTGGAGTTATACTAGAGTGGAGTTAAGCACTCCCTCCTAAACTCCTTTTTTGAAAATAGAATATGGGTCCGGTTTTGTCCACATGAACGATCTACCCATTTACTTTAATATTTCCAATAGATCCTATTTCTAATTTTGTACATGGATGGCTAGCTTTTTTTTTCTTATTATCAGATATTTTCTAGCATATATACTAGAAGATATATACGGTGAGTATGAAGATCATTATATTAACTCAAATAAAAGGCATATAGAAAAAACAGTCATTAAATTGCAAACAAAAGCCATATATGAAGTAGTTTTATATGATTATATCATTGATCTCAAGATTACAATTTTAATCATTATAAAGATCAATAACTTGGCTTGTGCCTCTAATGCTTAATTCCATCGGCTTCATCCTCAATTGTCGATTTCGACAGTCCTACCCACTTGATGTGCTTTGGTGTAGGTGCAGGAGCAGGTGCTTTTGGGTGTGGAGGAGGAGGGGACGAATAACGCGGCTCTGTTATCATATACTTAGACATGATGTGCTTTGGTGTAGGTGCAGGAGCAGGTGCTTGTGGATGTGGAGGAGGAGGGGACGAATAACGCGGCTCTGTTATCATGTACATAGACATGATGTGCTTTGGTAGAGGTGCAGGAGCAGGTGCTTTTGGGTGTGGAGGAGGAGGGGACGAATAACGCGGCTCTGTTGTCATATACTTAGATATGATGTGCTTTGGTGTAGGTGCAGGAGCAGGTGCTTTCGGGTGTGGAGGAGGAGGGGACGAATAACGCGGCTCTGTTATCATGTACTTAGACATGATGTGCTTTGGTGTAGGTGCAGGAGCAGGTGCTTGTGGGTGTAGAGGAGGAGGGGACAAATAACGCGGCTCTGTTATCATGTACTTATCTAAATGTTTTTGAGACATCTTCATAGGTTCCCGTGATTGTTCAAAACCATCATAAGAACTAAAATCAACATTTGAATGGGATATTATGGGAAGGACAAATAATAATCCCATGAAAACTAAGAAGTATTTTGTGCAAGACATGGCTTGATGTTGATTTATGAAGTTTGTAGGAATTGATGGTGAAATATGTGGGTAAATGTCACTCTTTTATAGGTTGTAAAACCAATTCTTTGAGTACAAATGTCAATGTAGCTTTGTGCATGTAAGACAAATGCTTGTTTTTCTAAAAGTGTGGGCCAACTTTAGTTCTTGTATTTAAATTTATTTCAATAATGAACTCATACAAATATTTAAATTAATGTATGACAAGTATCTATATTAACATTTAAAATTTACATAATCAGTAACAATATTTTGACTGAAATTATTAGTATGGGATGAAATAGCGAATAAACAATAAAATTTCAAATTCATTATATATATATATATATATATATATATATATATATATATATATATGATAACTTTTGAATTATAATAATTATGATATTGACGTTTTTTAGAATGCAAATAAAACTCTCCAATTGAAATATCATGATAAAAAAATTAAATTATATAAAATTAGCTCTTTACATAGAAAACAACAAGTCAATGAAAACATAGGGCAAATTTTAATTTTATTAGACAGAGCATAAAATATATAACTGATGCCGATTCATATGTGTAATATATTTCAAAATTAAATTTAAGGTTAATTAATCAATGTATATCATGTCAATAGAATTTTGAACTTGTTTTGTAATGAAGGATAGCAAATCATATTACAAAATAAAAATTTAAGATTTATTATTCAAAATTTAAGATTTATTTAAGATACATCGGGTTTCAATTCAAAATCAATTGGCAAGTGGAGTAACTCATGTATCTTATAAAGAGCTAACATTGCTTTTAATTTCTAAATATGAGACAACTCTTAACACGTCTCTCACGTGTGACATTATATAAGTCAAATACGTAGATTGATAATGAGGGTGCGGTGAGCAAGTGGGTGGAATGGCCAATCATATGAAAACCTGATCTGATATCATGTTAAGAATACATGGGTTCCAACTAAAAACCCATTGACAATAAATTGAATAACTCATATATCTTATAAAGAAGTAGCATATCTTCTAATCGTTTAATTTTGAACTTGTTTTTGCAAAGTACGATAGCTCATGCAATTGGTTAGCTCTTAAATAAAAGCTACCAATTGAAACCACCTTTGGAAAAGTTTTGTTTTAACTTAAAGCAATTTACAGCTATGATCTTTAGGTGAATTTATCAAATCTCTCTTCAAATTCCAATGAAATTGGCATCTCATAATATTGCATAACACAATGCTAATTTTCCTTTTCGTTTATAGCTATTTAAAATATTGTCCATAATTGCGTAAAACAAATAGATGCGAGTTAATAGAATTTTTTTATATTAGTTTTTATAAATTTTAAAAGAGGGTTTGCAACATTTATTGTTGCGAGACTTGCAATTTATAGTACAATTATCACAGACATAAGTCTTTGTATCTTAAGATAAGATTTGCGTATCTTCTTAATAAAATATTGTTGAACACTAGCATCGACTTTAAAGTTTTTGTCATCTTCAGATTCTTCCCGGTACAAATAACGAAACGAGATTCTTGTAGAATTGAAGACAAACAATATATCCAACAACTCATGACATTGTATGTTTGAAATGAGAATGTGCGGTAGCAATTCTACTTGAAAAGTCCATCAATAAATTATTATTTCTTAAATCCATAGCTTCAGCACCCAACAGGATTGGCGAGCCCGCTAAAAGAGGTAAGTCAAATGCTATGGTATTATGTCTTCAGTAATCTAAACTCAAAATGTTAAACTTCGCTATATCATGGTGTTACACGTGTATATCCGACACCAGTCACTCATTGTACGAGATTCTAGATTATATATGTGGAATGAGAGGGGAAAAAAGCTCAATCCACATTGGATAAGTATGGCAATAAATATATGATAGGAATCAAGTGGTTCAAGTTTACTATTCTGATACCACTTGCCATGATCGGTATGAGGGTGGTCATACCACACAACTGAACTACCAATAACTCGGGTTCTCAAAATAGCATCGCGAGATTAGGTCGAGTTTGATTTATGAAACCAAGCATAAGACACCCGAACTAACCTGATCTGAAACTGATTAACAAAGTAAAATTAGTAGAGTAAAAACTTTTAAAACAACAAGATAATACAAAAAATAAAGACGCACATATATTTATTCTGGAAGTTTGAAGGTGGTGCAATATTTCTACATCTCCCATTCTTCCACCAATTGAAGGATTTACTATAAGATTTTTGTTCAACATTCAATTGTATAAGCTCACTTCAAAAGATTATACCCACGTTATTGGAACTCCTAGTCACTCTATTACTCAACTCTTCTTAACATTTTTTTTCCTGTTCAGACAACATATTTGACAGTTTACAAAGAACTTTTCACACTTAAGCTCATTGGGTACGAATAAATGATCAGACATTATATTCAACACATTTTAGGTATGATATCTACTAAACTAATCTTCAGTGTAAGCTCCTCGAGGGATTGATATCTTATGAAAGATGTTTCTTGATGAGTTGTGTTCTTGAGATCACTTAGCTCCCCTCTACCTCTTTTGTTAAGTTATCTACAAATGTTTTATATAGCCTCTGACATCGATATATCCGTTAGATCAAGAGTATGTCAGTTCGAAGACTTATATATGATCTATGATCCTTCTGGTACTTTGTTTGGCTTTTCAACTCTATTGTTCTTTTAATCTCCTAATTAATCCTTCTGATATGAGAGCGCGCTAGTGATAACTCAGCAAGTACATTGCTGGTAGTCACTAGACTGGAATCTATTGCTTTGTTATGTGGATTTACTCAGTTGGTTTTCTAATGTATCACTTGAGTTAATTACTCAACTGATTTCTTCCTTTCAGCAAGGTTGATTGTATTTAGCTCCAATGGTCAGTTAATTAGCTTGTCCTTGATAAGCTCTGTAGCCACTCTATTGTCCTGGAGCAGATTAGTTCGGCTAATTCAGCTGTCCGGACTGAGCTGGATTTAGGTTAACTAATCTGAAATGCTTGATCAGTGTTGCTAATCCTTTTGCTAGTTTGACTCCATTGAAATGATCTTCCAACAACTTTGTTGATAGGCTTTTAGCATTGAACATCTTAGCTGCTCACTTGATAAATTCATTAATAATAAAACAAACAAGTTCTGTTAATATCATACTTCGGATCAATAGGGTTCTTTAAACCCAACAATATAATTTGCACCACAAATTGCTGTTTAGAAGAAACAATAGAGCCCACGATAGAACTTATTAATTACCATTCGAAAATCCACATGTTGCATTCACCTACTCAATGTGTGCTTCTTGAAGCGTGAGATACATGTATGTGGGATGCCCCACTACTAAGTAAATTCCATAAGCCTTCAAATTCTTTGGCGTTAAACTAATTTTGCTTTTTTGGCTTCAGATCCTCACCTGCAAGTCAATGAAATTCACCTGCAAGCCAATGAAAAAGACAAAAGATGGATTAGTCAAGATTTTAATCCAAAACTAATATTAGCATCTAAAATAGGAAAAGTAGTGCGTAGGGGTTGTTGTTTCAAATTTGGGCTGACAAGCTCTCTCAAACTCCTATTCTCAACAATCGTTTTCTCTGTTTTTTTCCATCGTTTTCTCTGTTCTTCAACATGAGTTTTTCTTCAACCTATGGAAAGTCCTCTCGATTTTAGGATCATGTTGGAAGTCATCTTCCCTTGAAGAATCACCTGCGCACATGAACAAAAAAGAAAAAAAGCATAAAGAAAATTTAAACAACAGTTCCCTATCAACAACGCCAAGATTTGGAATGATTAGTCGTGTCTCAACCAAATTAACCCAATAAAGTCAATTAAAATAAAATATAGTAGCGTGAGTAGGGATCAGTCTCATGAGAAAATTTGAGGAATTAAAAATAAAAAAACAAATAAGGTGGATTCTTAGAATTAAATTTTATGAAGAAAATAAAATAGCATGCTATTAAAAAATTAATTTGCTAGCAATCAGTAAAAACAAACCTTGGTTTTGGACTACTCTATGCTTGGAATTTATTAACTGATCATCGACTCTCCAAAAAATAATTTCTATTTCAATATTTTTCATTAAAATTGCGTTTATATCTCACCTTATCTTTAGTTAAATATAGATGAACTTTCTATTTTAACACTTATCGGTTAATTAATCTAATACAAGCAATCAAGGCTTAAACCAATGGAAGCATTAAAAACTAGTAAAATTGATGAATCTAAACAACACAAACACAAGCGATTATATTTAACTTTGTGATGTGTTAACCCTAATGTAGGATCATACGTTTGCCGTTTTACCAAAATCTATAGCTGGTGGTAACAGTGCAACTCTAATCTTTAAACTGTATAGCAGCTTAAGCACCACACATCGAACGTTTCCAAGCATGGACAATTATTGCACTCCAACAATCACCCTCCAATAATTGCACTACCTTGTAACTCATGATAATCGAACACATGACATTGGCTCTGATACCAATTGTAGGATCAAGCGATTACCGCTTTACCAAAAGTTATAGCTGATGGTAACATTGCAACTTTAATCTTTAAACCGTATATCAACCCTAATAAACTAAGAAATTCTGTAATATTGAGATTGATGAATGATTAACGTAGTGGATGAGCAAGTGAAATCGGACTCCTAAATCTTTATCTTATTGTTTTTTCCTGATAAATCTTAGTTAAAAGTCATTAGTTTAATTAATAATAATATCACTCTCTTATTCAATTTGCTAAATAAAGCGAAGAGCATACTAATTTGTTCTATACTATATCTTTTTCAAGTCCTATTTTTCTTGGAGTCTTCCTAAAAATCATGTTTAAAATATGTGATATTCGGAAATTATTGTGTTGATCCCGGAGTGATTATAATCCCTAATGGATTTTAAGTGTAGTAATTATGAGATAATTACGGTGTTGAGATTTATTCTCATTAAGGTGATAAACCTTGAAATTGTGTTAGTAGTGGGATCTGGAGTCTCGGGTTTTTGGAGCCTTGGTACTATATATACCAAGTGGACCCGGTATTCAGTCATTTCCCACCTCACTTCTCTCTCTCTCCACGTTTCCCTCCCCTCTCTCTCATTTTCTCCCCTCTTTCTTCCCTCGAAGAAATCGGTGAGACTCATTTTTTGGAGCGAGATATCACGAAGATAATTGGCGAATAATTCACTGGATCTCGGGGAAAAGGCAAGGTTTAGCTCTTGCTACTGGACTATAAGATAGGTGTAACGTACGAGCATGGTAGATATATTATTGTCATGTGCATGAATAATATATGGTTGTTGTAAACACTATGGTATGTATTGAGGATCATGGAATGCCGCTATTGAGCGAGCAATGTGTAATGCTGTCGCTGTTGAGCGAGCATTGGATTGTGATATCACCGCTATTGAGCTAGCATTGGATTGTGATATCGCCGCTGTTGAGCGAGCAATGGGACAGGATGTGATGAGACTGGGAAATCATTAATTGAGACGTATATGATTTCTATAAATCATTAGTGTAATGATTTAACTGTATTTGATTATGAAATTGGCATGGCAAGAATGAGTTTAGTTAATCAGTGTAATGATTAACTGATTGTGGAAGTTTAATGGTTTTGGCTATTGTGAGAACATGAACAGCACGGGGGATCCCATATGATAATAGAGGGAGTATCTTTTATATTTATAGCTTTATATTATGTAAATTATGAATTATGATATTGCTGTTATTGAGATGGTATTATTGGTATGCTCACCCCGTGTGGGGCAGTTTCTGTTGTGACAGCTAGAACATGTAGTAATGGCTCTAGAGTTGAGTTCGAGCTGTTGATTGGAAATGCTTCCAGGGCTGAGGTACCAATGCTGGTATTGAGTAGCATGCTTTATACATTATACACATTCATTTGTTCAGTGCTCGCCTGTGAGCATTCTGATGTTGTATATGGGTTGTATAAAGGTTGTTAGATTTCTCTTTTCATTTATGGTTGCATGCAATTAATTATGGAGTATTGCATGATGAATTGAGAACATGTTAGTGTATTATGAGGTGTATGCTCATGCTAGTGGAGTTGTATTTGGGAATTGAACATTATGTGGATTAATGTCGAATTTTTTTTATAGATGGCATATATGAGGATTCCCTAATGTTATAAAAGCATGCACCATTATTGTGATAATACACTAATATCGGGTTAAGGTGGCGAGGGTCTTACATTAGTGGTATCAGAGCAGTGGTTTGCTCTTTGGGGCTGTTGAGGCCAAGGGAGATGTGGATAGAAAAAGGATAGCACATAGTTTATGCATGATTGTAGTTAGTGTTGTGTGACACAATTATTATGCTTATGTGCATATTGTGATATGAGATCATAAATGAAATGTGTTATTGTTAACCATTGTGGTTGCAGGATCGTATGGAATACGATGGGAATGAAATTGATGGAAATGATTTGCACTTTATGTAATAAGTGCTAAGAAATATGATTTTGTAGGAAAATCAGGGAACGATGAACGTGATGTACTGTCTCAGGACAGAAGAACGGGAGACAATGTGACGTCGTCAATGGGTGACGGCAGATGATGTGATAACCGGGTATTATTGCCTTATGGTTATGAGGATACAAGTATATGCATACATTGAGATTTATTGGTTATCATGATGTAATAATGCTTTATATTGCCATTGGCATATATATGAATGTATTGTAATTATTGTACCACTACGGGTATATCAATTAGCGATGGATCAGAATATTTGCCGCAGTCTTATCGAGCGATGGATCAGGATATTTGTCGTTGTCATATTGTAGCGTGAGTCGCTAGTATGTCGAAGCGAGGGATATCATTGAGCCGCTGATAATTCGAAGCGAATGATATTATTGAACCGCTGATAGTAGGAATTATGGATATTGTGTTGATTGTGTATATTGATATCATTTTGATGATGCAAGTATGTTGAGCAGCAATGTATCAGAATATTTGCCGATGTCTTATCAAGCACGGGATCCGGATATTTGCCGATGTCATATCGTAGAGCGGATTGCTGATATGTCGAAGCGAGGTATATCATTGATCCACCGATAATTTGAAGCGAGGGATATTATTGAGCTGCTATGATACATGATATTTGCCGATGTCTTATCGAGCGCTGTATCAGGATATTTGACACTTTCATATCGTAGCACGGATCGCTGATATGTCAAAGCGATGGATATCATTGAGGCACCGATAATTCGAAGCGAGGGATATTATGTTAATGTCGCTATCGTGTCGAAGCGATGATACATGCCGCTATCACGTCGAACCAATGAGTTTGGGAACAAAGTGCTACATGTGATGTGAGTCACCTCTTGAGTCCGAAAGAAATAAAGTGCTACATACGTGTGTGTCACCTCTTGAGTCCAGGATTATGCCGATGTATACGTAGCGATGGTTTATGCCGTTGTATATATAGCGATGGATTATGCCGCTATATACGTAGCGATGGTTTTTGCCGCTGTATACGTAGCGAAGGATTATGCCGATGAATATGTAGTGATGGATTATACCGTTGTATAGGTAGCGATGGTTAATGCCGGTGTATACCTAGCGATGGTTTATGCCGCTGTTGATCGCTATTATTTTAAACAATATTTTCCATTGTAGTGATTGTGTATCGCAAGTGCACGGTGTCAAGTTTTAGTATAATGATATGAAAAGAAGGAATTATCGATCCCACGAGGACTAGGAAATAATTACCAAACTCCACTAGTTTAACTATATTTAGTCTACGATAATTGGTTGTGATTATTAAACTAACGTGACAAATTAACCTAATAATTAACCCAAGCAAACAGTGATGAATAAGAATAAGAATCAAAAGAAAAAATTATCAAGACTTTCGGGTCACCTATGTAATCCCCCATAATTCGTCTATAGTTAATAATCGAATTCAAACAATCTAATGTGACGAGTTTCCTAAAGCACTTATTATACCTTGGTCCGGCTATAACAAATCTAATACTAACGTTACAATAAGCTACTTCCATATCCTTATTGAACAATTAATATTGTAATTTGATCTATGAAAACTTTTAGCTTTCGATCACTAGATATCTATAGCTATCACACGTGTATTTGACTTCATCTCTCGATATCAGTCTGAAATCCACGGCATAAATCACTATATCGAATCATAATTTTATCTCTCGATCTCAATTTTAATTTACTATCATTCAAGGATGGCCAAACCCTTAAAAGCATGAAGAATAATAATCTATGCACTTAAATATATAAGAATCAATCAAAATATTCAATTTAAAACACGGGTTCATACAAAGGATCCCCTAAGTCTTGATAACAAACCTAGCCAACAATCTTCATCAAATAACAATGAATAAACATGTTTTGCAACATTCTAAACATTAAAATCTAATGAAAATATAGAACTAGAGTTAGAAATACGAAAATAAAGAGAGGCGTTGACTCCTTGCGTTGCTCCATCGTCTCGTCTCTTCCGATGCGTATTCTCTTCAATGGTTATGGTGTATGGATGGTTGGGGATGAAGGAGAATGATGGAGGCTGTTTGTTGTAGGGTTTATTATGAGCCAAAAGTCCCAAAAACGTCCATGGTAATCCATATTTATGGTAGGAGGAGTTTCACCAAGTTTGAACACCAAATAACCAAGATGGAATTAAAATCTCGAATTTTTTGAGTCCTGGCGATCGGTCGGCAATATGTGGCGATCAATCGCAATAACATTCTGCCTCAAGGTGATCGATCGCCTGAAATGAAGCGATCGATCGCTTCGTTTGAAATTTTAGCAAATTATGATTTCGTCCCTCATTTTTCGTGTTTGCTCGGTTTGGCCATTTTTCATCATTTTAAGATTATTTCCTCCACTTTTATTCATTTTGACCTGGATTCCTGAAATATATAAATATATACCAAAAAGCGTAATATTTTCCAGGAATCACTACAAAAACGCCCCTAATCTTATATCAAATTAAGTGTAAAAATACACTTATTAGTTGTATACGTAGCGATGCCGCTGAATACGTAGCGATGATGTGATACCGATGTATACGTAGCGATGATGTGATACCGATGTATACATAGCAAGGGATTATACTGCCATTGAGCGATGAGTGTGGATATACCGCCGTTGAGCGAGGAATATAGATGTGCCGCTATTATATTAGCGATGAGTAATATTATATTGCCATTGTGTTAGCAATAAATGTGGATGCCATGTGTTGACATGTACCGTCACGAGTTGGCGAGGATATTGTGGATGTCATGTATTGACATATACCGTCACGGGTTGATGATGATATTGTGGATGTCATGTGTTGACATGTACCATCACGAGTTGACGAGGATATTGTGAATGTCATGTGTTGACATGTACCGTCACAGGTTGACAATGTATTTTGCGATGGTACGGTATGGCGGACGAGGATTGACTTGTGCCGCCGTTGCGATGAATAACACGTATATAGAGGTATGTGTTAAATAATATGATTTGAGTGTCACTGGTTCGCACAAGGTGGTGTGTGCGTCACTGGTTCGCACAAGGTGGTGTGTGCGTCACAGGTTGACGAGACCATTATGCCGAGCAGGTTTGCTCGATAGATAGATGGTCGTGCCGTTCAGATAAGGGTACTGCAGCACGCATTATAATGAACGAGCTACGAGTAGTGGTACCTTTGGGTGTACTCGTTGAGTTGGCTACGGCTGAGAGACTTGTAGTGTATGTAGTTATCGAGGGAACTACATACATATATCGATGGTGTGTAGGGTGGACATGGTCGCACATACACATGAGGATGTAAAGTAAATCCTAACGGGTTGTATCGGTATTAGAGAAATATTGGATGATGATCCATTACTCTAATTGATGGTGCGGTATTGTATACAAGGATTGAACATATGATATATTGGCAGGTTTTGTGTAAACCTTAGGAGGCTGCGAGTTGCTAGCCAGTTATGATGATTTATTGTTGCAGTAATATAGTGAGCTTGTTGTAGCCACTATACTGCTTATCATAACCGAGTGTAGTGGATCATATGATGATACGATGAGAGGTTATATTGGACTCGTGTAGTCACTATAATGCCTTTGAGTTGAGGTGAGAGATACCTCAAGGGAGCTTTCAGCTCAGCTTGGTCGGGAGTACCAACGAGAGGGTTAACAAGTTATTGTTGGTTAACAAGCTATTGTTACCTTTAATTGAGAATTCTTACATTGAGGATGCAATGGTGAGGAGTAACCGGAGTTATGGGATATAGTTAATGTGGTAACACTACTGTATCGATTGTATTTCTTGGAGAGATTTGGAAAAATACTGTTGTGGAAATAGTTGGTATCGGTTGCGAGTTGATTATGAATCAACCATGGTAAGCATTACTGGTAGTGGACCAGGTAATGAATTTTGCGTTATTTGTGAGACGTACGATAAGACGTCTTTGGATAGATGCTCGAGAACTTTGAGTACTACGATATTAGTACTGAGCATCGTTGGAATTTGTATACGTCGTGTGTACGGGTTTGAGAATGATTATTGATAGTGGCATGGATACACTATCCTGAACCAGTTGTGTATTTGTTGGTTCAGGGATTGTGGGGTCCTCGTTACTTAATCCGTTATGTATCAGTTCATTATACACATGTGAGTATAAATTAAGTAAATCATACACTGATTACGAGTATTATTATGTAGGTTGTTACACGTTGACAAAATCCTGTTATAATATACATCATATGGAGAGCAAAACAACCTAGACTATTACATACTCCTAAGCAGTGGTTCAGCTCGCAGCGGAATAAGACTCACAATCCTGTCCTCCCACGTCTATGAGTCCCTACAGAAACAATCACACAACATGAGTATAGATAAACAACCATCTCAGTGCTATATCAATGAGAAACATAAACGATAAAGCATTATAAACATCAACTGTGATTGTTCTGTATTATGCATCAGTAAATGCAAATATGTCATGACATGTCTCACTTATCATCCTGTTATAACGAGACCGATATGATATGCCTATCTTGAAAGTAATCCAACAAGCATAACAACGCAGCGGAATTTAAAATTTTGGATTACTAATACACAGGATATATACATAGGTTATCATATCGGATAAAGGATCAACAGTCTCACCCTTGTAGCGTGTTTGAGCAGATTCCACGAAGCACCACGTCCAACGAACTCCGAGTCACGAGCAACACCTCCAAGGTCTTGCCTCAACGGGATCCATACGATCAAATCGAACAAGGGACGTTCAAGAACAAGTTACTAGACTTATTCTTGAACAAACAAGACTCACGGTTACAATAACCGATCGACGACCACCATCAACCACCAAGAAAACACACGTCAGCGGTGGAGAAGCACACGACTTCAAGGAGGCGGCCGAGAGAGCTTGTTGGTGTCTAGGTTTTAGTTTTATAAATTGTGTATTAACAATTAATCAAAACCTTGTATTTATATTATAAGACTTTAATTAAGGTTCAAGACTTTCTTAAAGTCTCATGGGCAGATTTAATTAAAATCCTTATAATCAGTTAATTAAGACTCTTCTTAATTATTTAATTCATCCCATGAATTTAATTTCCCTTCTCGATTTAATCTTTTGTGAGACCCGATAGGATCTTGTAATGTTGGCAGTGACATAAAATCTCATTTTATGTCGTAAGCAATGAGCGATATCTAGCAACACATCAATGCTACCCAAATTACAAGAATGTCAATGACTCGACATAACCTAAGAACTTGTGATAATATTAACCATGTAACTTAATCCCTTTGTCCTTTGTGTTTAGATTGAACACGAGTCATGGAATAGTCATACTCGTATATTCAATCTCTATTTCTTGATCCCCAAGTAGAACTAGAATAAACGAATAAGCTCGATATCTCATATCGACTCATTCGAGCATGGCCATGCATTTTAGTCTTACTTGATCAAGGGCCCAAACACTTCTCCTGTTATATAGGAGGGACAAATCCTATCTCGATCAATCAACATCCCTCTACATAATTCGTAGTGTATCCAATAGTCGCCTTTATAGTTTACCATGTTACGGGTAACGTTTGACAATATCAAGATACATAACTCCTTATGTTGGGATCTCTGATGATCACGAGTCGTAAGGATTACATACATTATTATCACTATGAGAATTGCTTATGACGCTCATATAACTATCCATGTAGCATTCTCACGGTGGGTCTGTCCAGTACATCGTTCTCTAACATGTACCTATGTGTTGATTTGATATCTCATATCAATGAACAATTCATCAATCAACACATACTAGTCTCTATGTATTATCATTATCCCGATTCATGATATTACTTGACTAGGGACAATGTTTAAGAATAATACAATATTATTCTAAGGACATTAACATATATATTAATTCACATTGCACAGTTAAACGAATAATATATAATAATGGATTGCCATTCATAAAATCATAAACATTGTATGTCAAAACAATCATCCAATGACATGTCTTAGGGCATATCCCAACATATCTCAGCTCAATATATCAGTGGAACCTCCTCACATCTTCATATTAGCAGCACATATCATAGCACCGTCCTCATATATGTAACAGCCAGAGCATATACTCGACCGGAGTATACCTCTCACGCCAAAGCATATGCAGCATACCTATCGTGGCAACAATCCCAGCCAAAGCATATGCCCAACAATGGCATATCTATCGTGGCAATGATCTCAGCCAAAGCATATGCGACATACCTATCGTGGCATCCATCTCAACAATATGAATCTCATGAATGTAAATGCATATGATACCACCAATCATATGATACAATTCCACATCATCATCACAATAATATCATATACTCGTACATTAACACGTTCCTATCGTGCGACACAAAGATAGAAATCAGGCGTCAATGTCTAACTGCCTCGTTGTCTTGTCCCCTGTGATGATGCTACAACAATATCAACAATATATTATGTTATAACAGGCATTACAAATCAAAGTCCACAAAATATATCATTTTTCAAAAATTCAACCCTGGCGATCGATCGCCACTTTTTCACCGATCGATCGCCAAAAAGTTCTGGCCACCTCGATCGATCGCCACTTCTTCTCGATCGATCACCCAAATGTTCTGTTCACTTGCGATCGATCGCCATAATTTCACTGATCGATCGCCAAGTGATTTCACCGCCTTTTTTTTACTCTATTTTTGGCGATCGATCGCCATAGAGCTCGCGATCGATTGCCGATGTTCGAAAATTTCAAAACATGGCGATTTTGAAATTATCTTCATGGTATTTCTCCTCCACCTCACTTCCTACAATTAAAACTTGTTTCATGCAATCTCTAGTATCATATAAACATGTTTCTATCATCATAGTACTCAAGTGTGTACACTATAACTCCTAGCAAAGCAAAAACTACCAAATTCCATGCTTCAACTTCAACTCATCTTTTATCAACATAAAACAAGTATACAAAGCACATAAACCTTACCAAGATGTTAAGAATTCACTTCTCCCAACTTTTTATCTTGATTGCCAAGTATAAATTCAAGAAAAGATGCAAACCTAGAGAAGGAGCTAGAGAGGAGCTTGGTAGAGATTTGTGGGTGAATTTGGTGTTCTATGTGTTTATCAATCTGATTTATCATGATATATACTCTTCAACTTCAACTTAAATGCAAATGAAATTTCTCTCAAATTCATGTCACATGTAGGTTCCAACTATGTGATGTATTTCAAGTCTCTTGTCCACTATAACACAACAAGGTTAAATACATAGATCACATGTCTATGTTCATAACTTACTATCTTTAAGTTATCACATATCCATAAAATGCATTCATTATTTTCCAACTATATTTCATTCATGTATGGGATTAGTCCTGCTCGGTTCAACCTGAACCCGAGTCCACATCATACCGTAATAATTCATAATTACGCCATAACCATATCACACATGTATACGTCATATCGAGGCATTACATTTCTCCCATACTCATTGAATTTTGTCCTCGAAATTGTACATACATAACATGAATAGGACAATACTGCAAAAAAAAAAAAAAAGCAATAACATCATATATGCAACATTGCAGTACATACTCACCAAACAGTTTCATAAAAAAAACTAAATTCATACCAGAAAATAACTCAGGATATTGTTGTACCATATGCTGCTCCGTCTCCCACGTTGCCTCCTTGACACCCCGTCGATCCCACTGTACTTCTACCATTGGTATCACTTTATTTCTCAATTTTTGCTCAGCGCTATCCAAAATCTTAACTGGTCGTTCCACATAAGACACATCTGTATCCAACTGTACTTCAGATGGTTGTAATACAGGACCCGGATCTGGTTCATATTTCCTCAATAGTGAAACATGAAACACATCGTGGATACTACTCAATGCTGGCGGTAGTGCCAATCGATATGCCAACGTACCAATACGTTGCAACACCTCATAAGGACCAACATATCATGGAGATAACTTTCCACGCCTACCAAATCGTACCACACCTTTAAAAGGTGAGATTTTCAAGAATACTCGATCACCAACTTGAAATTCAAGTGGTCTATGTCGCTTATTGGCATAAGCAGCTTGTCGATCCTGAGCAGCTTTTAATTTCAATCTGATCAGTTTCACTTTCTCTTCCATTTCACGTATCATATCTGGTCCATCTAGTGAAGATTGATTCGCATCATCCCAATACAAGGGCGATCTACATCGTCGCCCATACAGTGCCTCAAACAGTGCCATTTGTACACTAGTTTGATAACTATCATTGTACAAAAATTCCACCAATGGCAACGACTCTTGCCAAGAGTTATCAAACTCCAATACACATGCCCGTAACATATCCTCAAGCGTCTGTATTGTACGCTCTGTCTGTCCATCTGTTTGAGGATGATACGTTGTACTCAATCGTACTTCCGTCCCCAGTGCTGACTGTAATCCTTCCCAAAAATGAGAAGCAAATCTCGGATCTCTGTCCGATACAATGGAAACTTGTATTCCATGTAGTCTCGCTACATGTTGAATGTATAACTGAGCCATCTTCAAGTAGGTAAACGTCATACTGTATGGTATGAAGTGAGCTACTTTCGTTAGTCTGTCAACGACTACCCAAATCGCATCAAAGCCAGAAGAAGTCCGTGGCAAATGGGTTACAAAATCCATTGTAATGTGGTCCCACTTCCATTGAGGAATCTCTAAACTCATCAACTCACCTCCTGGTCTTTGTCTTTTTGCTTTTACTTGTTGACAGATCAAACAACGTTTCACAAAGTATAGTATATCATGTTTCATGCGTTTCCACCAAAATTGGGTACGTAAATCTTTGTACATTTTCTTTCCTCCAGGATGTATACTATATCTACTACAATGAGCACGTTGTAGTAAGTCTTGGCGTAGTCCTAACGAATCAGGTACTACCCAACAGTTTTGATGTTTCAAACTTCCATCCCTTGTTATTACAAACTGAGATGTTTGTCCTTGACATATCATTTCTTTCTAGTATTGTACCTCATCATCAGTAGTTTGTGCCGTTCTGATTTTCTCAATGATATCGGGTTCAACCAACAATGTTGATACCCTTACTGGCCCTATTTCTACATGAAACTCATAACCCAAGGTATAACAAGAAGTCATCAAGGCTGACAGATGAATCATATCATCAGCAGTGTTGTGTACCTTTCGACTTAAGGAATCTGCTGTTAGATTAGCCTTTCCTAGATGATATTCAATCTCACAATCATAATCCTTTAAGAGATCCATCCATCTCCTTTGCCTCATGCTCAACTCTGTCTGATTGAATAAAAACTTTAAACTTTTACGATCAGTATATAATGTACCATATAAATAGTGTCGCCATATCTTCAACGCAAAGACGATGGGTGCCAACTCTAAATCATGCACTGGATATTTCATTTCATGTGGTTTCAGTTGTCGTGATGCATAAGCCACCACATGTTTATCCTGCATCAATACACAACATAAACCAAGTAATGATGCATCAGTATAAAGAGCAAACCTGTCATGCTCTGATGGAATAATCAACACCGGAGCAGAAGTTAACCGATGTTTCAATTCCTGAAAACTATGTTCACAAGCCTCTGACCATTTAAATGGTACTCCCTTTTGTGTCAGCTGTGTTAATGGTTTGGCAATTGTTGAAACTTCAACAAACCGTCTATAGTATCAGGACAAACCCAAGAAACTACGAATCTCTGGCACAGAAATAGGTGCTGACCAATTCAACACTGCTTCTATCTTTCTCGGATCAACTGATATACCATCTTTGGAAATCACATGCCCCAAAAATCCTACACTGTTCAACCAAAACTCACACTTACTGAGTTTGGCATACAAGTGATGTGTTCTCAATAGTTGTAACACCAGATGCAAATGTTGGACATGCTCTTTTGCACTCCGAGAATAGATCAGTATATCATCGATAAACACAATGACAAATTGATTAAGATATTCCTAAAAAACTCGATTCATCAAACTCATGAAGACAGCTGGAGCATTTGTCACACCAAATGGCATCACTAGGAACTTATAATGTCCATAGCGAGTTCTGAATGCTGTCTTCTGCACATCTCCTTCCCTCACACGTATTTGATAACCAGGTCTCAAATCAATCTTAGAATAGATCATTGATCCCTGTGACTGATCAAACAAATCATCAATACGAGGAAGATGATATTTATTCTTTATGGTTACCTTGTTCAACTGTTTATAGTCAATGCACAGTTGCATCGACCCATCTTTCTTCTTAACAAACAATACAGGAGCACCCCAAGGCGATACACTAGGACGTATGTATCCCTTGCCCAATAGATCTTGTAATTGAGTTTTCAACTCTCTCAATTCAGCTGGTGCCATTCAATATGGTGCTCGTGAAATTGCAGAAGTACCAGGTACCAATTCAATGCCAAATTCCACTTCTCGACTTGGTGGAAATCCAGGAATCTCATCTGGAAATACATCTGCATATTCTGCAACCACTGGTATATCCTCTACTCTTCTTTCTACTTTCTTATCTGTTACATCAACAACATAAATCACATATCCCGTATGTCCACGTTCTAACAAGCGGGACATTCGAAGAGTAGATATCAATGGAATCTTTGCACGTGATCCTTGTCCATAGAAGATCCATTGATTTCCAGTATCAGACTGAAATTTCACTGTCTTCTGACAACAATCTACAACAGTTTTATATCTGCTCAACACATCAATACCAAGAATACAATCAAAATCCATCATATCTAGCACAATCAAATCGGTCTGTATCCCATACTCAGTATCAAACAGAATAACACAATCAGACACACTCTGACAAATCATCACAGTAGTTCCCATGGGTGTCGAGACATACAGATGCATCAACAGTGGAGACGAGCATATATGATACCGGTCAATAAAAGCTTGTGCAATAAATGAATGTGATGCGCCAGTATCAATCAAAAGTAAAGCGGGATAAGTAAATAAACTACACTTACCCGCAATCGCATCATCAGGAGCTGCCTCTGCTTGCTCCTTGTTCAGTGCATACACCTGAGCCTGAGGCGGTCCTGCCCTCTATCCTACACCAGTCCGTGGAACACCCTATGGTCTCTGCTGCACTGTACTGTCTGACACATTCCCTCTTATCTGTTGTCCTCCAGCTTGAGGACAATCTCTTATCATGTGTCCTGCCCTCCCACATCGAAAACAAACCGGAGTATCAAGTTGTGGGCAATCTCGTTTAAAATGTGGTCCTCCACATTTAAAACGTTGCAAACCTCGACCACTGCTACTATTACTGCCTTGGGACTGTCCTTTGATACCTCGCTCACTGCCTTTTCGCATCACAAACCGCTTCTGTGATATCCCCGAGATAATTAATTGCAATTTGGGCGTTAATTATGTTTATGTGATATTGGTGATAATTAGATAATGTGTTGGGTTGTAGTTTTGGTAAATCATGATTTTAATGGAAATTGTGGTGCATTGTGGTGAAATACTTTTAAAATATCATGTTGGAGTATTCTACATATCATGCTTATATTATGATACACATTTTTTTTATTCCAAAGCTGATAAGGAGCCAATTGCTCACATCTTTACATCCCATCACCCCCCTTGCTATCAACTTTATGTCCCCAAATCCCTCTCCCTCATCTTAGAACTCCATTTTCATTTCTGCATCTAGAGGAGAGGAGTAAGCTTTGAAAAAGGAGCCTTTTTGTGCTCTCTTGCTAAAAACTTGGAGCTCAAGTGGTAAGCTTCCATTTTGGTAGAGTTTTGTTGAGTTGTGGTTAGTTTTGGGGCTTATATTTGAGGTTAAAAAGGGTGGATCTTGTTCCATCATGTTATTTATACTTGGGGGATGCATTTTCATGTTGTTTTGTGGTTATATGTTGAGCTTAGTAGTTGTTCTTGGTTGTTCATGAGTGTATGTGTTGAGGGAAGCTCATTCAGGGAAGTTTCTCGCTGAAACAGGACTTCTCGATTGATCGGGAAATGGGTCCGATCGATCGAGCAAGGCAGAGCCTGAACAAGGCGTGAAATGAGCTTACCGATCGATCGGCGATTTTTACCGATCGATCGGTGTGATGTCTCGATCGATCGGTAAAACGGCTCGATCGATCGGTGGAGGCAGTACCTTGATGCTTATTTTTCTTAACTTGGCGATCGATCGGGGCTTAGGACCGATCGATCGCAAGGCATAAATTCTGGATTTTTGGAATTTTGTTCTATATGGTGATGTTTTTGATAATGGTTCATTTATTGGTTTCTAATATGGATTCATGTGATTATGTAGAACCATCCCAGGTAGCCACACAGCCTAGGAGATAAAGTCCACGATATCTCCACTTTTGGAACCAAGGTACGTAGTGTGACGTACGAGCATCGGACGGTAAAACGTGCCATACCTTTGATTATGAATATTGTGGATAGTGAATCCTTATACGTGATGGTATATGTGAAATGACTGTGATTTACTGTGATAATGGAACCAACTATTGTGTTTGATTAATGTGATGGAATTGATGAATGTTCCGGTAGCCTTTATCTCCGAGCGAGGGAGGTACTTGCCGCTGTCATATGAAGCGATGGTAATATGATATTTGCCGCTGTCATGTCTAAGCGAGGTAACATGCCGCTGTCATTGTCGAAGCGAGGGATATCATATGATGCCGCTATATGTCGAAGCGAGGGGTCCTAAAATTCCGCTGTTGTATTGGGACCGGAACAGTCACAATTCTAGTGGTTAAAGTGAAATATTGTGGTTATAATTGGAAACGCGTTATCGATCATTATATCGTGAACTAATGATTTTGTGCATAAGCTTGTGAAACAGGAACGACAATGAAATGTGCTAATGTGGTAATCGAGGAGCATATCAATTAATCGTTTCATACGCTTAATTACTTTATTAAGTTGAATTGTGTTAAGTGATAATAAATATATATATGCTCATGGTGAGTTGTTCCTGTAGGTACGCTTTTGAACCAAGGGGGCTGAGGGTCGGTTGAACTGTGAGCTGCTGAAAGCATAAATGAGGATAGAGTACAGGAAATTTTGGATAGTCTCTACTCTAGAAGTAGTCTAATGCTATCACTGAAACATTCATGATTGGGAATGTAATTGAATAATTGTTGAAGTTTTATTTTGGCCTGTAACCTAATTGAGCTCACATCAAACCAGAACCCTAAGATGTCTTTAATACATATTTAGCCCTATTTATATCTTGAATTCACTGTTAAGGTTCAGGGTCCTTACATTAGTGGTATCAGAGCAGTGGTTAGAGAACCCGGGAACGAGTGAAGGGTAGCCTTAGCAATAAGTTGGCTAGGCGTCTATTTTTTTCAACATGTTGTGTGCATATGAAGTATGTGACTGTTATGCTAACATGTTATGGTTTTCTAACGATGTATTATGTGAATTGTTTTTGGATATTGTTGTTAATCCTTGTGTTGCAGTATGGCAGCAAATGTGGATGTTGGTGATGCAATAAGTGTAAATGCTAGTGCTAGGCACACAAATCCCCTACCGCCGCCAGCCTTGGGCGAAGAACCGTCCGAACAACAGCTATTGCCGGGAGAACTGAGTTTGACGCAATTTCTAGCTTATCGGCCCCCGACTTTTGAAGGGAATGAAACAGGGGAGAAGGCCGAGGAATGGCTAGAGAGGTTGGAGCAGATATTTGTAGCTGCCCCGTGCGCAAAGACAGCTTGGATACGGCTAGCAGAATTTCAATTGGCCAAAAAGGCGTTGATGTGGTGGAAGACCACAGTGATTGAACAAGAAGCTCAGGGTCAGGAAATAAACTGGAAGCTGTTTAGGACTCGATTTCTGACCCGGTACTTCTCAGCAGCGGCACGGCAGGCTAAAGAGGATGAATTCAAGAGCTTGAGGCAAGGTGCTATGCCGGTATCCGACTATGCCCTCCAGTACTGTTCCTTACTTCGATATGTGCCTCATATCGCCTCTAGCACCCAAGCAAAGATGAGGAATTTTATGAAAGGCTTGAGGCCGGAGTTGTATGATAGGGTGATCACTTATGGCCCTACTTGTTTTGATGATGCCCTAGCACGAGCTGAACTGGCAGAGTTAGGAGTGGGTGCATATCCAACTGTGGCACCGCCTCCAGCACCATTACAGAGGCCGACCCCTGAAAACTTGAAACCAAGGGGCGACCATTTTAAGCCAAAGGGAAACTCATCATCTTCCAGATTCAGTGGTAGATGGCAAGATGCTCGTGGAAGGGGTGGTCGTGGAAGTAATGCTCCGTCTCATCGGGGACAGTCTCAGGCTAGCAATTTTGAGAAGGTTAAGTGTTTTCTGTGCGGGGGACCCCATTCAGTGAAAGGATGCTCTGCTTGTTACGAATGTGGTAAACATGGCCACTTGGCCCGGAATTGTCCTAACCGGGGAGGATCACAGAATACAATGGGGAGACCTTCAGACAGGCCAGCACAGCAGAGACCACCATTTGCACCGAGACCATTGGGAGGACAGCCGTTGGGGCCACCTCAAGGACAAGTGTATGCCCTTACTAGGGAGCAGGCTACAGCAGCTCCAGAGGAAGTGATAGCGGGTACGTGTTATTTATTTACGCACCCTGCTTATATTTTGATAGATACAGGTGCGTCACACTCCTTTGTGTCAACGAGTTTTGTGGAGAGGCACCGTATATGCACGACTCCGTCACCCACGCCTCTTGTGGTTTCGACACCCGCTGGAAAGAGTGTGATTGCAGATCAGTTTGTTGATGACGGCCTCATTTATTTTGAGGGCAACGAGTTGAAGTCAGACTTGATTGTTTTGGGAATGTCGGACTTCGACTGCATTGTGGGTATTGATGTGCTGAACATATACCAGGCAGTAGTGGACTGCAGTCAGAGGACAGTACGGTTCAGATCTGATTTAGGGGTTCAGTGGACTTTTTACGGGGATGGTTCCCGCTCAAGAATTCCGTTGATATCGGCTTTAAAGATGACTCAGTTATTGGAACGTGGGCACGAGGGTTATCTTATTTATGCCATTGACATTGCTGGCAAGAAAGAAGAGTTAAGAGTCGAAGATATACCCGTGGTTGCCGAGTTTGCCGATGTATTTCCGGAGGAAATTCCCGGATTCCCGCCGGTTAGGGAAGTTGAGTTCGGGATCGCATTATGACCAGGGACATCCGCTATTTCTCGTGCCCCTTACAGGATGGCACCAGCGGAGTTAAGAGAGCTGAAAGAGCAACTACAAGAACTACTTGATAAGGGTTACATACGCCCCAGCGTATCACCTTGGGGTGCGCCTGTGTTATTTGTGAAAAAGAAGGATGGGTCGATGAGATTGTGCATCGACTACAGACAATTGAATAAGGCCACAGTGAAGAATAAATACCCTCTTCCGCGGATCGACGACTTGTTTGATCAGTTGCAGGGCACGAGGCTGTACAGTAAGATTGATTTGAGATCGGGGTACCACCAGATCCGAGTTAGAGAGGATGATGTGCAGAAGACGGCCTTCCGGACCCGTGATGGTCACTATGAATTTTTGGTCATGCCGTTTGGAGTGACAAACGCCCCGGCTGTGTTTATGAGCTTGATGAATCGAGTGTTCCAATCCTATTTGGATCAATTCGTCATCGTATTTATTGATGATATACTTATCTATTCTCGGAGTGAGGAAGATCACAAGAATCATTTGAGGACAGTACTCCAGATTCTGCGGGACAATCACTTGTATGCTAAGCTGAGCAAGTGTGAATTTTGGCTGAGCAGCGTGGTATTTTTGGGGCATGTGATCTCTAGTGATGGGATTTCCGTGGATCCCAGGAAAGTGGAAGCAGTGATGGATTGGTCTGCGCCCACATCTGTGCCCGAGATCCGTAGCTTCCTCGGTTTAGCAGGTTACTACCGACGTTTCGTCAAGGGATTCTCTAAGATCGCTAAGCCATTGACGCAGTTGACTCAGAAGGGTGTTCCGTTTTCTTGGTCTGAGGCATGTGAGCAAAGCTTCCAAGAGTTGAAGCACCGGTTGACTACAACACCTGTTCTGGTGATCCCTTCGGAGAACGAAAGGTTTGCTTTGTACACGGATGCATCACTACAGGGATTGGGCTGTGTAGTGATGCAGGATAAGCATGTGGTGGCTTATGCATCGAGGCAGTTGAAGCCTCATGAGACCAGGTACCCGGTCCATGATTTGGAACTGGCGGCCATTATTTTCGCTTTGAAAATTTGGCGGCATTATCTCTATGGTACTTTCTTTACCATTTACACGGATCATAAGAGCTTGAAATTCCTATTTACTCAAGCGGAACTGAACATGAGGCAAAGGAGGTGGATGGACTTGCTCAAGGACTATGATTGCGAGATAGAGTACCATCCAGGGAAGGCGAACCTGACTGCTGATGCCTTGAGTAGGAAGGTGAAGTATACAGCAGATGATGTGATTCAGCTATCGGCCTTGATGACCTCTTGTTGTCATCTAGGATATGACTTTGATTTAGATGTATCGCCGGTGTTTGTATCGACCCTATTGGCAGAACCGGACATCTTTGAACTTATCAGGAAAGCCCAGGTGACAGACGTTGAAGTACAGAGATGGTTATCATGTATACGTCTGGGTCAGTCATCAAAGTTCAGAGTAGCAGAAGATGGTTCCTTGAGGCTTGGTAACCGTTGGGTAGTGCCGAGGGCACCAGAGTTGCGTCAAGGAATTTTGCATCGTGCTCATTGTAGCAGATTTAGCATCCATCCAGGTGGGAAAAAGATGTACAAGGACTTGTGTGATCAATTTTGGTGGAGACGGATGAAGAGAGACGTTATGTCATTCGTTAAGAAGTGCCTAATTTGCCAACAAGTGAAAGCGGAAAGGCAGAGGCCCGGAGGCGAGTTGAAGAGTTTAGAGATACCAGAGTGGAAGTGGGAGCACATCTCTATGGATTTCGTGACCCACTTGCCGAGGACTGCCTCGGGATTCGATGCGATCTGGGTGATTGTGGATCGACTGACGAAGGTGGCTCACTTCATCCCATATAGTATGACTTTCACATACTTAAAAATGGCTCAGTTGTATGTTCGGGACGTAGTAAGATTGCATGGCATCCCAGTCTCGATTGTGTCTGATAGAGACCCGCGGTTCACATCGCACTTTTGGGAGGGTCTTCAATCAGCTTTGGGTACAGAGGTGAGACTGAGTACAACTTACCACCCTCAGACAGATGGTCAGACAGAGCGTACCATACAGACGCTTGAGGACATATTGAGGGCATGTGTGTTGGAGTTCGATACTCCGTGGCAAGATTCAGTGCCACTTGTAGAGTTCTCTTACAACAACAGTTATCAGGCGAGCATTCAGATGGCTCCATTTGAGGCCCTTTACGGTCGACATTGTAGGTCACCGTCATACTGGGAAGATTTGACTAGTAAGACGGTCGGAGGACCGGAATTGATTCGTGAAATGGAAGAGAAAATCAAAGTGATCCGTCAGAAAATGAAAGCGGCTCAAGATAGGCAAGCGGCCTATGCTAATAAACAACGGCGACCATTGGAATTCCAAGTAGGAGACAAGGTCTTTCTTAAAATCTCACCTTTCAGAGGTGTAGTTCGTTTCGGTATGCGGGGGAAGTTATCTCCGAGGTATGTTGGGCCATACGAGATATTGCAGCGCATAGGCACTTTGGCTTACCGTCTAGCCCTACCGCCGTCATTGTCTTGTATACATGATGTCTTCCATGTTTCTATGTTGAGGAAGTATGAGCCGGACCCGTCTCATGTGTTGCAGCCTTCAGAGGTTCAGTTGAGTTCAGATGTGTCCTATGTTGAACGGCCAGTCAGAATTCTGGATCGAGAGGATCGCAGACTTCGAAGCAAGGTTATACCGATGGTCAAGGTTCAGTGGGATCGTCGGGGTGTCGAAGAGGCCACGTGGGAGACGGAACGGCATATGGTGCAGCACTACCAGGAACTATTCTCTGGTATGTGTTTATGTTTAGTTTCTTTTGGGGTAAGTGCATGCGATTTCGAGGGTGAAATCTTATAAGTAGGGGAGTATTGTGATATCCCCGAGATAATTAATTGCAATTTGGGCGTTAATTATGTTTATATGATATTGGTGATAATTAGATAATGTGTTGGGTTGTAGTTTTGGTAAAGCATGATTTTAATGGCAATTGTGGTGCATTGTGGTGAAATACTTTTAAAATATCATGTTGGAGTATTCTACATATCATGCTTATATTATGATACACATTTTTTTATTCCAAAGCTGATAAGGAGCCACTTGCTCACATCTTTACATCCCATCACCCCCCTTGCTATCAACTTTATGTCCCCAAATCCCTCTCCCTCATCTTAGAACTCCATTTTCGTTTCTGCATCTAGAGGAGAGGAGTAAGCTTTGAAAAAGGAGCCTTTTTGTGCTCTCTTGCTAAAAACTTGGAGCTCAAGTGGTAAGCTTCCATTTTGGTAGAGTTTTGTTGAGTTGTGGTTAGTTTTGGGGCTTATTTTTGAGGTTAAAAAGGGTGGATCTTGTTCCATCATGTTATTTATACTTGGGGGATGCATTTTCATGTTGTTTTGTGGTTATATGTTGAGCTTAGTAGTTGTTCTTGGTTGTTCATGAGTGTATGTGTTGAGGGAAGCTCATTCAGGGAAGTTTCTCGCTGAAACAGGACTTCTCGATCGATCGGGAAATGGGTCCGATCGATCGAGCAAGGCAGAGCCTGAACAAGGCGTGAAATGAGCTTACCGATCGATCGGCGATTTTTACCGATCGATCGGTGTGATGTCTCGATCGATCGGTAAAACGGCTCGATCGATCGGTGGAGGCAGTACCTTGATGCTTATTTTTCTTAACTTGGCGATCGATCGGGGCTTAGGACCGATCGATCGCAAGGCATAAATTCTGGATTTTTGGGATTTTGTTCTATATGGTGATGTTTTTGATAATGGTTCATTTATTGGTTTCTAATATGGATTCATGTGATTATGTAGAACCATCCCAGGTAGCCACACAGCCTAGGAGATAAAGTCCACGATATCTCCACTTTTGGAACCAAGGTACGTAGTGTGACGTACGAGCATCGGACGGTAAAACGTGCCATACCTTTGATTATGAATATTGTGGATAGTGAATCCTTATACGTGATGGTATATGTGAAATGACTGTGATTTACTGTGATAATGGAACCAACTATTGTGTTTGATTAATGTGATGGAATTGATGAATGTTCCGGTAGCCTTTATCTCCGAGCGAGGGAGGTACTTGCCGCTGTCATATGAAGCGATGGTAATATGATATTTGCCGCTGTCATGTCTAAGCGAGGTAACATGCCGCTGTCATTGTCGAAGCGAGGGATATCATATGATGCCGCTATATGTCGAAGCGAGGGGTCCTAAAATTCCGCTGTTGTATTGGGACCGGAACAGTCACAATTCTAGTGGTTAAAGTGAAATATTGTGGTTATAATTGGAAACGCGTTATCGATCATTATATCGTGAACTAATGATTTTGTGCATAAGCTTGTGAAACAGGAACGACAATGAAATGTGCTAATGTGGTAATCGAGGAGCATATCAATTAATCGTTTCATACGCTTAATTACTTTATTAAGTTGAATTGTGTTAAGTGATAATAAATATATATATGCTCATGGTGAGTTGTTCCTGTAGGTACGCTTTTGAACCAAGGGGGCTGAGGGTCGGTTGAACTGTGAGCTGCTGAAAGCATAAATGAGGATAGAGTACAGGAAATTTTGGATAGTCTCTACTCTAGAAGTAGTCTAATGCTATCACTGAAACATTCATGATTGGGAATGTAATTGAATAATTGTTGAAGTTTTATTTTGGCCTGTAACCTAATTGAGCTCACATCAAACCAGAACCCTAAGATGTCTTTAATACATATTTAGCCCTATTTATATCTTGAATTCACTGTTAAGGTTCAGGGTCCTTACAGCTTCCCACCAAATCTAGAGGAAGAAGCACCTCCTTGGGATGCTTTAAACGGTTCCCCTCTGGGTCTCATACTATCTGATGTAGGTATTTGGGATTGTCCTACATCCTTATACACTCTAACTGCAATCTCAGCCATCTCGGCTCTAGTCAACGCTTCCTCAAATGAAGTAGGGCTATTAGAAATCACCCTATCAAACAACTCAGGCCGTAAGCCCTTCACAAACTATCTGATATTTGCCTTTGTGTTTGCAGCGATATGCGTTACATACCGTAACAAGGAAAAATACTGCAAAGCATAATCAGACACTGTCATGGTTCCCTGTTTCAGATTAATAAACTCATCTTCTTTTCTCTGTCTCGCAGCCACAGAGAAATAGTGATCAAGAAAACGAGTTCTGAATACATCCCAATCCATAGTCTGTCCCTGAGCTCGGAACTCAATTAATGTTGCTTTCCACCACATCATCGCTTTCTTTGCTAACTGGAACTCAGCCAAACGTAACCAAGTTGATTTGGCACATGGTGCTGATACAAAGATCTGTTCCACACGTTCCAACCATTCCTCCGTCTGTTCTCCAGATTCAGTACCCTCAAAGCGAGGTGGCTGATAACTCAGAAACTGGGTCAATGTTAATTCCGCAGGTAACAGTACAGGTTCAACTGGCCCTTGCCCAAGTGGTGGTGGTGGCACAGGCGCCAACCCAACACTAGCATTACCACTCATGGCATCCCCAACATCATCATGAGGTACTCTATCTGCCATTACTGCAAATACAGGTTTAACAACAACAAAAAAATATATAAAGCATGTCAGTATAGCCTCATATCAATACTCTCAACATGCTTTCAAGTTATTAGGCGACTCCTCAATACACTTCCTCTACCCTTGTTCACCCCGTTCTCGAACCACTCCTCTGATGCCACTAATGTGGGGTCCTCGTTACTTAATCCATTATGTATCAGTTCATTATATACATGTGAGTATAAATTAAGTAAATCATACACTGATTACGAGTATTATTATGTAGGTTGTTACAACTTGACAAAATCCTGTTATAATATACATCATATGGAGAGCAAAACAACCTAGACTATTACATACTCCTAAGCAGTGGTTCAGCTCGCAGCGGAATAAGACTCACAATCACGTCCTCCCACGTCTATGAGTCCCTACATAAACAATCACACAACATGAGTATAGATAAACAACCATCTCAGTGCTATATCAATGAGAAACATAAACGATAAGCACTATAAACATCAACTGTGATTGTTCTGTATTATGCATCAGTAAATGCAAATATGTCATGACATGCCTCACTTATCATCCTGTTATAACGAGACCGATATGATATGCCTATCTCAGCTCAATATGTTAGTGGAACCTCCTCACATCTTCATATTAGCAGCACATATCATAACACCATCCTCATATATGTAACAGCCAGAGCATATACTCGACCGGAGTATACCTCTCATGCCAAAGCATATGCAACATACCTATCGTGGCAACAATCCCAGCCAAAGCATATGCCCAACAATGACATATCTATCGTGGCAATGAACTCAGCCAAAGCATATGTTACATACCTATCGTGGCATCCATCTCAACAATATGAATCTCATGAATATACATGCATATGATACCACCAATCATATGATCCAATTCCACATCATCATCACAATAATATCATATACTCGTACGTTAACACGTACCTGTCGTGCGACATAAAGATAGAAATCAGGCGTCAATGTCTAACCGCCTCGTTGCCCTGTCCCTTGTGATGATGCTACAACAATATCAACAATATAGTATGTTATAATAGGTGTTACAAATCAAAATCCACAAAATATATCATTTTTCAAAAATTCAACCCTGGCGATCGATCGCCACTTTTTCACCGATCGATCGCCAAAAAGTTCTGGCCACCTCGATCGATCGCCACTTCTTCTTGATCGATCGCCCAAATGTTCTGTTCACTCACGATCGATTGACGTAATTTCATCGATCGATCGCCAAGTGATTTCACCGCCTTATTTTTTCTCTGTTTTCGACGATCGATCGCCGATGTTCGAAAATTTCAGAACATGGCGATTTTTAGCTTATCTTCATGGAATTTCTCCTCCACCTCACTTCCTACAATTCAAACTTGTTTCATGCAATCTCTAGTATCATATAAACATGTTTCTATCATCATATAACTCAAGTGTGTACACTATACCTCCTAGCAAAGCAAAACTTACCAAATTCCATGCTTCAACTTCAACTCATCTTTTATCAACATAAAACAAGTATACAAGGCACATAAACCTTACCAAGATGTTAGGAATTCACTTATCCCAACTTTTTATCTTGATTGCCAAGTACAAATTCAAGAAAAGATGCAAACCTAGAGAAGGAGCTAGAGAGGAGCTTGGTAGAGATTTGTGGGTGAATTTGGCGTTCTATGTGTTTATCAATCTGATTTATCTTGATATATATACTCTTCAACTTCAACTTAAATGCAAATGAAATTTCTCTCAAATTCATGTCACATGTAGGTTCCAACTATGTGATGCATTTCAAGTCTCTTGTCCACTATAACACAACAAGGTTAAAGCCATAGATCACATGTCTATGTTCATAACTTACTATCTTTAAGTTATCACATATCCATAAAATGCATTCATTGTTTTCCAACTATATTTCATTCATGTATGGCATTAGTCCTGCTCGGTTCAACCCGAACCCGAGTCCACATCATACCGTAATGATTCATAATTACGCCATAACCATATCACAATGTATACGTCATATCGAGGCATTACAGGGATACATTTCAGTATAAATGTATCCAGATTATCCAAACGATGGTTTCGAGATTGGAAAGTCGTGGAGGCATGACACCTTCCTTGCGAAGGAAGAGATATTGATGTACCTGTTGGGAATCCTTGAGAGATTCGATGAGTTGAGGCGCATGGTGTTGATGTTGGACTCACACCATTAGTCGTTGGTTCGTCATTATTCTCTTCTGAGTGAGAATAACTGGGCGATTGACATATGGGTTTGAGGCTTGTGGGTATGATTAGAGATACCCAAGTAGATTGTGGTTAATTTGGCGTCGAGGTACACATATCGTTATGTATATTGTGGGCTAGCGTTGTTATGCTTGGATTGACGAATCTCTGGTAAGAGATTTTGGTATCCTTGAGATTGGTAACCCCGGTGGGACAATTTATTCTGAGGAATAAATTGGGAGGTTTGGTAGACTCTCTTTTGACAAGTGGTTGTCGTGTTTTGGGTCAAGGCAGTTCTTTACGGGTGAATTCGATAGTATCCTTGTACTAGAATTACTGATTCTAAGTGTAAACAATGGATGACCTCGTGTAGTGTCGTTATCGACACAAGTGGTGAGAATGCAATTGATTTTCTTGCATGTTCTCTATGGGATTTTGAGACTCTATGGAGTTTTCGATAGTGTGTTGAAACCGAGATGTGATTCCTTGGAACACACGAATGTGAACATCTGTGATGATGTATTTCGTATTGATCGGTGACCGTGGGTTGCCCGATCCGAGTTGCACGTGGTGCAACTACTCATTGGCTGGAGATGGAATTGGAGAATGAAAACTGGGATTAGTATGATATACTGTTGCATACTGGTAGTTTCCTTTGAAACGATGTGTTTGACATCGTAGAATAAGTCGTAGAGATATCATTGAGGCGAAATCGACTGACTGCCGTGGTTAGTTAACATCGGGGTATGTTAACATTTTTTTTACGTGGTGATGGTTTGGGAGGATAACTCCATTCCAGAATTTGGTGCGAGGTCGATATCCTCGCAGTTGGTGTGTCGTTCATGGTGTATTCATGATTCGATACTGCGCATTCGAGTCCAATTGCGAAGTCTTGGTGGTACTTGATGTACTCACGCGTAAATTTTGAGGACGAAATTTTATTAGTGGGGGATAAATGTGATATCCGGAAATCATTGTGTTGATCCCGGAGTGATTATAATCCCTAATAAATTTTAAGTGTAGTAATTGTGAGATAATTACTGTGTTGAGACTCCCGGGGATTTTAATCCGGTATCGGGGTCGTTGGGCCCAGAGGTTGAGATTTATTCTCATTAATGTGATAAACCTTGAAATTGTGTTAGTATTGGGATCTGAAGTCTGTGGAGCTTTGGATTGTGGTTGGTAATGAAAATAGTGAATATGAGATAATTGTTGAACACAGATGATTTTTAATGGGTTATGGTGCGAGTATTTGAGACTCGGGTTTTTGGAGCCTTGGTACTATATATACCAAGTGGACTCGGTGTTCAGTCATTCCCCACCTCACTTCTCTCCCTCTCTCCACGTTTCTCTCCACTCTCTCTCCTTTTTCTCCCCTCTTTCTTCCCTTGAAGAAAATCGACGAGACTCGATTTTTGGAGAGAGATTTCTCGAAGATAATTGGCGAATAGTTCACTAGATCTTGGGGCAAAGGCAAGGTTTAGCTCTTGCTACTGGACTATAAGGTACGCGTAACGTACGAGCATGGTAGATATATTATTGTCATGTGCATGAATAATATATGGTTGTTGTAAACATTATGTTATGTATTGAGGATCATGGAATGTCGCTATTGAGCGAGCAATGTGTAATGATGTTGATGTTGAGCGAGCATTGGATTGTGATATCGCCGCTATTGAGCGATCATTGGATTGTGATATCGCCGCTGTTGAGCGAGCAATGGGACATGATGTGATGAGACTGAGAAATCATTAATTGAGATGTATATGATTTCTGTAAATCATTAGTGTAATGATTTAACTTTATTTGATTATGAAATTGGCATGGCAAGGATGAGTTTAGTTAATCAATGTAATGATTAACTGATTTTGGAAGTTTGATGGTTTTGGCTATTGTGAGAACAGGAACAACACAGGGGTCCCATATGATAACGATACTATATAGAGAGTATCTTTTAAATTTACAGCTTTATATTCTGTAAATTATGAATTGTGGTAGTGCTGTTATTTAGATGGTATTATTGGTATGCTCACCCCGTGTGGGGGCTGTTTCTGTTGGGACAGGTATAACAAGTACAGTAATGGCTCTGGAGTTGAGTTCGAGCTGTTGATTGGAAATGCTTCCAGGGCTGAGGTACCAATGTTGGTATTGAGTAGCATGCTTTATACATTAGATACACATTCATTTGTTCAATGCTCGCCTGTGATCATTCTGATGTGTATATGGGTTGTATAAAGGTTGTTAGATTTCTCTTTTCATTTATGGTTGCATGCAATTAATTACAGAGTATTGCATGATGAATTGAGAACATGTTATTGTATTATGATGTGTATGCTCATGCTAGTGGAGTGATATTTCGGAATTGAAAATTATGTGGGTTAATGTCGATTTTTTTTTATAGATGGCATATATGAGGATTCCCTAATGTTATAAAAGCATGCACCATTATTGTGATAATATACTAATAACGGGTTAAGGTAGCGAGGGCCTTACAAAATAGGCATTGTACTCTTCCCAATTATTTCTTTAATTCTCGAGATTTAAATATGGCACGGCTCTTTTATTTCGTTCATCCTTCAGATTTGATTCTCTTGCAACACAAGGTCAAAATTAGGGAATAGCACATGGTTTCATACTTTCAAACATGCGCCTTGTATTATTCTATCTTCAGCTATAGCTTCTTCTCTCTTGGTTTTACTTTTTCTTCAACACACGGCTCTTTCACCATTCAAAGAACACATCCATGTTTCTTTAACTTGTTTCTTTCCTTCTTCATGCAATACACGAAGCATAGCCTTGTCCCGTTCCTAACTCATACGACTACATTTTTTTCCGCTGTTTTGACTCAATTTCTTTATTTTCACCTATATGTAATCAAAATCTATAAGTAGGAACTATAACTATTAATTTAAACCATTACAATGCACCTAATCATCGAAAATCAACTCAAATAAACATATATCTACTAAGGTGTCAAATGCTAACTGTCGAAAGTAAAAGATATTGATTGTACTCTTCTTCTTCTTCTGTTTTCGTTTGAGAAAAGTCATCAAACATAAATGTTAAAAAGTGGCAAAGGACGATAATGTCAAAAACCAATTAGGTCACGCTACTTATAGTCTTTTTCTCAATTTATTTTGTCAAACTCCACGGTTAGATTTTATTTACACCTTTTGACTGAAGTACCATTTCAAGGTCTTGGAGAAATCTTTCATAAAAATGGCACAAACGTTTGCATCTTTTACTTATCCCTTTTAAAATCATTTGAATAGATTACTTTTACATATGCATGTCCCAGTTCCATTATGTTGTACCAAAATATCTTTTTTTGTGTCACCTCCTTCTTAATGAAGTGGCACGAATCCCTTCCCCTAATGGGAGGGATCGTAGGTTCGATCTCAGCAAATATCATATATCACATGTTATACTTAAAAACATCCTTTTCTATGTGGTTGTCACTCTTGAATAGGGTAAGATACATCTGTTTGGGGTGCGATCTTCCCCCAAACAGATGAACCACGTCTTACTTAAGGATGAGAGTTGCACTAAGAGAAGATCTCCTGATATAGTAGGTGTTTACAATTGCTTATGAAAACTGCTTATCTGCTTTTCAGAAAAAAGCAGTTTTTGGGTGTTTTATTTGTTTGCTTCTGCTATTGCTTCTCTAAAAATAAGCAGAAAAAATCAGAAGTAGAGAAGCAGGTCATGACATGTTTTTGACTGCTTTAAGTTGTTTTGTGGCAATTTCTTAATTAATTTAAGTTTATTAAGCTGCTTTTTTTATTTAAATAACAAACACTCAATGTTTTTGCTTAAAATCAACTTTTTTCAACTTTAAACAAAAGCAACATAGAAGTGCTTTGAATAAGCAATCGCAAACACACCCATAATAGAGAAAATGTCATACATGCTGATCTGTTCGAAATGATTACACAATAAACAAATATAAATTTGCGTACAAAAAAATTGTTTTCAACCCCTCAAATTTTATCTATTTCAAAAGTTGGTAATTTGTTTGTTTTGTTTTTGTCCTCTTAATCAATTTCAGTACAAGACTATGCCCTTCAGTTGGACTGACCAAAAAACTTTGAATAACAAAGACCATAGTTATCACTCAAGAAGTTATAAACTGAAATAGTAAAATTTAAAAAATATTAAAAAAAAATCTCAAACAAAAATGATCAGACTTTACTCGTTATAATGCTTGGTTTGGGATTCTACTTAAAGAGGAAAATATAATTAGTAATCTTTGCAAACCAATATTATACTCCTGGACCCTAGTTAGCTTCGACTATTATCACATATATTAGTCAAGTGCTAATAATTTAGTACTACAATTTTATAAAATCAAAATACGAAAATTACAACATTCGTCATGTATGTTACCTCTTTGCGATTTCCGTCCTTTGTCTTAGTCTCATATTTTTCAAATTTTTGCAATTGTAGTTATTTTTTTCTGTGGTAAAGCTGGATTATGCGAAAACCATCTGCAAGGTTGTTGCCATGTTAGCACCATATCACCCCATTCCCGCGGAAAATGACTAAAATTATAAGACAAAAGATTTTTGAATATTTTTTAAAGATTTATTTATAGCTTAAATGATTTTTGAATTGAGGATTTGACTGAACCAAAACGTGCGTCCATCACAAATTTAGTATATATCTATACTATTTGTCAAGTATGATTTTCTTTAAAAAATAAAAAATAAAAAAAATCCCCCCTTTTCTTTTACAAAGATTTTCTTTAAAAAAAACCCAATATTTTTCTTTTACAAAATTATTCTAATCAAACTACAAAAGCCCTAAAAAACGAAGGTAAAAATTATAAAATCACAACACAAAAATAAAATAAATTAACTAAACATAAATATTAATTGGTCGTATTGATATGATTAACTTTTGAAATAAATTTGAACAACTGAATTAATCTAATTAATTTTTTTGTACTCAGTTGGTAACTATTACAATAATAAACTAATATGCATTGACCAAAAAGACACCTCTTGTCCATAGGCAATCCACAGTTTTCAAGATTGTATTTTTGTACAAGTCAATTCAAAGTTTTTGATTAGGTTAAAAAAGAGGTGCAAATTTTAGAAAATAAAAATTTATATTTTAAAAAAGGTATATACCAAATTTTAATTAATGTACAAAGACATTGTACCAAGGTAGATTGCATAAAGATTCGTATACTGTTAAAGAAGGATAAAATCTAATATATGAAAACTGACCAAGTTTCACTCAGATCAGTTGAGTGATAAGCAAAACTAATCTTTGGTCCAAGTGAATAATTAGGAGAACTGATCTATCCATACTATTTGAACCCATACCATTTGATTGATCAACAGAACTGATCTTCGAACCACTTGAAATAAGCAGAGATTAACCAGATAAGCCAGCAAACCGAGCAGCGGAGTTGAATCAATCTAGACTAGTTGAACCCAGACTAGTTGAGTGATCAACATAACTGCCTGAAATAAGCAGAGATTAACCAGATAAGCCAGCAGCCCGAGCAGCAGAGTTGAATCAATTAAATCTAGATGATGTTATTTGTCCAGTTGAATATCCAAACCAACTAAATGTTCAACCAAACTGACGCAATAGGCAAAAGGTCAAATAGATTAAGACAAGCGAAGTAATCAACATAGCAGAAGAACGGATACTAACTTGGTGATTATCAGCAAGGTACCAGCTGATTTATCACCACCAGGCTTTTATATCAAAAGGCTTATCAGCAATGTCAAAGAACAGTTTTTTGCAGTAGAAGGCCAACAAAATCAATATAGTCATTGGAATGACAGAAAGTACGATGAAACCAGAACTTGTACAATATTTTCCCAATTGACATATTCTTGTATCTAACCGACACATCAAAGTCAAGACTATAAATACGCACTTGAAGATTGAAGATCGAAGATCTCCAACCTTTGACTCGCGGCTTCAAAGAACAAATCTTTTCAAAGATAGATTCAAAGACAAGAGCTTTAAAACCATTTCAACTCAGTTACACGAGTCAACCCCAGTTCATAGGCACATCTTTGAAAAAAATTAATATATTTTATACGGAGTTTCTTAAAAATATTAATACCCGTTCTGATCTTGAGAGGGAGATTATAAATTGCTTAAATGTTTCTTCATCCTTTTTTTTTTGTTACGAAAGGGGGAGAAAATATGTATAAAATTATTTTTGTGATCTTCATGTTGGATATGTCCTAAAAACCATTTATTAGATGATTGATTTTGACATACATTCTATTATGATATTTCATTTATGACAATTCATTATTGTTTTTTATTCCATTGTCTGCTTAATATGAATTTATATATAATAATGTCTTTAGAGTAATAATGTATTATTCTTAAATAGTCCATAGCCAAGTATTATCATGAACTATGATAATGATAATGCATGGAGACTAGTATATGTTGATTGATGACTTTAGTCATGAATATGAGATATCAAATCAACATATGGGTACATTTAGAGAACTATGTACTGGACCGACCCACAATGAGAATGCTTCATGATTGTTATATGAAAGTCATAAGCGATTCTCATAGTGATAGTGTTGTATGTGATCGTTATGACTTGAGATCATCAGAGATCTCAACAATAAGGAGTTATATATCTTGATATTGTCACACGTAACCTATAATATGGTGAAATATAAAGACAATCATTGGATATACTACGAATTATGTAGATAGATGTTGAGTGATCAATATAGGATTTGTCCCTCCCATATAAAGAGATGGTGGTGTTTTGGGCCCTTGGTCAAGTGAGACTAAATATGAACTATACGTGTGCGACACATTCCATGACTCGAGAATCAAGAAATAAAATATTGAACTATACGTGTACGACACATTCCATGACTAGTGTTCGATCTAATCACCTGGGACAAAGGGATTGAATTACATGGTAAATATTATCGCATGCCATAAGTAATGTCGAGTCAATGACATTCTTGTAACTTGAGTATCTTTGATGTGTTGATAGATTGCAACATCAAATGAGATTTTATGTCACTACCAAGGTTAGATCCTAACGGGTTGCACAAAAGATTAAATCGATAAAAGGAGATAACATTCATTTGATGAATAAAATAAAGTATAAAGAGTCCTAAAAAAAGGCCAAGGCAGCAAGAGTGGAGCCCTAGCACCAAAAAAGAGGAGCTAGAGCGCCTAAAAGAAGGAATCAAAAATCCGGGAAGCAGCATAGGCACGCTAGCGTTGCCTTAGAGGAGCTACAACGCCTCCATTGTGGTTACGTTGGCTGAATGTTAGTAACTCGGAGCTGATGTAATTTGGAAACAAAATTTTGCCTTCACAATTGGATATGCACGGAATTTATACCTTATCTTGGACTCTTGAGTTACTCTTTGAGCCGCCATTCATATCTTTATATATATAGAGGCGTAAGGTTTTATATATTAGATATATATCAGCCGTCACAAAGCATAACAACTGAAATTGTTCATTGTTGTTCATCGAATTTTCGAGCCGAGCACCATGGAATTCAGATACCCTTCATGCGATTTAATACTGTAGAGGCAAAACCTTTGCATTTTGCTAGTGACTCGTGGACGGTCTCGTTCAGTGATATGCTTCAAATACGATACAAAGGTATAACTATAAACACAGATTGGTTTCACTTCGTATAGATCCTCTGGTGGAATCCGAAAATTGTTTTATATTCCGCTGTGTGCTTGTATCGGATTTCTTACACTTTAGAGCAACACCTAGCTATTAATATTCATGTTTTTTTATCCAAGTTTTGTGATTATCCAAAAGGAGAAAATTGTTGGGTTTTATGAACCCGATTAATCTTGGTTTGATATTAACAAAACTTGTTATTGTATTGCCGATATATTTATCAATCGTGCATCAAGGTTGATGATCACCTAGAGCAGGCCAGTGTAGTCAGAAGGTAAAACAGCCAGATTAGTTAGGCTAGCTGAAGTGATCAATAAGAACAAGGCCAGTTGTCACCTTGGCGAGCTGAGTGATCAACCGAACTAATCTACATGCCGACTGAGTAATCAGCTGAACTGATCAATCTAGAAGAGCTAAACCCAGGCCAGATGAGTGATCACCAGAACTGATTTTCGGGCCAAGTAAAACAACCAAACCTTTACTAGAGAAGCCAACTAACTGAGCAGCAGAGTGAATAAATCAAATCTATTTGATATTATTAGTTAAATTGAATATCCAAATCAGTTGAGTTTTCAACCAAGCTGATGCAACTAGCAAGAGTCCATCAGATGAAGATCAGGTACATAACCCACAAAGAAGAATAGACATAGACTAGATTGGTGATTATCAACAAGGTACTATCAGCAGTATCACCATTAGACTTTCATATAAAAAGGCTTATCAGCAAGGTCATAGAGCAGCTAGTTGCAATAGAGGCCTACAAAATCATATAAAAACTTTCCAACAGACGTAATCTTGTATCTAATGAACATATCAATGTCAAGGGTATAAATACAAAATTGAAGATTGAACCTCGAAGATCTTGAACCTCTGACTCACCGCTTTGAATAACAAATCTTTTTCAGAGAGAGATTAAAAGTGGGAGCTTCAAAGTCATATTAACTTAGTTATGAGAGCCAACCCCAATTCATAGGCACATCGTTGAAAGCAAAATCAGATCATTTCAATTATCCCTTGTGCCTTTATTATTCATTATATTCATTGTATTTGTGAGGCTAATTGAGAGTAAATATCATTGTAACATTTGGTAACTTCTAAAAAGCGTGAGCTTGGTGAAGTGTTAACTGGTCAATCATTTCGAGGGGTTGCCGCCGCCCCCTTGACCCCCACCATCATAACACACATAATTTGTTTTCTCATTTAAGTCTATTGGTTTTAATCGCTATCAATCAACCAATAATAATAATTAAAAAGTTTAAAATTATGCATTCTTAGCATGTTTAATGTGTTGTTTGAGCATGGTGCATGGTTATAGCACATTGACCAATTAGATTTGAATTTTGTGAATGGTTGTCAGTTTAATACAGCCTGTGTGTTGTGCCTTCTCTATTTTTTATTATATTCTCTCTCCCCTATGCTCCCCTCGTACGCAACTCGATGATTCTTCTATATCATGTAATTGTTATGAAGTATAGTTTTAGCACTAGTTTATGGAATGGACCATGATGAGAAGGCTAGGTAACCATTGATGGGATACCGACATGGTGATTGGAGAAGTTGCCCTTATGTTGACCAATTGATTTTCTCATTGGCTTGAGAAAATCTGTGGTTCTAGCTATAACCATGTCACATTTATTTTATGTTATATAAGAGATGCATTAATTATATTTATATGCTGCTTAATATTGAAGGATGATAAAATCATATGTGCAATAATTTGTTAATAATTAATATGGTTTCATAATCGATATTAATAAAATAATGAGATATTTTAAATAAAATCCATCTGGTAAGATTAAGTCAAGATTGATGTCTTCCAATGAGCAGTACTAGACTTCGATTGAACATGTGTAGGTATGCCAAGCAAAGTACAATGACAATCTTAGTAATGAGTGAAATGATAAAAGTGATCTCCATGTTACTATAAATTGGTTCAACTTAACTAGTGTTATCTCAATAGGATTGTGAACCTAGAGACATGAGGTTGGGTTATAATCTTTTAGATGAAATAGAAGACTGTTGTTCACCCAACCATCCAAGAGTTACATGTGATGTAATTGACAAGGGTACCTAAATAACCGAGTATTGGGTGATTAACCAAGGCTAACTCAAGGTTAGATGAAATATGGATCTGGGCCACTAATAGCTTATGAGGGTTGTTGATTCTAGAAAATATTGGGAGTTCATTTAATAAAAGACCTTATTAAATGATTAAAATCATAATACTTACTTTAAATATTTATAGATATCCATGGCATCCAACATTGTTACTAGTACACTATCACTTTGATCGATCCTTGAGAAGGACAAATTGAATGAAACGAATTTCGTGGCGGGTACATGAATTTGAGGATTATCCTCAAACAAGAGAAAAAACAGTATGTTCTAGTGGAACCCATACTAGCTGAGGAACATCCTGCTACAGCCGATAGGGATGCTTACATGAAGCATCAAAATGACGCTCTTGATGTTGGTTGCCTCATGCTTGCAACCATGACCTCCGAGCTTTAGAAGCAACATGAGGAAATGCAAGTGTTTGATATGATTGAACATCTGAAGCAACTTTACCAACAATAAGCCAGACAAGAGAGGTTGACGTATCGAAAGCGTTATTTCAGTGCATAATGGTTGAAGGAAGCCCTGTTGGATCTCATGTGCTCAAAATGATTGAATACATAAGCCCACAAATTTTCTTATTGATAACAATGGCAAGGGAAAGACTAAAGCAAAGGGCTTTAGAAAAGATAGGAAAATCTATGTCAAATCTAAGCCTCATGCTACTGCACTTAAGCCAGAGGGAGGAGTAGCTAAGGAGGGAAAATGCTTCCATTGTGGTGAGACCGAACATTAGAAGAGAAACTGCAAGGTTTATCTGGAATATCTTAAGAAGACGAAGGGAAGCGTGACTTCTACTTTAGGTATTTCTGTATAGAAGTCAATTTATATACTTTTACATCATTGATATTAGATATTAGATGTGGTTCTCACATTTGTGTTAATGTGTAAGATTCAAATGGAGTAGAACACTGGCTAATTGCAAAGTTGACCTACGAGTGAAAATGGAGCAAGAGTTGTTGCATTAGCTATAAGAACTTATTTATTAACTTTTCCGTCTGTGCTTATTGTAGAATTACAAGACTGTTATTTTGTGTCTTCTATTAATGAAATTAATGAAAACATCATTTCTATTTCTTGTTTGGACAAGATGGTTTTTCATTTTTTAATAAAGGACAAATGTTGCTCCATTTATTTAAATGGTAAATACTAAGAGGATAAAAACCAATTATTCTAATCCATCTTATATCTGATATTGTCGCTTAGATCATATAAATGAAAATCGCATATCCAAACTCCATAAAGATGTAATTTTGGACTCATTTGATTTTGAATCATATTAGATATGAGAATCTTGTTATTAGGCAAGATGACAAAAGCTCATTTCAAGGGACATGGTGAAAGGCAAAATACTTATTAAGTCTGATACATAGTGATGTATGTGGCCCAATAAACACAGAAGCTAGAGGAGGGTTTCAATACTTCGTTTTGTTTAATTATGACTTCGGTAGATATATGTATGTGTACCTAATGAAACATAAATCTGAAACCTTTGAAAAGTTCAAAGAATTCAAGAATGAAGTACAAAACCAACTTGACAAAAGTATCAAAGTTCTTCGATAAGATCGAGGAGGTGAATATTTTAGATACGAGTTTCATGACTATCTAAAGGAGTGTGGGATAGTCCCACAACTCACACCTTCATATACACCGCAATACAATGGTGTATCTGAACGGAGCAATCGAACTTGCTTTAGAAACATCAACATTTATACTGATCAATCCGGAAGACCTAAACCCAGGCCAGATGAGTGATCAGCAGAACTGATTTTCGGCCCAATTGAAGAATCAGAACATACCTAGACAAGCCAACTAACTGAGCAGCAGAGTGAATAAATCCAATCTATTTTATATTAGTTAAATTGATTATCCAAATCAGTTGAGTGTTCAACCAAGCTGATGCAACTGGCAAGAGTCCAACATATGAAGATCGGGTACATAATATACAAAGAAAAAGAGACATGGACTAGAGTGTTGATTATCAGCAAGGTACCAGCTGATTATCACTATCAGACTTTCATATAAGAAGGCTTATCAACAAGGTCATAGAACAGCTAGTTGCACTAGAGGCCCACAAAATTATACAAAAACTTTCCAACAGATGTATTCTTGTATCTAATGAGCATATCAATGTCAATGGTATAAATACAAAATTGAAGATTAAACCTCGAAGATCTTGAACCTCTGACTCCCCGCTTTAAAGAACAAATCTTTTTTAGAGAGAGTTAAAAGTGGGGAGTTTCAAGTTCATATTAACTCAGTTACGAGAGCCAACCCCAATTCATAGGCACATCGTTGAAAGCAAAATCAGATCATTTCAAGTATCACTTTGATCGTCACATTTTTAAACAGTAATAATATCAGTAGTGATCGATTAGTACGCAAGTGCACGGTTGTCAAGTTTTAGTATAGTTATAAGAAGTAGGGATGTCGTACCCACATGGACTAGTAGTAAGTACCAAACTTAATCGATTTAATTATATTTAACATACGATAGTTGGTTGATAATTTGTAAGAGTAAAAGTAAATAAAAGAAATCAAGATTCACAATCAACAAGCATGTTGAAATGAAGAAAAAAATAGTGAAGAATTATCAAGACATTGGTTTACCTATGTAATCCCCTACAATTATCTCATTAGCATCGATTGATTTTTCATATAATTCTATGGTGACGAGTTCTCCTAGATTATCTAATATATACTCTCTCGAGCTATATTAAACTTAATATCAAATTGCAGTAAATTGTCATGCACTTATTTAACAATTCAATATTGCATAAAGCTTTGTGAAAACTTCTAGCTTTCGATTACGAGATATCTATAGCTATCACACTTGTATTTGATCCCATCTCTCAATCTCAATCTGAAATCCGCGGCATAATTTATATGACATATTATAACATCATCTCTCGATCTTAATTATAATACCCAAATCAATTCAATGGTGATCAATCTATGAAAGCATTAAAATTATAAACTATGCACAAAGATCATATGCTTTCAATAAAAAAACTAACAATTAAATCATACGTTCAAACATAGGATCCCCAAGTCTTGATAAAATAACCTAGCCTATAATCATCTTCATAGAAAGATTATTATAGGTTTGTTCTAATAAACAACATCACTATGAATTAAATAAGCAAAAGGTTCAGAAACTAATAGATGTGATTGACACCGGGCGTTGTTCGTCTCCCGCCTCTTGGTTGAATCTTGTTTAGCGGCTTGGAAGATGATGGAGAGTTGAATTCCAGGGTATGATATGGACCAAAAGCTTCTGGTGGCCGTCCATTTTGAGGTATTTATAGTGAAGGCAAAATAAGGTAGACTCCTTGTGGATTTCAAACTCTAAAAGATATTTTTTTTCCTGATTTCTCGTCTACCGATCAATCGGTAATTCTTCGAATTAAATCGTTTAAGCTACGGCCTTGGTACCGATCGATCAGTAGATTGTGAATTCCAAACTCAACGTATGTCTCTGGCGATCGATCGGTGTGATGTATACCGATCGATCGGTAACTCTTTTTCTTCACAAGTCGAGTCGATAACTCTTTTTCTTCACAAGTCGAGTTTTCGTCGTTTCTTCGATCGGTTCGCCTGTTGGAGTCATTTTTCATCATTTTAAGTACAAATTCTTCGCTTTCATGAACTTGGTCATTGATTCGTGAAATGTAAAAAAATAACACAAAAGCGCATAATATCGTGCACGAATTAATATAAATAATAGTAAAAATCCTAGAAATATAAGTATAAAAATCAAACTTATCACACTTGTGGTATTATTATTCACTATATTCATTGTATTTGTGAGTTAGTTGAGATTGAATATCATTGTAACGTTTGGTGACTTCTAAAAAGCGCGAAGTTTGGTGAAGTGTTAACTGGTCAATCATTTCATGATTCAGAATTTAAGAGCGACTAGTTTTCAGAGTTTTAAGCTAAAATATATTTTTTATTTTTAATATATTTTAAGTCAAACAGTAGAAAAATGATAGAAGCACCATAAAATCAAAATTAAATATAAAAAATTTCAAGTTCTAAAAAATATAAAATTTTAAAATTGCAATAAGTAATAGTTCCCTAGATGTCTACAGAATTCTAATGTAATAAAAAATGAGTTTACTATCAACTAGTGTGTCATATTTTTAAATATTCTTGACTTTTATTGAATATTTATATATTTTAATGGAATAATACATAAAATCGTCCCTCTACTTTAAACATATTCCTTGTTCAATCCTTCAATTTACTCGCCTGCTAATTTAATCACTCAGTTATGCTAAGTTGTCATGTTCACGTCCCTGACGTTAAATTCTCCATCAATACATAACAGATCGAACATGTAAGTGTCACATTTTCTAGCTGTCCCAACTTAAAATACCGAGATAATACATAAACTCATCCTTATAGTTTAGAATACTTCCCGGCTCAGTCCCTTCATTTCATTTCGTGTGTTAATTCAATCCCTCAAGCAAGTTAAGTTATCCCGATCACATCATCAATGTTAATCGACTAACATACTTGAAAAACTAAATTAGCACACGAATAAATCGAGAGATGGAACCGGAAAGATTGCTAAACTATAGATCAATTTTATGTATCATCCATATTTCTTAAAAATATATTCATTCAAAAAATAAATGAAACATTGTGCATTAATGTTAAAATTAAAAAAGAAAACACGAATTTAATCAAGTGTTAAACATATTTAAACTTAAACGAGATCAAACGCCGTTATTTTTGAGAACATTGTATATAACCACAATCATAATTTGAAAGTTTGTATAAAATGGGAGAAGGTCGTATATCCAACTTTTTTTTTATCAAAAAACTGTTACATATCTTTATTTTTTTCCCCCGAGTCGAAGAGGAGCTAAAGATTTTTTTTACATTGCAGAACTCGAGCACGAATCTTTGAGCTTTTTACCAAGTCGACTACACCAAAAGTTCATAAATGTTACATTTCTAAGTTTCCATGAAAAAATACCCTTCCCACCTCGAAACGATTGCCAACCGCCGTCCAACTTGACGGGGTCGCCCCCGCCGTTAATTCACTTCCAGTTTTAACATCTTCACTGTCCATTGATTTCTTCTTTTTCCCTCCATCTTTTCTGTCTGCCAATCTTTTCCGGCGAGCGATCACCGGATGGGCAGCTTCCGCCAAAGGCTTTGAATTCCCGATTTCATGTGGGAAATTCAGGACGGCTTTGCTGCCTCTCATCGTGAACGCCGCTGTGTCGTAGGCCCTCGCCGCCTCCACCTCCGTGTCAAAGGTTCCAAGCCAAACTCGAGTGCCCTTCCGACTTGGGTCGCGTATTTCAGCCGCGAACTTCCCCCATGGCCGCTGTCTGACTCCCCTGTAATGCCACCTCTCGCCCGGATGTTCTTGAAGCACAACTTTAGGAATGACTATGTCAGATGAAGGATTATTTGCATGAAAGTGAGGTTTCCTAGGCTTTGTATTGCAGATTTTTGGCTTCGTTCCGAAATCTGGATGCTCAAAATCAGTTTTAGCAGTAAAGAAGCTGGAGTATTCGTCACAATTGGTGTTTGTTAAGCTGAAATCAGAAGGTACGAATGCAAAGGGTTGGTCAGAATCAATCTTTGAAGTTCTTGAGATCTGGGATTCTGCAGACAAAGCAGCTAATGGACAATAATTTTCCGTAAACGTTACATCATCAAGAAGATGATAGCGTATCAAATCCAGAGCTGCACTTTCCTCTGATGAAGCCATAATTTAAACAAAAAATCCTGAGTGAAAATCTGAGAAAAAAAAGGTCTTTTAGTTTCCTGGCCTTTTAATCTGAGAAAATTCGAGTCTTATTTTGTTTTTACCAGTTCAGAACTGATTTCTAGTTCTGCATTTTTGAAACATATCTTTGAGTAAAGAAGGTGAGATATAAAGGACTAGAGATATTATGCGAAGTTTTATAGGAGATTTTGTGTGGGGGTGGCCGGGTGGGACTCATATATATATATATATATATATATATATATATATATGATCAAAGAATATTAGGAGACTAAAAGTCAATTAAATTAAAATATTAATACGTATATATATTGATAACTACAAGTTTAGATAGTTTAGGAATAAAAACTAACCAGATTGGTCAGAGGAATGTACATATTTTGGATTTTAATGATTTAAGCAGTTAAAAATGTTAATGCCAAAGCAACATTTCTTTTTGCCAAAGTAATTTTAGGAAAATTTTAATTATACCCCTCCAATCTTCAACTCTATTAAAAGTAGTTACTGAACATGAAATCCCTCAGTTTTTGTCATTTTGAGTTGAACCCAAGAGCATACTTTTGTAAATGACTCACGGTTCATGATTCGAAGAAAATAAAGAATCGGCACATCATGCTTCCGTATTACAATAAAATTTTAACAAACAGATTAATATCTTTTTGACCGAACTAATGCCGGGTACTCAATCAGGTTTTACGATGGCTCCACCACCAACCACACGATTGCAACTGATGGTTCTGTTAGAGAGCCATTCAACAATAGCCAGCACAGCCCCGTTTCATTTTCTACGTAGGGCGTAAAGTAAAACCAGATATAAGAAAAATTTAAAAAAAATTTGGAGATAGATGGGCAACGGCATTATTTTTATTGCGAAAATACTTATAATATTTATTACACTAAAACGTCTCATTTTGGGAGGATAAAAACTTGTTTAACCTCTCATAAAGATGAGGCTTGACTAAGAACACATAAACAAAAAACAGAATAATGTCACAGATGTTTACAAAAAGCAAGAAAAGAAAAAAAATATTAATAAGCTGTGAAAGTCGAAAGATTACAAAGCTTTGATACTACAATTTTTATTCTCATAAAACAATGGAGAATTTTCGATGTCCTTAGCTTCCTGAATGATGGCCTTTATATAAGCATGAATCCGGATTTCAACTTCTGTAAGGACCCGAGTTCCTTAAATGCGGATTAAAGGCGTAAATAAAATTTTCATGCATAAACGCAGTATAAAAGTTGTGTTGGTGCCTTGAGCTATTAGATTACAATGCCAAAATAAGGTTCCAAAAGGGATTAATTACATTCCCAACCAATGAATGTTAATCCTATAGCTTTACACTACTCCTAGAGTAGATACTATACAAAAGAATGTGCCTGCTACCAAGAGCACTCCTCACTAGCTCACCGCACCAACTCACCTTAGCCCGTCCGCCCAAAAGTACCTACAAGAACAACCCCAAAACCATGAGCATGTATATAAATCATATTCACAATAATATGATAGCAATTCAAATGCATAAATCGTAAATGCGATTCACTTCCTATATGTAATACATTTAAAAGCTCCCTTTGGTTGTCCCTGTACCACAATCATAATCAATGGATTATAATACCAATAATTTATGTCATGACATGCACTCATTCCATGTATACCAATGGCCAGTTCCAGTATTATATCAGTGGCATAATACCCCTCGCGTTTACATGGCAGCGGCATTAATACCCCTCGCTTTGACATATTAGCGGCATAATATCCCTCGCATCAACATGACAGCGGCATTATCCTTCGCTTCGACATGTTTGCGGCAAATATTCTTCATCGCTATAATATGACAGCGGCAAGTATTCTATCATCGCTTCGACATGAAGGCGGCAAGTATTCTTCATCACTGTAATATAATCTCGACTCACAATTACATGCAACCATAATGCATATTCCAACCATGTATGCAACCATAATACATAAACAAGATCATATATGCAACCATAATGCATAACCAATTCAAAGCGTAATAAATATGTTTTACCGTCCGATGCTCGTACGTCTCACTACGTACCTTAGTTCCAAAAGTGGAGATATCGTGGACTTTATCTCCTAAGCTGTGTGGCCACCTGGGATGGTTCTAGACATTCACACAAATAAATATTAGGAGCCAATAATTGTGATGTCCAGATTATTATTAATCATTTGTTGGACTAAATATGATTTGGATTTTATTGATAATTAATTTTAGAATTAATTAATTAGAAGTGGAATTGACCAAGTGGAGGTCAGCTGACAAGTTAATCGGATCCTAAAATATTTTGAGATTGTAAAATATACTCCGATAATATTTTAGAGATAAGTTAATTAAAATGAAGAATTTAAGTTTTGGGTTTTTGGGGTGTGTATAAATCCTAATCGTTGTCTATAAATAATATATCAGTGCACCGATGACACTTGATGTACAAAACCGGGCAAGGATACAAAAAATAAATATGTTTTGTTGGGCATTTTCGGAGCACACAAAAAAACGTGTAAATACACGCACAAACGGTAAGCCAAGGTACCGATACGCTGTAAAATCTCATACGGTCCACATACCTCGGAGACAATTTACCACGCATACCAAACCGAACCACACCCCTGAAAGGTGAGATCTTCAAAAAGACTATGTCTCAACTGAAACTCCAACGGTCTCCGCCGTGTATTCGCATATGCTGCCTGCCTGTCCTGGGATGCCTTCATTTTCTGACGGATAACTTTTACCTTATCCTCCATCTCCCGAATCAGTTCGGGTCCTCCCACTGCTTTACTGGTCAAGTCATCCCAGTATAATGGCGACCTACAACGCCTACCATACAAAGCCTCAAACGGTGCCATCTGAATACTCGCCTGATAGCTGTTGTTGTAAGAAAACTCTACCAAGGCCAAAGAATCTTGCCATGAGGCATCAAACTCCAACACACAAGCTCGTAGCATGTCCTCGAGCGTCTGTATAGTACGCTCAGTCTGACCGTCCGTCTGGGGATGATATGTCGTACTCAATCTCACCTCAGTACCCAATGCTGACTGAAGACCTCCCCAGAAATGAGACGTAAACCGCGGGTCTCTGTCCGACACAATAGATACTGGAATCCCATGTAGTCTCACTATGTCCCGGACATACAGCTGAGCCATCCTCAAGTACGTGTACATCATACTGTAGGGAATGAAGTGAGCTACCTTCGTCAGTCTGTCGATGATCACCCAAATAGCATCACAACCCGAAGTAGTCCTCGGCAAGTGGGTCACAAAGTCCATAGATATGTGCTCCCACTTCCACTCCGGTATCTCTAAGCTCCTCATTTCGCCTCCGGGTCTCTGCCTCTCTGCCTTAACTTGCTGACAGACCAAACACCTCCTGACAAAAGCGATCACATCGCGCTTCATCCTTTTCCACCAAAACTGATCGCACAAGTCCTTATACATCTTCCTCCCTCCTGGGTGGATACTGAATCGGCTAATATGAGCTCGCTCCAAGATTCCTCTGCGCAACTCCGGCGTACATGGAACTACCCATCGGTTACCGAGTCTCAAAGAACCATCCTCAGCCACTCTGAACTTTGATGGTTGTCCCTGAAGTGCCAATGATGACCATCTTTGAACCTCATCATCTGTCCTGTGAGCTCTCCTGATATTCTCATAGATATCTGGCTCAGCCAATAAGGTCGATACCCAAACCGGCGATGCGTCCACATCCAAGTCGTAGCCCAGATGGCAACAGGAAGTCATCATGGCTGACAAATACATGACATCCTCAGCATTATTCTTCACCTTCCGACTCAAGGCGTCTGCTGTCAAATTGGCTTTCCCCGGATGGTACTCTATCTCACAGTCATAGTCTTTAAGTAGATCCATCCATCTCCTCTGACGCATATTCAATTCCGCCTGAGTGAACAAGAATTTCAGGCTCTTATGATCCGTATAATGGTAAAGGATGTACCATACAGATAATGCCTCCAAATCTTATGGGCAAAGATAATAGCCGCCAATTCCAAATCGTGGACTGGGTACCTAGCCTCATGCGGCTTCAACTGCATCGATGCATAAGCTACCACATGCTTATCTTGCATCAATACACACCCCAAGCCCTGTAGCGATGCGTCAGTATAAAGGACAAACCTCTTGTTCTCTGAGGGAATCACCAATACCGGTGCCGTCGTCAATCGGTGCTTCAACTCTTGGAAGCTCTCCTCGCAAGCCTCTGACCAAAAGAAGGGTACTCCCTTTTGGGTCAAATGCGTCAGTGACTTAGCAATCTTAGAAAATCCATCGACAAAGCGTCGGTAATAACCAGCCAGACCAAGAAAACTTCGTATCTCGGGCACATAAGTGGGTGCAGCCCACTCCATCACAGCTTCAATCTTCCTGGGGTCCACTGAAATCCCACCGCTAGATATGACATGCCCCAGAAATACTACACTGCTCAACCAAAACTCACACTTGCTGAGCTTGGCATATAACTGGTGATCTCCGAGGATCTGGAGCACTGTCCTCAAGTGTCTCACGTGCTCTTCCTCGCTCCGGGAGTAGATGAGTATGTCGTCAATAAACACAATGACGAACTGATCCAGGTAGGGTTGGAACACCCGGTTCATCAAGCTCATAAAGACAGCCGGGGCGTTCGTCACACCGAACGGCATCACTAAGAACTCGTAGTGCCCATATCGAGTCCGAAATGCTGTCTTATGTACATCCTCTTCCCTGACCCATATCTGGTGGTACCCGGATCTCAAATCAATCTTGCTATACAGTTTTGTGCCTTGTAACTGATCAAACAAGTCGTCAATCCTTGGGAGAGGATACTTGTTCTTCACCGTGGCCTTGTTTAACTGCCGGTAATCGATGCACAAACGCATCAAACCGTCTTTCTTCTTCACAAAAAGAACCGGTGCGCCCCAAGGCGATACACTAGGGCGTATATATCCTTTATCAAGGAGCTCCTGCAACTGCTCCTTTAGTTCTCTTAACTCTGCCGGTGCCATCCGGTAAGGGGCACGAGAAATGGCGGATGTCCCCGGTAATAACTCAATCCCAAACTCGACTTTCCTTGCCGGTGGGAATCCGGGAATCTCCTCCGGGAATACATCAGCAAACTCCGCTACTACTGGTACATCCTCAATCTTCAACTCTTTACCCTTTTCCGACGTGTCCACGGCATAGATGAGGTAGCCCGTGTGCCCATGTTCCAACAATTGAGTCATTTTGATTGCCGAAATCAACGGAATCTTCGCACGAGACCCGTTGCCATAGAAAATCCACTGAACTCCCAAATGAGATCTGAACCGAACTGTCCTCTGCCGACAATCTACCACTGCCTGATATCTGTTCAGAATATCAATACCCACAATGTAGTCAAAGTCTGACATCCCCAATACAATCAAATCTGCCTTTATCTCATTGCCCTCAAAATAAATGAGGTAGTCCATCCGAAACTGATCAGCAACAACTTTCTTTCCAGTGGGTGTCGAGACCAATAGAGACGTGGGTAACGGAGACGTGCACATATGATGTCTCGCCACAAAGTCCGCAGACACAAAGGAGTGCGAAGCACCTGTGTCTATCAAAATAAAGGTGGTAAATAGAAGGCACGTATCAGCTATCACCTCCTCTGGAGTTGCATCGGCCTGTTCCCTGGTCAATGCATAGACCTGTCCCTGAGGTGGCCCCATAGCCTGTCCCCCATATGTCGAGGCACCATCGGTGGCCTCTGTTGAACTGTACCACTAGAAAACCTCCCTCGACCTTCCCTGAGATCCGTCTGTCCTTCCCGATTAGGACAACGCCGAGCAATGTGGCCCGACCTGCCGCATATGTAGCACGCAGAACAGTCACGCATCAAATGCGGCCCTCCGCAAAAGTGACACTTAATATCTCCAACTCGACTAGCTTGAGTCGGTCCCCCATGAGTAGATGCACCACCCCTTTGGTCCCCTTGCTTCTGGCCATCCGGCCGCCTTCCACTAAACCGGGAGGAAGAAGAAGTCCCTCTTGACTTGAAAGATCCTCCCCGGGGCCTCAAATTCTCCGATGTAGATCTTTGTGATGGAACGGGTGAGGGTATGGCCTCTGGATAAGCGCTCACCCCTATTTCTGCTAACTCCGCTCTAACCAGTGCATCATCAAAAGATGTCGGGTTGTTAGAAATAACCCGATCAAATATTTCCGGTCGTAGCCCCTTCAGAAAGTGCATCATCTTGGCTTGCCCATTTGTAGCGATGTGTGGCACATACCTCAATAGTGATGAGTAGTGCATGACATAGTCCGAAACTGTCAGGCTCCCTTGCTTCAGATTTGTAAATTCGTCCTCCTTACTTTGCCTAGGTGCAGCAGAGAAGTATCGGTTTAGAAACCGAGTTCTGAATAAAGTCCAGTCAATTACCATGCCTTGGGCCCTCAATTCCATCACAGTCGTCTTCCACCACATAGAAGACTTCTTTACCAGCTGGAATTCTGCCAGTCTTAACCAAGCCATCCTAGCACACGGTGCAGACACGAATATCTGTTCCAATCTCTCCAGCCACTCCTCGGCCTCTTCCCCTGTTTCTATTCCCTCAAACATGGGTGGGTGAAAGGTCAGAAACTGAGTCAGGCTAAGCTCCCCTGGTAATAGCAACTGAGCAACCGGTTCCATGCCCACAACAGGTGGAGGTAAAGGATTTGCCTGACCAATGCTAGCATTCACGCTCCCAACATCACCCACCTCCTCATTGAGATTCCCCGCATTCATAGCCGCCATGCTGTAACACAAAGGTTAACAACAATTCCAACCAATATATATGTTATGCCGTTAGATAACATGAACAATAATAAGCATGTTAGTATAAAAATTTATACACCAACATATACCACATGCATAAACATGCCCAAATGTAAACACCTAGCCAACCATGCTAAGGCTACCCTTCACTCATTCCCGGGTTCTCTAACCACTGCTCTGATACCACTAATGTAAGGACCCTAGTTCCTTAAATGCGGATTAAAGGCGTAAATAAAATTTTTCATGCATAAACGGAGTATAAAAGTTGTGTTGGTGCCTTGAGCTATTAGATTACAATGCCAAAATAAGGTTCCAAAAGGGATTAATTACATTCCCAACCAATGAATGTTAATCCTATAGCTTTACACTACTCCTAGAGTAGATACTAATACAAAAGAATGTGCCTGCTACCAAGAGCACTCCTCACTAGCTCACCGCACCAACTCGCCTTAGCCCGTCCGCCCAAAAGTACCTACAGGAACAACCCCAAAACCAATAGCATGTATATAGATCATATTCACAATAATATGATAGCAATTCAAATGCATAAATCGTAAATGCGATTCACTTCCTGCATGTAATACATTTAAAAGCTCCATTTGGTTGTCCCTGTACCACAATCATAATCAATGGATTATAATACCAATAATTTATGTCATGACATGCACTCATTCCACGTATACCAATGGCCAGTTCCAGTCTTATTATATCAGTGGCATAATACCCCTCGCGTTTACATGGCAGCGGCATTAATACCCTCGCTTCGACATATTAGCGGCATAATATCCATCGCATCAACATGACAGCGACATTATCCTTCGCTTCGACATGTTTGCGGCAAATATTCTTCATCGCTATAATATGACAGCGGCAAGTATTCTATCATCGCTTCGACATGAAGGCGGCAAGTATTCTTCATCACTGTAATATAATCTCGATTCACAATTACATGCAACCATAATGCATATTCCAACCATGTATACAACCATAATACATAAACAAGATCATATATGCAACCATAATGCATAACCAATTCAAAGCGTAATAAATACGTTTTACCGTCCGATGCTCGTACGTCTCACTACGTACCTTAGTTCCAAAAGTGGAGATATCGTGGACTTTATCTCCTAAGCTGTGTGGCCGCCTGGGATGGTTCTACACATTCACACAAATCAATATTAGGAGTCAATAATAGTCCAATATCAAAAACTCCACAAAAATATTCAAAACTCCCACATTTTGCCTTTCGCGATCGATCGCCTGTTACGGGCGATCGATCGCGAGACCCTACTGTCCAATCCTGAAATTTTCTCGCTTTGGCGATCGATCGCCACAATTGGCGCGATCGGTCGCCAGCCTCGCCGATCGATCGCCAAACACCCCAAACGCGCACTACCCGCGCGTGTTCGATCGCCTGGAACGGGTGATCGATCGCCAGTGTCTGTAACCCGAAAATTCACCATTTTTGCACACCAATTCCATCCCAAACCATACCAACCCTCCTACCACCAAAACAACAACATAAAAACACAATAAACCAACATAATACACCTTAACCAACTCAAAAATCCAATACCCAACCAAAAATAATAACAACCCAAAATAACCCATTTCAAAACCTTTCAAAACCTTATCAAACCCAATCCCAACCCAACAAAAACAACAAGGAGGTATCCATACCTCTTGGGGACTCCAAATCTCCCAACAAACTCCACAAATAAAGTTTTTGGAAGGATTTCTCTTCACCTTTTTGCCCAATGTCGAAAATGGAAGAGAAGGAGGGTTTGGGTGGAAGATTTGGGGGAAATAGAAAGAGTAATGGGTAAGAGGGGTTGGGGGTATAAGTGTGTTATAAAAATTAACTTGCACTCCCATAAATACCATGGTGTATAAAACCCCAACATGATATTTCAAAAGCATTATACCAAAATGCATTAAAATCCCTATTAAGCACATGATTCACCAAAAAATTCATTAGCCATTATATTTAACCCATCATAACACCCAATTTCCCAATATGCATAACATGCACCCCGAAATGCACCACCGGGTCACGCATACCAAGTGACTAAGTATTTTACCAAGATAATTAATTCCAACACATATATTAATTATCACCATAAAAATCACATAAACATAATTAATGCGTGCATATAATTATTTCGGGGATATCACAACTTCGGATTCCAAATCTTGATAATTGTTGAGTGCGCCAGTGAGTGCGCCTTAACTTTCACGTGGTCTGGCATCTTTTGTCTGAATGTGCCAACTTTTCTCACGAGTGGTCCATTATTTTTGTCTGAGTGCATTGAACAGTATCCGTACTATCTTCTAATGGTCCACACTTTTTCCTTTGTCGGGGAATCTTTACATTATTGGTTTTTGTGGTCCCCGAGCTTTAGGAAAACGGGCTCTCTTGTCAGCAGGTCTTTTGTCTCTTCCTGCCTCTAATTTATCGGGTTTGGATCGAAATCCTTTCCCAAACTCTGATTCTTTCTACTTCGGGCATGCTTGGCAAATATGGTCTATCTATCGGCCAATGTGTACCATGTTGCAAAATTTCCGGGAAGTTTCTTTTCCCGCCGGAATCTTGTTTTCCCAAAGAATTCTTCTTTTGCTTCAAAGAGTTCTTCGGCAAATCTTGTTGACGTTCCTGTCATGGAATTCAGCATGAAAGTGTCGTTGGCTGAATTCTGAAAGAACTTGAATGAGTATTTGACTTTGTCCATTTCCGTTAGACAAACCCAAAGACCTCATGCACGTCTGGTTGAAACTTCATCTTCCTTGATAGTCTTATCCAAAATTGATATACCTTCTGGTAGCTCCTTTTTTATATTTTTTAAGGCGTTTCCTCCTGGTCGTCTGAGCTTGATAAAATGAAAAGCTTCAGTGAAGCCCTTCTTCGCTGGTTCTGGAGCAGCACTGAAAAAATAGAAGCTCCAAAGATATCTCCTCTAGCCAAATGTGGATTATTGGCCCATGTTTCGTGAACAACTTCTCTGATCCATTTTGCTAATTTTAAATTTCAGAGAATGCTGGTGCAATAGTATAAACCAAAGCAAGAGCTCTGAAATTATACCATTTTTTGAACTTTGTTTGGATGGCTGCCTGGTTTCATCCAAACTCTCGGATATTTTCTGGAGATATCAACTATAGATTTATCTAGGTTGATACAGCGTCTGGTAATTAGTTTCTCCCAAGTCCGTTGGTAATCCTACATGGGTGAAGAAACTAAATCATCATTAGTTTGAATCTTAGAATTGACAGTCATTGGCATAAGGTTCGACTCTCTCTTTTTTACCCCAGAGGTGCTGGGTTGACTTGAAGGTTCAGAATGTGATAACATCTGACCCTCAACATTCGCTACAGCTTGTACATCCTCAAGGAATGCATCATTTGCAGCACTCGTGACAGGGGTACTTGAATCTCTTGCATATGATCCCGTTCTCTAAACACTCCTTTCTGCACCGTTGAAGGTGCGGCCTGGAGGTTGGGCTCTTTCAAGACTTCAAACAAGCGTTTATGTTCCCAAAAGCATGCTCGCATGTGATCAATAACAAGTTCCTAATCTACTCGTTAAATCAGTCATGCACCTACGCATTGAGACAAAGAGTCCCAAAGTCTCGTTCCAGGAACTCCAGGTTTTCCCTGAGATTCCTAACTCGTTTGAGGGTATCGCTAGCAATGTATCACTCCATCTCGTGTGGCTTTCATGAGTACTGGGGCCCACCAATGATCACTGGCATCTGTGTATATACCAGTTCATCCTCGTCGTTTGGAATTGCAAGTTTTGGTAGTTGCCTGCAAACTTCCTTAAGTTGTTTGACAGCTTGTCTGTGATCTTCATTCCATTCGACCTTAACATATTTTTTGAGTAATGGTCTGAACACCTTCCTGTGATTTGCTAGGTTATTGATGAACATCCCAGCAAAATTAACAACTCCCAGAAAACATTGCAATTGTTTTAAATCCTTGAGGTCATTCGGATATCCCTGCACTTTTTCAACAATCTGATTCTGCAAAATGATTCCAGATTCGTCGATCTCAATTCCAAGGAATTCGATCTGTCTTGTAGCAATAATTGTCTTCCTTTCGGAGAGCACTAGTCCTTCCTTGTAACAAACATCTGAAAAGATTTCCAAATGTTTAATATGCTCTTTCATGTTTCTTGACGCAATGAGGATGTCGTCAATATACACAAACATAAAGTTGAAGTAATCTTTGAAAAGATTATCCATCTTCCTTTGGAATATCTGGGGAACGTTTGCCAATCCCATTCGCATGACATTCCAGATATAATGTCCTTGTGGTGTGGAGAATGCTGTGAACTTTCTGCTTGCTTCCTCCATCTTAATCTGGTAAAATCCAGACTTATAATCGAACTTGGAAAACACTTTGGCATGCTATTTACCAAATGTTCTCTGCTTGGGATAAAGTATCCATCGAAATCCAAGATGATGTTGATTCCTTTGTAGTTTATTACAAATTTTGGCTTTCCTCTTTTGATTTCTCCGTGATTACGGACAAGGAATCCTGTACTGCTACATGGAGAAACACCTGCTGAGATTAACTTAAGGTCCAGATATTCCTTAGTATTATCTACATATCCATCCGATCTTCCATAAGGGGACGGCTCTGAATCTGACAAACTCATTTTCTTTTCCATCTTTCACCTTCAAAGTAGCTATGAACTCATTCTTATTCACCATGCCAGTGGATACGTGTTGCAATTTCTCTTAATTTTCCTTTTTACATCCTCTAGAGTAATTTGCTCTTCGATGGTAGCTTCAGGTTGTGGAACTTTATCTTGTAATGCCTTTTTCATTAGCAACAGGGTTTTTGGAGTAACGTTTTCATCATCCTGTTCTCTAAAAGACATAATATGAACCCAGTCAAAAGTTTGAGAATCCTTTTTACTAGGACTTGTTCTCTGAATTGAAGGATTGCTTCTCCAAATTTTCGTTGATCCTTCATCTTTGGGTGTCAAAGTTTTCCTTCATCACCACGCTTGCTGCGAAAGCTGATGGGGAATTTTCTGTGAAACGCCTCCAGTAGTCGCTGTACAATAATCTTATGATCACAAAGGGTTGTGAAAATAAGTCTTCTGGTCTCATTTTCTTATGTGAACCGCTTGAATGTCTGTAGGAAATTGTTTCCTAGCAGCATATCAGCTCCTGTATCATGGAAATAAATAGGTGGAGTTTTGACTTTGGACCATGGAGTGCCGCCTGCTCCTCAGATAATGAAATCCGCGCCTTGGATTCCATCATTAAGAATAAGGATCCGTTTGGAAAAGTCTCTTCCGTCAATGGCTGGTAATTTCTCACCAACTTCTTTGGGGAAGATATCTCACCTGGCAATACATATTCCAGCTCCTGAATCAATGTAGGCTGCAAAATATTCTTCCCGATACTTCGCATATAACACGACGGAGATGTGTATTGAGAATGGACTGGTGGTTATCTGATCCGATATCGTTTTCCTTCCATCGTGAATTCCATTCCGCCTTGTAATCTTTCCCAAGATTTATGTTCATCGAGAAATTCAATCCCTAGAATAAGTTGTTCTGGGATTCTTCCTGTAGTTCCTGCAATTGTTAGATCATGTGATTCCTATGAATTATGAGTGTTAATCTCGGTGTGGTAATAATCCTTAATGGATTTTGTGGCAATTGTGTATTAATTGCGGTTTTGAGACTCCCTGGGATTTTAAATCCAGTTTTTGGAGTCATTGGATCCAAGGGATGAGATTGTATTCTCATCGTGGTGATAACCTTGGAATTTGGCTCTTGGTGGAACCTGGGGCCCGGAATACTGTGTACTGGGCTGGTAATGAGAATTGAGGCTAGAGAGATGATTTTTGAAAACAGATGATTTTGAATGAATCATGATGTAGTTGTGGGGGTATTGGTATTTTGAGTTTTGGTACTATATATACCAAGTGGACTCGATATTCCGTCATTATACGGAATCATTTCACTCTCTCCTCTCCCTCACGCCTCTTTCCCTCACCCCAAACCCTTCCCTTCTTCTCCTCTTGGAACAAATCGACGAGGTTCGTCTTGGGAGCCCGATTTCTTGAAGAAAGGCTGGTAATCTTCTTCTCCTCTCCTTTAGCTTCGATATGATTATAGTTTTGTGCTAAATGGTTGAGTTATGGGTTTGATTTGAGATTTGGAGGTTTAGGTTAAAAATCTAAAATGTTGATTTTAGTGTTTTTTTGAGTTTAAATGATGTATTGGAGGTGTTGTGGAAGTTTGGGGTGTTGGTTTTGAGTTTGGGTGTCAAAAACACCATGGAAGCTCAAATTTTTTGGAAAATCGCAGGTGGCGATCGATCGCGATGAGCAGCTGCTGAAATTGACGAAGATGAACAGTGCAGGCGATCGATCGCGTGGTTTAGGCGATCGATCGCGAGTAGGTTGGCGATCGATCGTGGGGGTAGCGATCGATCGCGATGTTTTAGGCGATCGATCGCCGCTTGCAGGATTTTATTTTTTTTGAAATTATGGAAAATTGTGGGGATTTTGAAATCGAGGTTTAAGTGGCCCGTTTCCGGGGCAATGTCTACATTCCAATGGGAATGTTATACTTTTAAAATGGAATGGTTGGAGCAAAAGTTTATTGAAACGGAATTCCAGGTTGGGTGTTTGGCTATCTTTTGAACATATAAAATGGAATATTTTGGGTATTATGCATGCTTAGCCGGTGGGGGGGGGGGGGGGGGGGGGGCTTTTATTTTTGGTAATCGTCATGGATGGACGATAGGTTTGGAATTTGTGAACGTGCTTGTGCACGTGATTGCATGCCTATGTTTAATTGAGAGTATTTGTGTGTTAGCACTTAACTCATCGGGTCGTGGAACTCAGGCAAGGCTGGACTCGAACTACGGAATCATAAGGTACGTATGACGTATGAGCATAGCCCTTTTTTATAATTGCAATTGTTGAGTGGTTGGTACACTGTATTGCAATGAATGCGTATGTGAATGCATGATGTATGGCATTAGCAATAAATGTATATGAAAATGCATGGTTTATGGTAATTGCTACAATGGTTATATATACATTGGGAATCATATGGTGCCGCTTTTGAGCGAGCAATGATTATGATGTCGTTGTAAGGAATCCAACATCCAAGTGCGCAGCGGAAAATAAAATTTTGGATCTTACCTCTACGGTATCCACACGATCAAAGCGAAAGGGTGTTCAAGAACGAGTTGCTAGACTCGTTCTTAAACCAAAACAAGAATCGCGGTTCAAAACCGATCAACGACCGCCGATCTTAAACACTATTCACGAAGGCGGTGGCCGTGAAGTTCAAGAAGGAGGCGGCGGCCGAGAGCACTTGTGTATCTTAGGTTTTGTTTTGATAGCTTAGTTAATCTAATTAACCTTGTTAGCATGATATATGTTGGATTTAATTAAAGGCTTTCTCAAAGCCTCATGGGCCCAAACCCATGATTTAATTAAATCCTTATAATCATGTAATTAAGATTCTTCTTAATTAATTAATTCATCCAATGAATTTAATTCCCTATATCGATTTAATCTTTTGTGCGACCCGATAGGATCTTGCAATGTTGGCAGCGACATAAAATCTAATTTTATGTCACAAGCAATGAGCGGTATCTAGCAACACATCAAGGCTACCCAAATTACAAGAATGTCATTGACTCGACATAACCTACGAACTGCGATAATATTAACCATGTAACTTAATCCCTTTGTCCAATGTGTTTAGATTGAACACGAGTCATGGAATAGTCATACTCGTATATTCAATCTTTATTCTTGATCCCCAAGTAGAACTAGAATAAACGAATAAGCTCGATATCACATATCGACTCATTCGAGCACGGCCATGCATTTTAGTCTTACTTGATCAAGGGCCCAAACACTTCTCATGTTATATGGGAGGGACAAATCCTTTCTTGATCACTCAACATCCCTCTACATAATTCGTGATGTATCCAATGATTGTCTTTATAGTTTACCCTGTTTCATGTAACGTTTGACAATATCAAGATACATGGCTCCTTATGTTGGGATCTCTGGTGATCTCAAGTCGTAAGGATTACATACATCATTATCACTATGAGAATTGCTTATGACGTTCATATAACTATCCATGTAGCATTCTCATGGTGGGTCTGTCCAGTACATCGTTCTCTAACATGTACCAATGTGTTGATTTGATAACATATATCTATGAACAATTCATCAATCAAAACATACTAGTCTCAATGCATTATCATTATCCTGATTCATGATAATACTTGACTAGGGACATCTCTAAGAACAATACAATATTATTCTAAGGACATTAACTTATATATTAATTCATATTACACAGATACACGAATAATATATAATAATGAATTGTCATTAACAAAATCATAATACAGTGTATGTCATAAACAATCATTTAATGAGTTGTCTTAGGGCATATCCCAACAAATCTCCCACTTGCACTAAGACCAATCAGACATATACTTAATGCCTAGAGATCTAGTATGACGATCATGCTTCTGCTGTGATAGTGGCTTCGTCAATGGGTCAGATACATTATCATCAGTTGGTACTTTGCATATTTTTACATCTCCTCTTTCAACGATTTCTCGAATGAAATGAAAGCGCCGAAGTATGTGCTTGGATCTTTGGTGAGATCTAGGTTCCTTAGCCAATGCGATGGCTCCATTGTTGTGACAATAGAGTTCAATCGGATCTAGTATGCTAGGCATCACCCCAAGTTCAGAAATGAACTTCTTGATCCAAACAGCTTCCTTCGCTGCATCTGAGGCAGCAATGTATTCAGCTTCAGTTGTAGAATCGGCTACTGTCTCTTGCTTTGAACTCTTCCAGCTTACATAACCTCCATTTAGGCAAAACACATATCCTTATTGCGATCGGAAATCATCTTTGTCGGTTTGGAAGCTTGCATCAGTGTAACCTATTACATTGAGCTCTTCTTCACCTCCATAAATCAAGAATGTATCCTTAGTTCTTCTCAAGTACTTCAGGATATTCTTGACTGCAATCCAGTGACATTCACCTGGATCAACCTGATATCTGCTCGTCATGCTCAAAGCATACGAGACATCGGGACGCGTACATATCATGGCATACATGATAGATCCAATAGCTGATGCATATGGAATCTTACTCATGCGTTGTCTCTCATCTGGTGTTGAAGGACACTGATCCTTTGAGAGATGTATTTCATGTGTCATAGGCACGAATCCTTTCTTAGATTCTTGCATGCTAAACCGTTTTAGCACTTTGTCTATGTATGTACTTTGACTTAGGCCAAGCAATCTTCTTGATCTATCTCTATAGATCTTGATACCTAATACATAGGTGGCTTCACCCAAATCTTTCATAGAAAATCAATTCCCTAGCCAAATCTTTACAGATTGTAAGGCAGGATATCATTCACAATTAGAAGTATGTCATCTACATACAATATTAGGAAGATAATTATGCTCCCACTGACCTTCTTGTAGACACAAGGTTCATCTATGTTTTTGATGTAACCAAACTCTTTGACTGCATCATCAAAACAAAGATTCCAACTCCGAGAAGCTTGCTTCAATCCATAAATGGATCGTTGTAGCTTGCATATCTTTCCAGCATCCTTTGGATCGACAAAAACCTTCAGGTTGTGTCATGTACACATCCTCAAGTAAATTTCCATTAAGGAAAGCTGTTTTGACATCCATCTGCCAGATTTCATAGTCATGAAATGCAGCTATTGCAAGTAAGATCCTAATGGATTTAACCAAGGCAACTGGCGAAAAAGTTTCATCATAGTCAATACCATGAATTTGTTTGAAACCTTTTGCAACCAGTCGACCTTTAAAGGTTTGTACATTACCATCCATGTTGGTTTTCTTCTTGAAAATCCATTTGCACCCTATGGGTCTAACCCCTTCAGGCGGGTCCACCAAAGTCCATACTTGGTTTGCATACATGGATTCCATCTCAGATTTCATGGCTTCTTGCCATTTCTCAGAATCAGTGCCCATTATAGCTTCTTGATAAGATGGCGGTTCATCCTCATCAATAAGTAGTAAGTCACCTTGTTGAGTCACAAGAAATCCATATCTCTATGGCTCACGCTGTTCTCTTACAGAACTACGTTGGGCTTGTCTCTCTTGAGCAGGCAATTCATCCACAACAGCTTGTTATGTCTGCTCTGTTTCCATCTCAATATCATGTTCAATGTTTTCTTGTGGTTGAACTTCACTAAGTTCTATTTGTCTCCCACTGGTTCTTCTCGAAATAAATTCTCTTTCAAGAAAGACACCAGTCCAAGCAACAACTACTTTGTTCTCGGTGGGATAATAGAAATAGTATCCTTTCGTTTCCTTAGGATACCCCTCAAATAAACACTTATCAGATTTGGGTCCAAGTTTATTGGAGGCGTGACGTCTCACGTAAGCCTCACAACCCCAAATCTTCATAAAAGACATACTAGGACGCTTCTTAGTCGATATCTCATATGGTGTCTTTTCTACTGATTTAGATGGAACACGGTTCAGTATAAATATCGTTGTTTCTAAAGCATGTCCCCAAAAGGATGTCGGAAGATCTACATGACTCATCATTGATCGAACCATGTCCAACAAAGTTCGATTCCTCCTTTCGGATACACCATTCCATTGTGGAGTATACGGAGGAGTGAGTTGTCGGACTATCCCACACTCCTTTAGATAGTCATGAAACTCTTGGCTTAGGTATTCACCTCCTCGATCTGATCGGAGGGTTTTGATACTTTTGCCAAGCTGGTTTTGTACTTCATTCTTGAAATCCTTGAACTTTTCAAAGGTTTCATGTTTATGTTTCATTAGGTACACATACCCATATCTACTGAAGTCATCAGTAAATGTAACGAAGTATTGAAAACCACCTCTAGCTTGTGTGCTTATTGGTCCACATACATCACTATGTATGAGACTCAATAAATCATTTGTCCTTTCAACATGTCCCTTGAAAGGAGCTTTAGTCATCTTGCCCATTAAACAAGATTCACATGTTTCATATGATTCAAAATCAAATTAATCCAATACTCCATCCTTATCAAGGTTTGATATGTGATTCTCGTTTATATGGCCCAATCGACAATGCCAGAGATAAGTTGGATTTGAATCATTATTCTTAATCCTTTTAGTATTTATGTTATAGACAAGCATATCAAGATTTAATACATAAAGACCATTAATTAATTGTGCACTAGCATAAAACATATCATTCAAATAAATGGAACAACACTTGTCCTTTATAATAAATGAAAAACCAATCTTGTCCAAACAAGAAATTGAAATAATGTTTCTAGTAATAGATGACACAAAATAACACTCTTGTAAATCTAATAATAAACCAGAAGGCAAAGTTAATGAATAATCTCCAATAGCTAATGCAGCAACTTTTGCTCCATTTCCCACTCGGAGATCAACCTCGCCTTTCGCCAACAACCTACTCCTTTTGAGATCCTGCACATTAACACAAATGTGAGAACCACATCCAGTATCTAATACCATGATGAAGAAGTAGATAAGTTGACTTCTATAACAAAAATACCTGAAGCGGAAGTCACACTTCCTTTGTCTTCTTAAGATCTTCCAGATATACTGTGCAGTTCCTCTTCCAATGACCGGTCTCACCGCAATGGAAACAGTTCCCTTCCTTAGACACTCCTCCCTTTGGCTTGAGCGCAGAAGCAGAAGCATGAGGCTTAGACTTAACAAAGACTTTCTTGTCCTTCTTGTAGCATTTTGCTTTAGTCTTTCCTTTGTTCTTATTCAAAATAAGAACATTTGTAGGCTTAGACTTCTTTGAATTTGCTTCATATGTTCTCAACATACCAAGCAATTGCGGTAGTGTCTTTTCGATTTCAATCATATTGTAATTCAAGACAAATTGACTGTAGCTATCAGGCAACGATTGCAAGATCACGTCTATGGCCAACTCTTGGTCCAATGGAAAACCCAGCTTTTTAAGATTCTCAATGTACCCAATCATCTTTAGTACATGAGTTCCAACAAGGCTTCCTTCTACCATTCTGCACTGGAATAACGCTCTAGAGACGTCATACCTCTTTTGTCTAGCTTGTTGTTGATAGAGTTGCTTTAAGTGTTCGATCATATCGAACGCCTCCATTTCCTCATGTTGCTTCTGAAGCTCAGAGTTCATGGTGGCAAGCATAAGGCAACCAACATCAAGCGCGTCATTCTGATGCTTCTTGTAAGCATCTTTATCGGTTTTAGCAGCCGTTACGGGAGGTTCCTCAGCAGGTAAGGGTTCCTCTAGGACATATTGCTTTTTCTCTTGTTTGAGGACAATCCTCAAATTCCTATACCAGTCTAGGAAATTATTCCCATTAAGTTTGTCCTTCTCAAGGACCGATCGTAATGACAATGTGCTAGTTACGTTGTTTGATGCCATGGATATCTACAATATAAATATGCAAAATAGGTTTACGATTTTTAATCATTTAATAAGGTCTTATATTAAATGATACTCCCACTATTTTGTTTAAAATATCAACCCTCGAAAACTTAGTGGGCCAAGATCCATATTTCACCTAATCCTGAGTTAGCTTTGGCTAATCACCCAAGACTCGGTTATTTAGGTAGACAACACTTTGTCAATTACATCACATGTAATTCTTGGATGGTTGGACGAACAACACTTTGTTCAAATTCATCTCACTTTGTTCAAATTCATCTAATGAATTATTATCCAACCATATGCCTCTAGGTTCCCAATCCTATTGAGATAACGCTAGTTAAGTCGAGCCCAACTTTAAAATAACACGGATATCACTTTTATCCTTTTGCGCCTTACTAAGATTGTCACGGTGCTTTGCTTTGGCAAACCACACATGTTCAATCGAAGTCTTGACGAGTATTTTTAATTGGAAGGCATCTTGATTTGACTTAATATTATAAGAGGGATTTATTGATCTCATGATTTTATTAATATTGAAAATATGTCTGGTACATATATGAATATATACATATCTACATATATGTATATCAAGCATCAATTTAAATAAAACAGTAAACATGCATCCCATACATCAACATAAAATAAACGTGACATGGTTATAGCCCCAACTAATGATTTTCTCAAGCCAATGAGAAAATACTAGAAGGTCAACCTAAGGTAACTTCACCAAGCACCTCTATGGCTCCCTTTTATGAATGACCTCCTTATCCCGGCACCTTGATCCATCATCATTGATCTCCATCAATTAAATAAACTATACTATATAACTTACATGATATAGAGAATTCCTCGAGTTACATTTGAGGGGAACGTAGGGGAGGGATAACATTTAGAAAATAGAGAAGGCACGACTCGCAGGCCGTATTAAATTACAAACATTCACAAAATCCTATCTAATAGGTCATAGTGCTATAACCATGCACCATGCTCAAACAACCACATAAAACATGCTATAACTATTAATGAATTAAATTCTAAACATTTTAAAATTTAATTCTAATTAAAACTGTGAAATAAAATTTTGGAAAATTATCGTACGCTCGTGACATCACATGCCACGGAGACTCGTTGCGTCACAAGCCATGGACCAAAAGGGTTCAAAGACCCTAACCACACGGCTGGACCATGCATGAGCCTAGGGTTCGAAACCCTAGCCCAAGTCACGGTCCAAGTCCGTGTGAACCATGCGGCGGCCGCTAGGGTTCAAAACCCTAGCCGTCTCATTCTTTCCATGCACGATTCATGACGGTGGCGGCTCGACCATCTCGAGCCAAGGGTTCGAAAAACCCTAGCTCTCACGTGGAGGTAGCCGCCAACACGCATGATTTAGTGAACCATGGTCCGAACTTTCAATGCGCCGCCAAGATTTTAATCGATCCAAAAGGGTTCGAAACCCTAGTTGGTGTGGCGGCTTGGCCCATGCTCGAGCCAAGGGCCCAAACCCTAGCTAGCATGCGGCGGCCGTGAGTCCATCAAGAGCCATGGGCTCGGCTTTTCGCCTTCGTGTATTGTATACATAAATTGTCAATTATATCATATATAATTTTACGATGATTTTCACAAACTCGATTTACTCATATCATATATGATTATATACAGTTTCAAAGCATGAAATATAATTCTAAATATGATTAAACAATTAACCACATAATTCCGATATGAGCTTTGAATCTGGCTCTGATACCATTGTAAGGAATCCAACATCCAAGTGCGCAGCGGAAAATAAAATTTTGGATTCCTAACCGAGGACCTATACAAAGTATTCATATCGGAATGTAAAGGAGTTCACCCTTGTAGCGTGTTTGATGCAGAAGCGATGCCAAACCACGAGTCACGAGCAAAATCTCCAAGATCTTGCCTTTATGGTATCCACACGATCAAATCGAAAGGGTGTTCAAGAACAAGTTGCTAGACTCGTCTTAAACCAAAACAAGAATCACGGTTCAAAACCGATCAACGACTGCCGATCTTAAACACTATTCACGACGGCGGTGGCCGTGAAGTTCAACAAGGAGGCGGCGGCCGAGAGCACTTGTGTAGCTTAGGTTTTGTTTTGATAGCTTAGTTAATCTAATTAACCTTGTTAGCATGATATATGTTGGATTTAATTAAAGGCTTTCTCAAAGCCTCATGGGCCCAAACCCATGATTTAATTAAATCCTTATAATCATGTAATTAAGACTCTTCTTAATTAATTAATTCATCCAATGAATTTAATTCCCTTTATCGATTTAATCTTTTGTGCGACCCGATAGGATCTTGCAATGTTGGCAGCGACATAAAATCTAATTTTATGTCACAAGCAATGAGCGGTATCTAGCAACACATCAAGGCTACCCAAATTACAAGAATGTCATTGACTCGACATAACCTACGAACTGCGATAATATTAACCATGTAACTTAATCCCTTTGTCCAATGTGTTTAGATTGAACACGAGTCATGGAATAGTCATACTCGTATATTCAATCTTTATTTCTTGATCCCCAAGTAGAACTAGAATAAACGAATAAGCTCGATATCACATATCGACTCATTCGAGCACGGCCATGCATTTTAGTCTTACTGAATCAAGGGCCCAAACACTTCTCATGTTATATATCAAGATACATGGATCCTTATGTTGGGATCTCTGGTGATCTCAAGTCGTAAGGATTACATACATCATTATCACTATGAGAATTGCTTATGACGTTCATATAACTATCCATGTAGCATTCTCATGGTGGGTCTGTCCAGTACATCGTTCTCTAACATGTACCAATGTGTTGATTTGATATCATATATCTATGAACAATTCATCAATCAAAACATACTAGTCTCAATGCATTATCATTATCCTGATTCATGATAATACTTGACTAGCGACATCTCTAAGAACAATACGATATTATTCTAACATTAACTTATATATTAATTCATATTACACAGATACACGAATAATATATAATAATGAATTGCCATTAACAAAATCATAATACAGTGTATGTCATAACCAATCAATTAATGAGTTGTCTTAGGGCATATCCCAACAAATCTCCCACTTGCACTAAGACCAATCAGACATATACTTAATGCCTAGAGATCTAGTATGACGATCATGCTTCTGCTGTGATAGTGGCTTCGTCAATGGGTCAGATACATTATCATCAGTTGGTACTTTGCATATTTTTACATCTCCTCTTTCAACGATTTCTCGAATGAAATGAAAGCGCCGAAGTATGTGCTTGGATCTTTGGTGAGATCTAGGTTCCTTAGCCAATGTGATGGCTCCATTGTTGTCACAATAGAGTTCAATCGGATCTAGTATGCTAGGCATCACCCCAAGTTCAGAAATGAAATTCTTGATCCAAACATCTTCCTTTGCTGCATCTGAGGCAGCAATGTATCCAGCTTCAGTTGTAGAATCGGCTACGCGTACATATCATGGCATACATGATAGATCCAATAGCTGATGCATATGGAACCTTACTCATGCGTTGTCTCTCATCTGGTGTTGAAGGACACTGATCCTTCGAGAGATGTATTCCATGTGTCATATGCACGAATCCTTTCTTAGATTCTTGCATGCTAAACCGTTTTAGCACTTTGTCGATGTATTTACTTTGACTTAGGCCAAGCAATCTTCTTGATCTATCTCTATAGATCTTGATACCTAATACATAGGTGGCTTCACCCAAGTCTTTCATAGAAAATCAATTCCCTAGCCAAATCTTTACAGATTGTAAGGCAGGGATACCATTCTCAATTAGAAGTATGTCATCTACATACAATATTAGGAAGATAATTATGCTCCCACTGACCTTCTTGTAGAAACAAGGTTCATCTATGTTTTTGATGAAACCAAACTCTTTGACTGTATCATGAAAACGAAGATTCCAACTCCGAGAAGCTTGCTTCAATCCATAAATGGATCGTTGTAGCTTGCATATCTTTCCAGCATCCTTTGGATCGACAAAAACCTTCAGGTTGTGTCATGTACACATCCTCAAGTAAATTTCCATTAAGGAAAGTTGTTTTGACATCCATCTACCAGATTTCATAGTCATGAAATGCAGCTATTGCAAGTAAGATCCTAATGGATTTAACCATGGCAACTGGCGAAAAAGTTTCATCATAGTCAATACCATGAATTTGTTTGAAACCTTTTGCAACCAGTCGACCTTTAAAGGTTTGTACATTACCATCCATGTTGGTTTTCTTCTTGAAAATCTATTTGCACCCTATGGGTCTACTCCTTCAGGCGGGTCAACCAAAGTCCATACTTGGTTTGCATACATGGATTCCATCTCAGGTTTCATGGCTTCTTGCCATTTCTCAGAATCAGTGCCCACTATAGCTTCTTGATAAGATGACGGTTCATCCTCATCAATAAGTAGTAAATCACCTTGTTGAGTCACAAGAAATCCATATCTCTGTGGCTCACGGTGTTCTCTTACAGACCTACGTTGGGCTTGTGTCTCTTGAGCAGGCAATTCATCCACAACAGCTTGTGGTGTCTGCTCTGTTTCCATCTCAATATCATGTTCAATGTTTTCTTGTGGTTGAACTTCACTAAGTTCTATTTGTCTCCCACTGGTTCTTCTAGAAATAAATTCTCTTTCAAGAAAGACACCAGTCCGAGCAACAACTACTTTGTTCTCGGTGGGATAATAGAAATAGTATCCTTTCGTTTCCTTAGGATACCCCTCAAATAAACACTTAGAGTCCAAGTTTTATTGGAGGCGTGACGTCTCACGTAAGCCTCACAACCCCAAATCTTCATAAAAGACATACTAGGACGCTTCTTAGTCCATATCTCATATGGTGTCTTTTCTACTGATTTAGATGGAACACGGTTCGATATTGAGCACGACGTTTTATACATTTGATACACATATACTTGATTGATGCTCGCATGTGAGCACTATTATGTGAACATGGTATGTATAAAAAGGCAAGGGCCTTTCTCTCTTCATTTGTGAGTGGTATACAATTATCTGTTGATTTGCTAAATGAACTGAGAACATGTTAGTGTATTATATTGGTGCATAATATGTATGTGAACTTGGTTGGGGAAACTAGACATTAAATGGAATAATGTAAAGAATTTTCATATGAGGCATGAATGGCTATGATGATAAGTGATTTCTCCCCCACATGTATTATTGTATGCACTAATGGTATGGATTAATACACTAATAATGGATTAAGAGCACGGGGGTCCTTATAGATCAATTTCACCAATTTGACGGTTTCCTTGGTACCTGCAAACTGTAGGTTTTTGCAAATAGTAAAGGATATCACATGGGAAGATATTATCTTTCTCCGTAATGTCAAAAATTATCTGCACTTCTATCCAGCCTTCTGGGCATTTCAGTTTTCCTGTTGTTTTGAATACATCAGGGATTTTTTGAATTCTGCTCGAGACTGCCTTCTGCATTTCCCCCGGATGGTTGCTGATTAGCCTATCCTGTTGGAAAACATCCTTCTTGGCTCGATCATAAGGCTCCTGCTTCTATTCAAAACAGGTTGATATTGTATCCTCATGTCGATCTCTCCTATTGTCGGAGTATCAATAATGTCTGGCAATACTGCTTTCGCGAAATCCTCGGAAATTCTGGAGGTGATCGAATAAGACATGTTTCCTTCGTTCATCAACTCATTTCTTTTAAAATCTTGATGAAGAGTTAGAACCTTGTTGAAATCTCAATCTCCCAAATTGTATGCAATTCTAGGTAGATGTTTAAAGCCATCTTTCCCGCATACAAATTTCCTGCAACTGCTCCTAAACAAGAGTCTTTGAGATTCGGGATTCTTTTGTCAAAGATCGCCAGGTTGAGGGTGAATCAATTCCTTTTTTGAAAGTTGCCTTGATTATTACTCTGATGGCTCTGATATGAATCCATGAGAGCATGTTAGCAACTTCTCTTTTAACCTTGTTCTTAATCTCCTAAATTTCTTTGTTGGGGATTACATGCATCTCAATTTGGTTTCCCGTGAATTCCATTGGATCACGAATTCATCTGTTTTTACCCTATGGATAATCTGATGCTTCCTGCTTCGAAGACCAATAATGTCCATGGCTTTCTCCATTGCTCCAATTGTAAATACATCATACATCTGAAGCTTTGGTTCTTCCTTCATGATCCTCATAAGGGTTTTATGAGAAAGAGTTGTATGAGAGAAGAATCATGACGGGTCTTCTCAGATCATGTGCTGAAGGAACTCTCACTCACTCTAATTCTGAGCTGGATTCACCTCCATCATCATAATAGATCTCCTCTACGTAGATGCTTTCATCTGATGGAATATCCTAAAATTGATACACCTGTACCAAATCCTGGAAATAGACAGCATCCTCAAACTCCTTGGTATGCTCGAAATGTCTTACTCCACGGCTTTGGTTTTCTGGACAATCTGTAGGGATATGTCATCTTGCTCCGTATGTCCAGCAGTTACAATCTTTGAAACTCTCATTTGCACGAGTATGTGTGCACCTGAAAGTTCTCTTCGTTGGTGCTCTGCTAGAACTTTATTGATTAGAACCCGTTGACGAGGTTCTACTCCTGGTTGGTCCTGATCTTTGCCCAGATCTGTAATTTCGGGCTTTCTGCTTTGACTAGAAATTTCTAGGTCTCCATGAAGACCTACTTCTTCTTGAACTACTTCCTCGGGCATATGGATGACTTCTGTATTTTTTTCATATTTCGCATTTGGGGGTAGTTTCCAATGATTGTAGGGATATCATTCCACGCACAGCGAAGAGGTGCTGTTTTGTTGATTCCTCTAAGCTTATTGTAATTCTTTTGGAGTTTTGCTTGGTAGTACCACTCCGCGAGTTTAACCTTAAGAAATGACATTCTCCTGGCCACCGTCTCGATTGCATGAGGTGTATATTCCTGGATAAGCATTTCTCTCCATGGGCTCGGTATTTTGGCAAAGAACAGTTCTGCTGCATCTTTTTCTTTTATCTTTGCCTTCCATCGATACTCTGTAAAAAGTTTGAAAGAATTTTGCCATCTTGTCCACGATTTCTTTCAGGGACTCTCCGGCTAGAACTTCTTCCTTGGTACCTGGTAGGGGTGCTTAATGGACCGAACCGGTTCGGTCCGTTAAGGAACCGGATCGGATCAAGTTCGGGTTCCAACCGGTTCCAGATTGATCGGTCCGATCCGTTTTGTTTTTTGAATTTTTTGAAATTTGTTTATGTTGTAAATGTTTCCCCAATATTCATCACAAATTCAATATATTTCTTGTTCATTTCATAATATAAATGCATACAAATAATTATAAAGAGATGGCAATTGAAAATCTAAATAAAAAAATAATACTATTTAACACTTTTCATAATTGATAAGTATTGTTTTGGCGTTCTCTTCTTCTTGCTCGTCATAATGATTTTACGAATTCGTCAACCGCCCCATCTCTTCTATTCTTACATTCTGCTTCAAACCACTCTTTAAGTAATGTGAGCATGCATAACGAATCATCAGATAGACTACTTCTGTATTCACCAATAATTCGGCCACATGTTGAGAATGCCGATTCAGAAGCGACGCTTGAAGCTTGTTGTGAGGGCCCGATACTAATATGATGTTTAATTAACACATAATGATTAATTTGCGTAAACAGCGGAAGATTTATTTCAAATGTCTTGTCAAATGGCCCTAAATTTTTTTCGCTTTTAGGTGATACATATATAGTGATACTGAAAATACGTAATTCCGGTTTCCAATTCAACACATTGAGCATAACAAAAAATCAAGTATAAAATCAACCAGTAGTAGAATAATTAACATACAGATACTCGGGGCATACCCTGATAATTTAAAACATAAGTAAAAATATTCTAACAACTACTGGGACTCAAATCATAAAATATAAACCTGAGCTCGCTCTCAAGGAGCTCTGGTATCCATCGATGCTTCACCTCGAGCATCCGCAGTACGTCTACCTGTACCACCTGTCATGCCCATACAACAAAGACATGACAGCCCCCACTACGTGGGTCAGAACCCAGTACGAGAAATAAATAGATCATGTCAAGTATGACAAAGTATCATGCAATGCATACCATGTATAAATGTTATGTATGAATGGGTATAAAGAATCGAATCTCAAGATACCAAAATATCGGAGTCCAAAGGAACGTATCATCAAATCATGTAAGCTCGAGCAGAGGGTGACAACACACGCACATTGCGCTAGGAGACTCATCCTATGTGATGTGCTAGTCCATACCTCGTGTCTAGGTCAGGTAGCAACGAGCGTGACTACAGTCGCTACCTAAATTGCATGTCATCGTCGTGCCCTGTCATCCCCGACACTCAGAGTGAATCAACTCAGTCATAATCATGGATATCAAAGAAATGATAGATCAATATGATATGCCCATGAACCATTTATGCATCAAATGACATATGCAACTCAATATATCATGCAATATCATGTGAAAGTATATACATATCATGCACTTTCAAGTATCGTGTAATCCAAGACATTCATCATAACATATAGTCACATAAGAAATCATATAGTAACAATTAATTCATATAAATCAAGTAATGGCATAAAAGGTCATACAGTAGTATCATTGTACGCCTTTGCAAGAGGTTATGATACAACTCATTTCAACGTACCTCAGACCAAAGCTAATCTACTGAGTACTCCTCGAATCAACCTCGAGATCTGTTAACCTGATCATTACACCTCAATTATATCATCAAAGTGTTCAATTATTTCCAATATCAAGTTTATTATCCAAACTTTGACCCTTAGGAAATTTCTTAAAATTTCAGCTTACATGCTCATAAATTTTGCATTACTAAACCAAATTACATGGGTCTAATTTAGTTTGAAAACTAACTCAAAATATGATATTTCATGTGTTCGACAAATTCCCCAAATTCGTTCATTTACCTAAGGCAAATTGGGTCTAAATATTATTATGCAAAACAGGGGAAATTCTAAATTTCAGATTGACCACTTTTCGTATACACTTCATAACTAATGCATACGACATCCAAATCATGTGAGGCCAGTTTCTAAAGCACGATAACCCAAAATTCTACTATACATCTCTTATGAGCTTTAAGCTAATTAGTTCATCTTAATGTACATTATTTGAAAAACATACAAGCCAAAAAACTCGTATGTAATCATTTTCCAGATTGAGCACTATGTCGTCAAATTAGCATAACTTATGCATATGAACTCCAAATTGCATGAGGTCAATTCCAAATACAAGCTAACACCGAATACTACAACTCTTATTAGAGCCTAAAACTTCAAATACGTAGCCATTTATTCCCAGAAAATCGAAGAACACAATACATGAAACTCGCATGCAGTGAATTTCCAGATTTGACACATGTTTGTAAATTGACTAACTTTTTCATCTTAAATCCAAATTAGCTGGTTTTTGTGGCCAATTAAAGCTAACACAAAATACTACAAGTTTCATAGAGGACACCATCTTCAAGTTCGAATCATAATCCCAAAAATTCGAAACAACAGCATCCATATGTATTGATTCCAAACAGAGAATTTGACAGCAACCTTTTCATCTAATACATCAACATTTCCATCTAATTGCACAATAATTCGACCATTTCAGTTTATAATCTCAAAATATACATATAACCTTCAAGTCATGAAGATTTGAGCCTAATCAGTAACCCAAGTCAACCCAAGCTTGCACTTCACTCCCATTGCTGCTGCCCACCAAAACTCTTGCTTCAAATTTCCAAAGTTTGAATGCTATGGCTTCCTACTCCACAAATCTCCTCTTGCATGTTGCTTTGGATCAAGCTTTTAGGGGATTTTGAGGTAATATTTTTGAATTGCATGAGAGGAGGAAGGAGAGAAATAAGAATGAAAAGTAATCTGAAAAGAGTGGTGTGAGTGAGTTTTGATGTGGTTTTGGGGAATATTTTAATATTTTATGTGTTGTGGAATCCATGTGTCTTGCATGTGATGTCCCAAACCAACTAGGTGCCTTTTGTATCTTGCACAATGCTTTAAAGTGTCCATCAAATCCCCAAATATCAAGTCATCTAAAAACATTTGAGTAGGATTTTTAGTGTTTTAGTCCACCACTTAAAATGTATCTTACATGGTATGATTATTTGTACGTATATATATATATATATATACATGTGTATTATGATGTATTTTTAACTCAATCGAATACATGGCGACGTGATCCGAAACATCTTAAATCGTAGTCTCCACATTTAATCCCCCGGGTTTGCCAACTCATCGATAATGTGGATTAATCATAATTAATTAGCAACGGGGCCTTACACTTCTTCCCCTCTTAAAATGATTTGGTCCTCAAAATCGCAAAACTGAGTATAACTCAACATATTAAATCATTTGGATGTCTCAATCTCATTTATAGATACATAAGAATCATCATGTATCAATGACAGCTGATGTGGTAGTGTCAACGATATACCACTGAATCAACTTCTCTATTATTCCACAAGGTTCAAAATATTGAGGCAACATCGTACCTCACTTAACGAATCATATCGATCATCGTAAAGGTAATATCTTGAGATTTACCTGATTCTCCACTTGAAATTTTAACAATATATTTCTCTTTGGCGTAGCAATTCTGCTCACCTTAAGCCAATTTCAATCGTTGTGATGCCCCAAAATTAATTAATGGTAACTTGGACATTAATTATGTTTACATGTTGGATCATGGTTTCATGGATTTATGTGTTGGGTATTAAGATGTTAACATGATTAATTGTGTTAAATTATCAATTATGAGGAAGATATGATTTTAAATGAAGTTTAGAGCATTGTTGTAAAGTGCCTTTAAAATACCAAGTTGGGTATTTTATACATCATGTTAAGTTTGGGGTACAATTTTAATTAAGAAAAAGTAAACCCCCTTTTTAAATCCCCTACCCATCATTTTAACCCCTTTACCTTTCACTTTATTAAAAACCCCCAAATCACTTCCCAACCCCAAACCCTACCCCATTTTCGAAATTCACCAAAAGAGGAGGAGAAAAGTTCCACAAAATCCTTATTTGTGTGATCTTTGCTAGGATTTGGAGCCTACAAGAGGTATGGAACCATTCCTACAAGTTTTATGATGTTTGGTGTTGAAATGGGTTAAGTTTTGATGTTTTATGTGGGTTTATTTGGGGTATGTGTTGTTAATGGTTGGGGTATGTTTTTTGAAGTGTTTATGTTGGTTTTAGTGGGTTATGTTGTTATTGAAGTTATGAGGAAGTTTGGTTTTGGGGTGGTATGTGAAAGAGCTTGAAAAATGAGCATTAATGGCGAAAATTCGATGTACAGCACTCGGCGATCGATCGCCCGTCCTTGGCGATCGATCGCGAGCGTCCAGTACCAGCCAGAAGCATTTGGCGATCGATCGCCACTTTTGGGCGATCGATCGGCGGGCCTGGCGATCGATCGCGCCAAGAGTGGCGATCGATCGCCAAGAAGGAGATTTTGGCCCCTCGTCCAGTGCGATCTCGCGATCGATCGCGCCTGGGTGGCGATCGATCGCGAGCTGAAGAAAAGTGGATTTTGAATTTTTTTGTGGGATTTTTGGATATTGGACTATGTTTATTTTCTAATATCAATTTGTATGGTTGTGTAGAACCATCCCAGGTGCCCACAACATCCAGGAGATAAAGCTCTCCAAATTCTCCACTTTTGGGAATTAAGGTACGTAAGAGACGTACGAGCATCGGACGGTAAACCATGCCCTTACATATTATGATGATGTTTAAGATGATGTTTACGATGATGACGTTTAAGATGATGTTATGATGATGATATCTATGATGATATTTATAATGATGATGCTTATGATGATGTTACGATGATGATGCTTAAGATGATGTTTATGATAACGATGTTATGAGGACGTCTATAATGACGAAGTTTATGATAAGGTCATACGACGTGTATGATTGGGTAAGACGCCCATGTGGTAAGACACCACCCAAAGTATATGATTGGGTAAGATGCCCTCGTGGTAAGATGCCACGCAATGTTTATAATATGGTAAGACGCCATATGATTGGGTAAGATGCCCACGTGGTAAGATGCCACGCAATGATTATAATATGGTAAGACGCCATATGATTGGGTAAGATGCCCACGTGGTAAGATGCCACGCAATGATTATGATATGGTAAGATGCCATACAATGGGGTAAGACACCCCAATATATGAATAAGAGTCAGGGATAACCAAGGAGGTCGGAGGACGACCAATAACTTTTACTTAACTAAGATGTTATGCATTATTGTATGCTTTTATATAATGTTAAGTAAATATATGAATGCTCATGATGTGTTATCCCTGTAGGTACACTTTTGGACCAAGGGCCTAGGGTCGGGTTGAGGAAGTGAGCTAAAGGGAGCATGATGAACGTAGGATGCAGGATTTTGATAGTCTCTACTCTAGGAGTAGTGTAAATCTATAGCTTTAACATTCTTTATTGGGAATGTAATTAAATAGCTTTGAAAACTTTATTTTTGGCCTGTAACCTCCCTAGCTCAAACTACAACCGGAACCCTTAAAAGGTTATAAATGTATGTTCTGTCCAATTTATGTGTACTAAATGATATAAAGGTAGGAAGACCCTACAATCGTTTTCGCCGAAACTTTATCGTTCATGTCATTTCCACAACTATCTCAAATTGTGCCAAGTATTCCTTATCAATTTCATCTCAGTATATCAGCGATTGGCAAATTCTGGCTCTACAAAACCTCAACCGATAACATCCAAAAGTTGTCTGAAACTTAAATTATAGGAAAATTCTACTAGTGAATAGTGATTTTTATTCAATTCTCACTATATTCATCACTATTAATCGAGACATAACTTCCAAAGTCTGGACATTTCTCTCCATTTATCCATCAGTCTGGGTATGATAAGCAATACTCATTGCTAATTTAGTACTTATACTGAAAATAGTTTCCAAATTCGGATATTATCCTTGGATCTCTATCAGATACAATTGTTAAAGAAACTCACTGCAACTAAACCACATTATCCACAACTTAAACACGTCGTTTTCTCATAGGCATACAGACAATCATATGAAATCAATATCTTGTAGTGAATAGTTAATCAATTCCGATTCAACTTGTTTCACAATCTCTATTTGATCTATACAATTTGAGCTATAAAACTCAAAGATAAAAATTTCCAAAATTCATTGTGGTACTTACAAATTCTGTAGTATCCCATTAGGTCTCGTATTTTTATCTTGACCTGCTGACATGCCAAACAATTTTCCACAAAATTTCCAAAATTTCTTTCTTTATACCATCCCGTCAGAAATAGGATCTCAAGAATGATACTATGTCATCTATAGTGTGCTTTCTGCAGTAATAATTCTTTCAAATCAGTAGGATTCGACATTTACTGTTTGTTCAATCGCAACCCACCACTAAATGACTTCCTAAAATCTCGTTGGTTGATGAGACAGATTTCTTAACTCAATATCTTTATGGGTCTGTCCTTCGAGTCTTTCCGATCGTCGAAATCAGAGGTGACTCAACTGCAAAGCATACATTGATGCTATCATTGCACCTTGTACTTTTAGGTTCAATGCATCTGCTACTAGTTTCATTTTTCCAGATTGATTTTGACTATCAAAGTCAAATTCTTTAATAAATCTAGTCATCGCTTCTATCTCATGTTCAACTCTGACTGAATAATAGATATTTTAACTCCAAAAATCAGAGTGTATTATGAATTGTTCGCCACACAGATATGTTGCCACATATTCAAGGCAAAATAATGGCTACAAGCTGAAGTTCATGAACAGATATCATGATTCTTTCAGCTTCAACTATCTCAAGCATATGCAATCATCTCCTCATAATGCATCAGAAAGTATCTTATCTGTTTCATTTTTATAAAACCTGGTTTCACATTCATCTGACCAAACAAAACTTCAAATTTCTTCTTGGTCAACTGGTTCATAGATCATGCTATACTAAAATGTACTTCCTATAATATCTGGCCAAACTCGTAAAACTTTGTATCTTGAGTACAATGATCGGTCTTGGCCAAATCATTACTACCTCTACTTTACTGGGATTAACAGGTACCCGGTGAGCTTGTATCACATATCCCAAAATAACACTTGATTCAACCAAGGTTTACATTTTGATAACTTTGTATACGATTTGAGCTTCACGGTGCATCTGAAGAACCAATCGTAGATGTTCAGTGTGGTTTCTTCTGGATCTCGAATACACTAGTTTACCACTGATGAATATTATTACACTTCCGCCCAAACAGTTACGGAATACTTTATTCATCAAATTCATAACTATACTGGTATAGTTGTCAGACCATACGGCATTACCAAAAAAATTCAAAATGCCTATATATATCTGTTTGACCAATTGCCTAGAGAACATTTTCCCTTCTGACTCAAACTGATGGTAACCAGATTTACAATCATTCTTCTTATACATCGAAGTTTCTTACAACTGATCAAATACATGTTGATCTTAGGCAGTGGCTATTTTATTCTTGACAGTAGCCCGGTTCAACTGCCTTTAGTCGATACATATCTTCATAATACAATATTTCTTCTTTCATGAACAACACAGGTCCAAAGTGACATACTCAGACGTATGTACCCTTATCGAGGATATTTTGTAACTATTTTTCTAAATCTGTCAACTCTGTTGATGCCATTCCGTATAGTACTTTCGATATCGAATCTATTCCTTGGCATCAAAGAACAGTTAACATCAATTTCCTTCTCTAGTGAAAATTCTTTTATTTCTTCCTGAAAATCTTGGTAAATTTCTTAGCACTAGGAGATCCTGATCAGCATCAACTGCTTATTATCACATATCCTTTATTTTCCAAGTATCGTAACCACAATGTTTCATAGCTGATACTATCAGTATTTTAGCTTGCTATTCGTGGCTATAAACATTTCATTTGGAGCCACATTACGGTCAGAAATTCATCACACCCTGAAATCAACTTACTAAATCTCAAAATTTATCAGAGTAACCATTGTCCTCGAGACAATCAAAATCATATCTCAGCAACACCATTAAATTCGAATCCACATCACTATCATTAAATTGTAAGCTACAGTTCACTATTTCAAGTGTGGATAGTATAATTAGCACTGCTGATGTATTTTCCAAATCATTAATTACCAATGCACATTTGATGCAATGCATGAAAACAATGCTTTTGTCTCAAACCAAACTCGTGCAGTGTGATCAAATACACATGTATCTGCGATCACTACTCCTGTAGCATCTCTAACCTTATCCTCTGTCAAGGTATACTCTTTGGTCTGTTAGGAAACCAAAAATAACTATCGTGTAAGACCTCTAGCCTATAGGTAACAAGCTGCTGCTGGAACTGAGTGGTCAAAAAGAATAACCACTTTGATATCTACATCTAGGTCAGAGTATTTGTTGTTATGGCTGCATCTGTTCCTGAGCACGTAAAGCACATGCTCTGTCTGGCCATAATCGATATCAGTTCCTTTTATTCTTTCATCTGGATCACTAGATACTTACATCTACAACGACCTCGAAAAGATCTGGTATTCTACAATCTCTTAACATCTCTAGAAATACTAGAGCTGGATGAACTGGAGTGATACGTTTGAAACTTTTCTAGATTTACTTGGATTATACCAAATGATAGACACTTCATTAACATTTAATCAAGTCCTAGCTACTCCACACCACATCGGTGTCTTATCCTTCAGCTGAAACACTTCTTAATTGTAATCTCTTCGCTTGTGAATAGCTATCGAGATTAAGCACATACTTCCATTCTTCATCTTCCATTCTTCAAGTCCACGATAATCAATTATTATTTTCCATGTAATCAACATGGCTTTCTCGTAAACATCATTCCCGTGTCAACAAGAGGGAAAACTCGTCTTCCATCACTACCATTACTCTAGATACTCTCATCTAGAATAGTTCATATTGTAGTTGTTATTTACAGTTTGGACACATAGACTGGAACTAAATTATGAAAGTCCACATATCCAAGTCCTCATTCAAACCAATTATCGTTGTTTTTCACAACAACTAACTCTATTCTTCAATTGAAATATCACTATTTTCAATATCCTCAAGTTATAAATTATCATCTAGACGTGCACAGGTTTGTCGTAAACTCATACGTATTACTCTGGTCTTTCGGACTCAAATTCCCGATGAAAGTCAACAAAACGTGGGGTTAATTAGTTCTAGTGTCATCCCACTAATCACAATGATTAAATCCCAAGGTGATAAATAATATTCCCAATAAATATTACTATGTTATAATTCAATTAACAATTTACAGTGCCTACAGGTTCGCGAAATAGCTATGACAGTTCATATCACTGCTACCTGTCCAAACACTAACTGTCCAACATAATTCATACATCTCAAGTCATAGAATTATCATTACTTATTCTATATCAACATCATATCAACAAGTATCAGTGCTAACAGATAAAATTCTCAAATTCTCTAGATTGTATGCAACTCGGCATTCAATTCTCTAGATTCTATGCAACTCAGCATGTTAAAATACTCAGAGATATGACCTCTAATTATCCCTGCTTAATAATCCATTACATGTATAAAATCTCATTATCGAACATGTAAACAGAGCAGGCAAGAGCATATAAAATCACATAATCAGGCACATGCACAAACAATTCATTTGTGTCTACATTTAGTGTCCTAACTCTAATTCGAGCATATCCCAGATATATGCTCTGATACCATAATGTGAGGGCCCGATCCTAATATGGTGTTTAATTAACACATAATGATTCATTTGCGTAAACAGTGGAAGATTTATTTCAAATGTCTTGTCAAATGGCCCTAAAAAATTTTCGTTTTTAGGTGATACATATATAATGATACTGGAAATACGTAATTCCGGTTTCCAATTCAACACGTTGAGCATAACATAAAAATCAAGTATAACATCAACCATTGGTAGAATAATTAAAATACAGATACTCGAAGCATACCCCGGTAATTTAAAACATAAGTAAAAATATTCTAACAACTACTGTGACTCAAATCATAAAATATAAACCTGAGCTCGCTCTCAAGGAGCTCTGGTATCAATCAATGCTTCACCTCGAGCATCCGCAGTACGTCTACATTTACCACCTGTCATGCCCATACAACAAATACATGACAGCCCCCACTATGGGGGTCAGAACCCAGTACAAGAAATAAATAGATCATGTCAAGTGTGACAAAGTATCATGCAATGCATACCATGTATGATGCTATGTATGAATGGGTATAAAAAATCGAATCTCAAGATACCAAAATATCGGAGTCCAAAGGAAGGTATCATCAAATCATGTCAGCTCGAGCAGAGGGTGACAGCACACACACATTGCACTAGGAGACTCATCCTATGTGTTGTGCTCGTCCATCCCTCGTGTCTAGGTCCGATAGCAACGCGGGTGACTGCAGTCGCTACCTAAACTGCCTGTCATCGCCGTGCCCTGTCATCCCCGACAATCAGAGTGAATCAACTCAGTCATAATCATGGATATCAAAAAATGATAGATCAGTATGATATGCCCATGAACCATTTATGCATCAAATGACATATGCAAGTCAATATATCATGCAATATCATGTGAAAGTATATACATATCATGTACTTTCATGTATCGTGTAATCCAAGACATTCATCATATCATATAGTTACATAAGAAATCATATAGTGACAGTTAATTCATATAAATCAAGTAATGGCATAAAAGTTCATACAGTAGTATCATTGCACGCCTTTGCCAGACGTCATGATACAACTCATTTCAACGTACCTCAGACTAAAGCTAACTACCGAGTACTCCTCGAATCAACCTCGAGATCTGTTAACCTGGTCATTACACCTCAATTATATCATCAAAGTGTTCAATTATTTCCAATATCAAGTTTATAATCCAAACTTTGACCTCAGGAAATTTCTTAAAATTTCAGCTTAAATGCTCATAAATTTGCAGTACTAAACGAAATCACATGGGTCTAATTTAGTTTGAAAACTAACTCAAAATATGATATTTCATATGTTCGACAATTCCACAAATTCGTTCATTTACCTAAGACAAATTGGGTCTAAATATTATTTATGCAAAACACGGGAAATTCTAAATTTCAGATTGACCACTTTTGGTATACACTTCATAACTAATGTATACGACATCCAAATCATGTGAGGCCAATTTCTAATGCAAGATAACTCACAATTCTACTATACATCTCTTATGAGCTTTAAGCTAATTAGTTCATCTTGATGTACATTATTTGAAAAACATACAAGCTTAAAAACTCGTATGTAATTGAGCACTATGTGGTCAAATTAGCATAACTTATGCATATGAACTCAAAATTGCATGAGGCCAATTCCAGATACAAGCTAACACCGAATACTACAACGTTTATTAGAGCCTAAAACTTCAAATACGTAGCCATTTATTCCCAGAAAATCTAAGAACACAATGCATGAAACTCGCATGCAGTGAATTTCCAGATTTGACACATGTTTGTAAAATGACTATAACGTTTTCATCTTAAATCCAAATTAGATGGTTTTTGTGGCCAATTAAATCTAACACAAAATACTATAACTTTCATAGAGGACACCATCTTCAAATTCGAACCATAAAGATCCCCAAAAATTCGAAACAACAGCATCCATATGTACTGATTCCAAACAGAGAATTTGACAGCAACTTTTTCATCTAATACATCAACATTTCCATCTAATTGCACAATAATTCGACCATTTCAATTTATAATCTCAAAATATACATATATACCTTCAAGTCATGAAGATTTGAAGCCTAAATCAGTAACCCAAGTAAACCCAAGCTTGCACTTCACTCCCATTGCTGCTGCCCACCAAAACTCTTGCTTCAAATTTCCAAAGTTTGAATGCTATGGCTTGCTACTCCACAAATCTCCTCTTGCGTGTTGCTTTGGATCAAGCTTTTAGTGGATTTTGAGGTAATATTTTTGAATTGCTTGAGAGGAGGAGGGAGAGAAATAAGAATGAAAAGTGATGCTGAAAAGAGTGGTGTGCGTGAGTTTTGATGTGGTTTTGGGGAAATATTTTAATATTTTATGTGTTGTGGAATCCATGTGTCTTGCATGTGATGTCCAAAACCAACTAGGTGTCTTTTGTATCTTGCACAATGCTTTAAAGTGTCCATCAAATCCCCAAATATCAAGTCATCTAAACACATTTGAGTAGGATTTTTAGTGTTTTAGTCCATCACTTAAAATATATCTCACATGGTATGATTATTTATATGTATATAGCCGTGTATATATATGTATATATATATATGTGTGTGTATTATGATGTATTTTTAACTCAATCGAATACATGGTGTCGTGATTCGAAATATCTTAAATCGTAGTCTCAACATTTAGTTCCCCGGGTTTGCGAACTCATCGATAATCCAGATTAATCATAATTAATTAGCAACGGGGCCTTACACTTGTACCACATACACGTCTCTAGACATTTGGCTAAGATAGGGAATTATGCTGCATTTGTCTTACACCATTGTAAGACGTCAAAGTTGTCTTCCGTTAGAAATTGATAAGTCAGATAAATTTGCAGCTCAGTCGACGTGCTAGTAGAAGGTCCTTTTCCCTTAATTTTTCCTGCCCAGCATCCTAAGCAAATTGATGCCCCCACCTTTAGATTGAGCTTAAGGTTGTTCTTCAACAGCCCTTTGTTGCGATGATTCACTTGTTGTTGGTTATAATGCAATTGAAACATATTTTGGAGAGAATTGTAGACGTCTTTTGATCGTCAACAGCCTTCCCCAAAAATTTCGCATAATATTCAAAAAATATCTCAAATGAAGATAAACCTTGACTAGGATCTAGCAATGTTGCAATGCAGTGCACGTGTGAGATTTGTTCCCAATACTTTCATCGCTATCAGGCATTTGATATGAATTATAAAATGGAGTTAAAATATCTTTGTTAGGTAACATAGCATTCAACATATTGTACAACGAATTCCACCTAGTTTCTATTGGTGATGGAAAAAGAAGATGCTTTAAACCATTAGATAAACATAATTGTTTCCAATCATGCTTAACACGACTCGTGCATAACCATTTAGCACAGTATTTCATTTTCTCAATACATGCTATTGTCCTCATAACCAACTTTAACAGCCAAATTAATCACATGACATGCGCATCTAACATGAAAAATCACCATCAATCATTTGTTTCAGATAGGTCTTTAAATCATGCATCGAAGCATTGTTATTTGCAGCGTTGTCTAATGTGATTGAAAATACCTTATCCTGAATTCCATAATGTCTACAAGTGTTGAATACATATTTAGCAATTACATAACCAGTATGTGCACAATGTAACTCATCTAAAGATAAACTCCATTTTTGCTTACACTAATTATCATCGATCCAATGACAAGTGACAACAAGATATGAATCTTAATTTACATGTGTCTAAATATTGGTTGTTAAGCTAACCCTATAAGGCAAACTAGAAAGATGTTGAAACAATGTATTTCTATATTCAACAAATACGTCCATACAATTTCTTTTAGTGTGTGCCTAGAAATATGTTTAAACATGGGTTGTATAGACGAAGCAAATTCAATAAAATCAGTATGTTCAGCTTGTATCAAGGTAGTTCACTTCTAATCACATATCCAACAAGTGACCTACGGTTAATTTCAGCAGTTAAAATAAAATTTGTGCCAGTGAGAACATTAATTTGTGCTTATGTTGCTTCTGACCTAATGGTTGTAATGTTGTCTCATCAAAATTTTTTTTTTACTAAGTATTTTTTAAATATCCCGGTGCCTCCACTGGAACCACCAGCTTTATATGAATATCGTATCTTACATAATTTACATATTTCAACAGATTCATTAGTACCTTCTTTTTGAGCGAGTTCAAAGTGATCCCATATCTTACTTCTTTTGGAACCAGTCGGTTATCTACTCGCTGCGGTAGTGGCTCCGGATGACTCCATTTGTTGTCACTCTTGGGCTTGGGCAGCAGGAGGTTCGGCATGTTGTTTGGATTGTTGCGGTTCGACATTCATTAGAGGAATCGCCAACATTGAGGTCAGCAAAAAAATCAAAACTTTCATTTAACTCAGGAATTGGCACAAGCAAATTCATTGCCGAATATGAACTCAGTGATAGACGACGCGGGACCAGACCCCGACTGCGACCACGGCTCCAACCAGCACCGCTGCTAGATGAAGATGCCATTATTATATAAATAAATTGTACATAGCACAATGTAGAGAAAAATATGAGATTGATGCAAGAATAAATTGTGAGGATTTACAAAGCATGGCACACATATTTATAGGTTTTTTTAAAAAAAAAATTTAAAAAGTTAAAAACTGATCGTTGGCAATAGCTAAAGAGTCGTTGCCAAACGTTCAGCAAGACAACAACTTTATAGTCGTTGCCTTGCTGACATTTCACTTTAATTTTTTTTGTTTTTTTTCTTCAAAATTACCGGTTTTGGAACCGGAACCGGATCCAAACCGGTAGCACCCCTGGAACCACCCCGAATCGGTTTCTTACCGGTTCTGGGGCGGTTCGGAACCAGTTAGTCTTGTTCCAGTTCCGAACCGGACTAGCCGATTCATTTCTGGGCCGGGTCCGGATTGTCCCGGCCCGATAAGCACCCATATTACCTAGGTCTCCCATATCCTAGTCAATCTTGAATGATCCTTCTAGACTCATTTTAAGAAGTAAAATAAATCCTTCTTTACTTAGATCAAGCGTTCATGCTGATATTCTCATTTTTGAAGCTCATTCATAAAAAAGAACTTCTCTGTTTTTGAAATCAAAGATATCCATGTTGAGCATAAGTCCATATGGATGGATTGGATCTAACTGAGATTCCCCGTAAGGCGTCTGATGTATATCTGGCATGCGGGAACGGTTCCTTGTTCCAACTTGGGATCCAAAGTTACTGAGGTGAAATCTTCCCTGTGCGGCATACTTTGATCACCTTCGGGTGGATTGTGTGACCCGAAACTTTCTTGTGGTGGAGGTCTTGTTACAAGCTCTCATGTCTTGAATTCTACGAGATTTAATCCTGCAAACGAATTAGCAAGATCACGTAGATCTTCCAGATTGATTCTTTCTATTACTTTGTGGGAAGTATGGGCTCTACTCATAAGACTGCAATCATTTTTTCAGTCTCCATCATAGGTCTTCGGACATCCTCCGCTTTCCTTTTTTGGTGTAAAAGGGGTTCTGCTCCATAGGATGGTGGTAACCATCCTCCGTTCATTCTTCCTGTCGAACTTGATCTTGACTCCAACTCCTTAACTCGGGTTTGAACATCTCGAAGGTTTTCAAGAATTTCCTACTGATGTTTGATCAAAACTCCATCTGATTTTGAATCTGATGGATCTGTGCAGGGACATGGTATTGCAGGTAGCCGTAACACTACAATGTCTTCTGGATTTCTCTAAGATCTTGGGATATCTTAGAAGAATCCGGCTCGATTTCTCGAAAGGTTGGTTCTCTCATCCTAATCATCTGGTCCGGACCCTGTTGGATCGTTGGGGTCTGGAACAACGTCCTCGTGTTCAGGATGATCGTCTTCATGAAGTTCAGCTAACTCAAACTGTAGTTTGAGGTTCACTTGATGAAGCCTCTTAGCCATCCTCCCTAGTTTCTTGTAGTGGTTTATGCCGGGTGTGCATAATCATGTTCCTCTTAATAGTTTCCACTTATGGTTGAAGCGTTGAGCTTCTGCCATATGTTTCTGATTTAGCTCCAATTTTTGGAAGTTCCACCTGTATGAATGACACTTCGAACGTTCGGATCCATTTCTCTTGAATCGTCTCCTCTGTATAGGTTACAAATTAATATTCAAGATATTAGTATAGTATTTCCAAAATAAACCTAGGCTCTGATATCAATTTTGGACGGATCTCATTGAAGTAAACAAGCATCGCAAATCTTAGTAACTTGCTTTAAGGGTATAAATGAAATTTTAAAAAATTTGTTTTGGAAGCAACATTTCTTGCTTTGGAAGCAACATTACCCTTAAAATTTGGTATTCATCCTATGAGTTGGTTGGTTTTTCCTCCCTTTGTTCTATTTTGATGGACTGTTGATATGACATCGAATATAACAGATATGACATTAGACATAATTGACAAGATTTTGATAAGTACTATAAATTTTTAACTAAATCAAAATAAGGAAAGAATTTTTTTTTTTTAGCGTAAGACAATGAAAGAATTTGAATCACTAGTACAAAGGAAAAAATTATAAATCAAAACATTCACTAAATAATACAATTTTTATATGATATTCACAACTTAATAAAAGAATAAATGTAAATAATTTATTTTTACACTTTTTTTTAATTTTAAAACTCTTATTTAATGTGTGATTTAAGAAACCCATGTGGTATGATGGAAGTTTTGAACTACCCTCCATTAGAATTGTCAACTTGGGTCAATCTGACCCAATCCGCTCAAATCCGTAACCCAAACATGCCAGCTCGTTTAGGCCCACCTTCATATAAGTTTGAAAAACTATAACCCATCCCAACCCGAGAAGGGTTGCGGGTTAGGCGAGCCAACCCTGCAAAAATAAAAAAATAAAAAAATATTAGATTTTGGTGAATGATATTAATAATCCATATATTATCTATAACATTTGGCTAAATAGTATAACAATCAATATCATTAATATAAAAAATTAAAAGTATATAAATTTAACAAAGTCTAACAAAATTAAATGAATAATATAAAGTTTTCAAAATTTATTGACCATTAATATTATATTATTGCATTTTCTCCTTCTCCTTCCTCTTTATTCTCTGCAATAATCTCTATTTTTTTTTTAATCACACATCGGATAAAGTTGTTTGAATATTTGCATTATCTATATATAAAATACTATGTCTAACTTCTAACTTTAACCCGGGCTAACCCAACCCAACCCGATCCAACTCATCGCAACTTATTTTGACCCACTTTCAAATGGTTGAGAAGATGTTAACTCAATCCACCTATTTGACTCTAATTGTGGATTAACCCAAATTGACAGCTCTACCCTCCACGAGCTTCTACAATTGATTTTTAATTGATATTGTTATTCAACATCAAAGATGAGATAAGACATTTGTGAAAACCCAGTTTTTTACAATCAAGTCAATAATTAGAGTTTTGGTCAAACCACAATTAGAGTCATTTAGTCAAATCAACTACTTGATGTTATTTGGTCAAACCAAATACTGAGTATAGATGATATAGAAAGATAAGAGATGATTTTTGAAACATATTACCATAATCCGAAAGATATGATTGGATCGCAAAAGTAGTAGGAACTGAGCCTCTCGAATTACACACAGTATCAATATAAGAGTTTTCCACACTATATGTGACTCGAAGAACTCACCCCACAAGCTAAGAATTTTGAAACATGCACTTACACACACTATTCAAAAGTAGAAAAAGGAATTTTGTCGCTTTTATGCAACCAATATCCGTTCAAACATGTTTACGAATCGTTTCTGATATCTGTAAGTGGGCTTTTGGTTTGAAAATCCTTTTGTTTCTTTTAAAAATCATAATTTTTTTTAATTTTCAATCGATCATTTGAATTATTTAGAAACTAAATTTGATGTTTTGAGGAAAATTATGATTTTGAAGAACTTTAAATTTGAAATCCAATTGGTAGAAATTCCGAATTCTGACTGATTATAGTTAAATTCTATAATATGAGGTTTGTTGTGTTTCGAATTTATGTTGGAAACAACATCGGAATTATCGACCTCAATCTCGGGGCGTGATAGCATCAATATGGAAAATAGTTGGTATGTTAATTTATGTCATTTTTATTTAAAATTTGTGTTCTAATAACGATTTTGGTTTAAGGTCAAAACCAGGTAGATACAAATATTTCCCCAAATCAATAACTGTAAGATGCCATGATGGACATTTGCTAAAGTGATTTGGAAAGATATCAAAAAACAATTGTCAAATATTCTCTTAATATATCGGTATAGACAAATATAAATAGAACTAGCTGAATGAGCTCAGTATTAGGTACGTGCATGCCCGTCAACTTGCTTATGGGCTTATAATTTTTTTCTTAAAAAATCATATTTATTATTATTATTATTATTATATATATATATATATATATATATATATATATATATATATATATATATATATATATATTGCCAAATTGCATTTGATTTCTCATGTTAATAAAAAAAGTTTAAAAACTTCTTTGAAAAGAAAAATAAAAATAAAATAATTGAGGTGTCCTATGACTTTAAATACATATAATGGTCATACGAAACCTTCCAACGACTCCAACTTTGGCACTTTCTTCGTATGGAACTTAGTATGTTATTTTATGTTAAAGGTCAAAAATCTAAAATGTAATATCCTTCGAACTTATAGAAACATACCAATATTTCTTGTTGGCTTCTATCATTATTCACGTGTGTTAGGATCAATTCCGGGGTGGGTGGCCAATCCACTCCCAAGTTCAACTAACTTGAGTTTCAATAGCTCGTGTTCTTGAAATAATTGCACCGAGAGATTATATTGAGTTCGGATACAAAATCGAACGGAAGACACTCGACATAACTCACTCTATAACTAATAAACCATTTGAAAGATATTTTAAAAGTATGCATGTAAAAACAGTAAGATAAATAAATGTAGTAAAGTAAATACATAAGAATTTGTTTCTGGAAGTTCGAAGCACAAACGCTTCTACGTCTCCCCTTCTTTCATCTCATAGAAGGATACACTAGAAAATTTGGTTTACACTTTCAATATACAACCTACTTAGGCTAATACCACACAGATAGCCTGAACTCCTAGCCCACACACAATCACAAAACTCATGTTCTTTAACGTCTCACATGGAAAGACCTCACCCAGTTGTGATAAATCACCAAATTATACAATGGTATTCATTCTTCTATTTTAGCTCACAAATACAATGAATAGAGTGAATACAAATGTACAAATGATATCCAAACAGATCTGATATGAGCTTGAAAGATGTGCCAAAGGTTTGGGGAGTTGCTCTTCATTTTACAGAATTGTTCTTCCCCAATTGAATACCAAGTGAGTTTGCTTTAGAAGGCTTGGATTGATGTTCAATCAGTTGTTATTGAGCTTCCAAATCATGTATATATAACCCCAAGTAATGATATATATGTTAGATACAAGAATATAGCCGTTGGGAGAGTTTTTGGTAAGTTTTCCGAGCTTGCAAAGGTCATATTCTGCTTTCTGGGCTATTTTTGAAAGTCTATTGGTCGAGTCCGTTGCTCGAAGTCCGATGGTCGAGTCCGCTGGTTGAGTCTACTGCTTAAGGTCTACTGGTACCCTCCTGATTGAAGCTTCGAGTCTGCTGCTATATTATCTTGATTATGGCTATTGATTCGTTGATTTATGGGCAACATGATCAACATGAAAGTTGTAGCCCTTTCTCTTAACTTTCCATGGAATCAAGAATAGCTCAATCTTGAGTTTGTATGAGATAGTTATGCTCGAAATACAAGGCGATGCTCCTGCTGTAAGGTTGCTGATTTTGTCTGCACGTGGCGTGACTTTGAGAAGCTTTTTGGCCATCTTAACATCGATTCGGTCTTTGACTTCTAAAGATGATTTGTAGATCTATGTCTTAGCTTTCCAACCCATATATGTCCGCTGCTGTTTCAGCTTTGCACCAGCAAGCTCTTGCAGACATGTTTTTGTCATCTAAACATTCGAATCAGGTCTGCTGGCCTGAAATACGACTTGTAGTAAATTGAGTTGGATTTCCAACCCTTTGGAATCAGGTCATTTGATATCCGATCTATGAGATATTATCAATTTAGTCAGCAACGCTTGGGGTCTACTGGCCGTGTCTACTGGTCCAGTAGACCTTTGCTCGTGTCTACTAGACCAGTTTACTTCAACTCATTTCTTTGTTAATCGTCAAGCTCCTAATCATGAGATATTAACTGCACACTTGATGAAATATGTTAGCAACACAATAAAAAGTTTTGTTAACATCAAAACAAAAATTATTAGGGTTTCCAAAACCCAACAATCTACCCCTTTTGATGATCACAAAAGTTGAATAAAAATATGAACATTAAATACAAGGTTGCATAATAAGAAACCATATTTTGAAAAATAACATATTTCTATCCCTTTTGTGTGAATAAAAAAGGAAGACAAATAATATTTTTCCCCTCAATGATTGAATTAAATCTGCCCCTTAATTTTAAAAGGTTTGAAAATTAGAGCAAGTGAAGGGTAAATGGGTAGGCTAAAATAAATTAAAAACAAATACAAAGCATATTTAATTTTTGAAAAAAAAATAACCTCTTTTGATTATGAGTGAAGCATACTTAACAACAAATTTGAATATCTTGACAAAACTCAACCATGTTCATTTCATCTTTTTGGTGGCAGCACACTTAGTCCAACTTAAACTAATAAACTGCTTTTCCTAAAGCATGTTTGGACTGCAAGACCTATAACGCTGCGATCCTCTATGAGTCTAGTTTGCAATACAAAAAAAATGGTTCGTCATTTGGACATCCGAGCAAGAAGTTATGCCAATTTTTCCAAAGTCGCTGTAAGCTTCCAGAAAACTAAAATGATTCAAAAATTGTTAGAAAAAGTCTCAAAATAACAATTTTAAAATTAAAATGAGTTTAGAAAAAATTGAACAAGAACTTTAAACATTTAAAATAGATTTTAAAACTATTTTCGTGCAAAATAAATAGAATGAAATTGATTTTTATGCTAAAAATTTTCAAACACCAAGTTCTTGAAAATTATGCTATGAAAATAATTTCATGTCCATGAAAATTTTCTTTAAAAGATTTTCGTCTAAAATCAGTTTCAATGTTTCCAAGAACGATCCGCTCCGAGTTCAACTTGAGTTTCAATAGTTCGTGTTCTTGAAATAATTGCACCGAGAGATTATATCGAGTTCAGTTACAAAATCGAGCGGAAGACACTTGACATAACCCACTCTGTAACCGATAAACCATTTGAAAGACATTTTAAAGGTATGCAATGTAAAACAGTAAGGTAAATAAATGCAGTAAAGTAAATACACAAGAATTTGTTTCTGGAAGTTCGAAGCACAAACGCTTCTATGTACCCCCTTCTTCCATCTCATGGAAGGATACACTAGAAGATTTGGTTTACACTTTTTAGTATACAACCTACTTAGGCTATCCACACAGATAGCCTAATCTCCTAGCCCACACAGAATCACAAAGCTCATGTTCTTTAACTTATCACATGGAAAGACCTCACTAAGTTGTGATAAATCACCAACTGTTACAATGGTATTCACAAATACAGAGTATACAAAGGTACAAATGATCTCATAACAGATCTGATATGAGCTTGAAAGATGTGTCAAAGCTTTGGGGAGTTGATCTTCATTTAACATAATTGTTCTTTGAAGATCCCCAATTGAATCCCAAGTGGTTTGCTTTGGAAGGCTTGGATTGATGTTCAATTAGTTGTTATTGAGCTTCCAATCATGTATATATAACCTCAAGTAATGATATATACGTTAGATACAAGAATATAGCCGTTGGGAGAGTTTTGGTAAGTTTCCCCGAGTCTGCAACGATCATATTCTACTTTTTTGGGCTATTTTTGCTAATCATCAAGCTCCTAATCATGATCTATTAACTACACGTTAGCAACACAATAACAAGTTTTGTTAACATAAAAACAAAGATTATTCGGGTTTCCAAAACCCAACCGCGTGGTGAGTTTTTGTTTTGATTGTCAAAGCTCACCATTTGATCATAAATTATCATCTTAAACAAAGAAAGCGGAAAATACCTGGCCAATGCTTGGTATGATCGGTTAACCCTCTAAAACTACCATGTTAAAAATTGGTAGGAACTAGATTGAATGTTAAAAAATCGGCCGACCGGTGGATCGACGAACCGGTCGTTTCTTTCATTTTTCTTTTTTTAAAAAAAAAAACTTATTTTGTTAAAATTATAAAAAAAAATATTATATATAATTATTGTTATTGAAATAATTTTACAATAATATTTTATGTATGCCTTATAAAAAATCCATATAATTCTCCAATGTATTTCTTGTATATTATATATATAGGTTTAATTTCTCGTAAATTATAAAAAAATGTTAATTATTTCGTGTTTTAAAAATATTTTCTTATGATTTGGGCATTATTCTTTTTTAGTATTGCTTTTTTGTAAAGATATTTTGTTATTTTCCTTTTATGTTGGATAGTTCGTTTGATGCGATTGTTCGAAGTTGGGCATGTTATGTTGGTGTAATAATATTATCTTATTGTGAACAATTTGAAACTATGACAAATACATGGTATATATATTTTATAAAATTTACAATAAATATTACATCGTGCTAATGTCATCGTCGATTGAACTATCAAATCTGTAAATAGTAAGTACACAATTTTTTTCCTATCCTTTTTTGAAAACACTGGATTTATGATGTGTTGCGACAATTGAATTTTACATTAAAAAACACAGAATTCTCTAGTTTATTTTCTTATCACAAGAAATTTTAGCCTCTTCAATAGTAAGTCTTTTAAAATTTGAACGACAAAATTGTCAGACCATAAATATATAAATATATACATATATAATATCAATACGTAGTAGCGTTCATAGTTAGGGTCATTGATTAATACATCAGTTTGAAAAGTCTATATTTAATTTACAAAAATTAAATGACTTAATAGAGATGAGATGAGATGAGAATAATCAAATATTTGTTCTCTCTGGTCAAGTCAATAATAATGCAGATGTCAACGCAATCTCTGAAATGAATATCTATACAATATACTAAGAATTCTTAAATTTATAATGGCAATTTTTTTTTAAAAAAAAAGTTCAAATTTATTTTAGTTGCTTGGATAAATTTTAGGATAAATTGTACAAAATTCTCATGTGTTAAAGAAATTGGCCCAAAATTCTGTCTATTTTCTTAAATCCTACACGAAACTTCATGTATTAACAAAATATATAAAAAATATATATCTTTTTTCTTAAACTCTAAACGGAATACCATGTGTTTATAAATACAGCCAGCGAAACTTCTCTATTTGTTAAACTATGCATGAAATTCCACCGTGTTAAAAAAATAGGTAAAAAAAACCCTATATTTTCTTAAATGCTGCACAAAACCCCCTCTTACAAACTTCTTTTCAAAAAATAAGTTGTATATGAATCTATATGCAGGTTTTATGAAAACAAGTTCATAAGTGTTCATACAGTATATATAGGTTTATATACAATTTAATGAGATTAAATAAATTATGTTAGTTTGTAAAGGAGATGGAGTTACGTGCGGAATTTAAGAAAATAGAGGTTTTTTTGCCTATTTCGTGCAGGAATTAAGAAAATAAAGAGTTTATTTCCAATATTTTTAAACATGGGGTTTCGTGAAGGGTTTAAGAAAATTGGGTTTTTTAGCCTATTTGTTAACACATAGAAATTTCATACATATTTTAAGAAAATAGATGGGCTATTGCTTTATTTTCTTAACAATGGAGTTTCGTACATATTTGTGCAAATATGGGTTCAACTGTGCATTTTACGCTAAAATTGTTAGCGAGAATTTCAAATCGATCACCCATCAATTAACACTATATTACAATAGGAAATATAATAGATTTCAAATCTACCCAATATTGATTTCATTCGAAGGTCGTACAATAAATCCCTTCTCAAATGAAATATTTTCTCTCAAGTGAAATCCCTCTACGCTTAACCTTCGATTCTTTGGTAATTCTGTTGTAAGAAAGTTTTACAGATTTTTTTATTTGATATATGATCTCATCAACTTTTATATGTTATCCGTGGTTTAGAATTATACGTTTTTATTATCTTTTTATTTTTTCCATTTTATGATTAAAACTATGTCCACTGCATGTTCATCCTTGAAAATGGAATATTCGGCGTGATAAAAATCCCAAGGGATAATATCAAATTCAATGAAGAAAAAATTATAATCCTATCGCATAGTTGGTTGACGACAAACCCTAATAATTACTACATTACTGGAATTATATTTTTTTATTTTTTTATCACTATTACAACTATATTTAGGGGACGATAGATGAGACTCGATCTCTCGCCAGTATGAGAGAAATTGAGTGACAAATCACCAGACTAGCCCCGAGTTGTCATTACCGAATGTTATTTGGAAAACAGGGCAAGAAAGTAAGTGTCCTTCCCCAAATGCTTTGACACACATGAACATCAAGAAAACAAACGTTATGCTTGAGTGAACCTTCGAAAGCCCACAAATTTGTTTGGACAAAATATTCTTGAATATTACAATTGACTATTTGCCAGAAATATATATTATAAAATTCTTTATTTATAAACATTTATGATGTCAAAAGCAATTGTGGATGTCGAGGTGTGTCCAGTGGCGGATGCAGGATTTTTACGAAGGGGGACAAAAAAATTTAAAATTGAAATTTTAGGCCAAAAAAAAATTTAGAGGTCAAAATATAATTTAAGGGGAGGCAAAATGTAATTTTTAAGGGGCAAACGGCGAGTGAGCATCGGAAGTATCTCTCGGTGAGGCCCATAAGTTGATTCTTTTCAAAGGAAGTGCGGCAAAATAGAAATAAGACATACCTAGCTATTAATGCCTTAGAAAAAAAGATGTTAGATTTTCCTAATATGTTAAATGTAATGTCCCACGATTTTGATACGTAGACTATCTTTGCTAGCACGAGGGTAGTAGTGTCAAATGGGTCGTACCGTGCCGCCATGTTTGGATAACGTGCCGCGTTGGCATGGCCCAAATCCTTTTTTTTTTTTGTGTTTTTTAAACAAATAATTTATATTAATTAAATTATTTAAATATAAGAAAAGTAAAATAAGAAATAGCTTGACAAAATACACGTGAAAATTTCAAATTTATTGACTGTGAATTAAATAACTATAGTCTATAAATTACAATATTACATTCATATAACAAACTAACAAACTAGCAAGTAGCACACAAAATCATAAAATATAAGTGATGTGATTCGAGATTTTGACTATAAGGTATAATAAAGTGTTAATGCAAAATAACGATAAACACACCAAGATTTTTTACGTGGAAAACCCTCAAATTGAGAGAAAAACCACGGGACCTAGTCCAGTATAAAACTTCACTATAAATGTTGACGATTTACAAGACTTTCTGGACACAAAAAAGATAATCGCTCCATGACTTACACGAATATTTAGAGAAATAACAAAAAAGACCGAACATACATAAATTTGCTCTCTTCGGAGTCTTTTTGCCCAGAAAAATCCAACCCCTGTGATGAGGCTATCCAAGGGTATTTATAGGACTGTCCTCAGTAACTAACTCGCTGGAAATCAGCAACATGATTTCCTCGGATCGTGGCTTGACCAGAGCCAAACGTGTCCGAGAAATCCGCCCCATTAATGCACGTTCAATCCCAGCCGGTTAATTAGTTTTAATTATGATCGGGTCTTCCGCTACACTTTGACCAGAATCCCGAAGAGGGTTTAGCAGTTGTTCGGCTCGGTAATTTTAGAGTTTGTATCTTCATAACTGGTTTTTACTCGAGAAAATCAATATGTCATATGACATCACCTCACCCCCCTAAAGTAAAGCAAGATGAAAGTAGTGAAATCTTGGTTTATTGTCTTCGGGTAAAATCCTGATATGCTCGGGATATTTTTATCGCCTAATTTTCCCGCCTAAAAATTTCAAAAAATCTTGCGACGTTTCGTTTCCCGAGGCACATCTATAACCGTTCATGGGATTTATTTTGAACGGTGTCGATTCAACGACTGTTCAAGTGGCCCCCCACTATAAATACTCGCTCATTTCGTCGATTTAACTTACTTTACTGCAATTTGCTTCCGAGCTAGCAATAGACGTCCGACCAACTTTTCTTTCATACTTATTTTCTTTCCATTCATCGAGTATGTCTTCTTTTGACGATTATTCGAAAACTATAGACATGTTCGAGGAGGAGGGTACCCTGAGTCCCTCTCCTCGACATTCTTCTTCCTCTGATAGTGAGGAGACTTTCAGCTCGTCGTCAGCCCACGATGCTCGTAGAGAAGAGCTTCAGGCTGCGACAGAGCAGGACCTGATAAAAGCCCGCGTTCCCTGGTTTGAGAGATTTGAATCAGGGATTAAATCACAACGGCACCTATCCAGTATCCAAACTAAATGGGGGATTTCCGAGGGGGCATCTATTATTGTTCCCCCTCCCGGATCTCGCCCCCACCTGCCTCCCGAGGGTTATTTTCCCTTCTACATAGACCAACTCCGAGGGGGACTTCGTTTTCCTATTCCTCCTTTTTTGTAGATGTTGCCTCCTATTTTGCCATCTCTCTAAGTCAGTTATTCCCCAACAGTTATCGATTGTTGGCGGGTTTCTACATAGTCTTATCCTTTTTTGGTTTTTCTCCGACTCCCGAACTCTTTCATTGTTTCTTTCAATTAAATCGAAAGGAGATCGGGCTTTTTTACTTTTCTTCTCGGACAGGGATGGGTTTTCTGAAAAATTACCCATCTTCCATAAAAAATTGGAAAAGATTTTTCTTCTTTGCTCGCCCACTCCAACCCTGGGATTGTCCCATGGAGTGGAAAGAAAATTTACCGAAGGGCAAGTCGATCAAGGGGCTACTTGAGGGAGAAACATATCTATCGGTTCGTCGTAAGCTTGGCGATCAGTGTTTTAACCTTGGGGAGCTGATTGACGACGGACTGCTGTATTTGTTCCAGCTTAGTCCTAAGGGTGTTTCCCTAAAAATGCCCCTCGGTGAGTATTTACCGAGCATCTTGCTTTGTTTGCTTACTTCGTTTTAACATACTTGAATAATTGCTATGATGTTTCTTTCTTGCAGAAACCAAGATGCTGAAAGCCAAGATTGCTGCTAGCTTGAAGAAAATTACTACCAGAGAAGGCTGCTAAGCCGACCATTGGAACAATTCCTCCCCCATCTGTTACACCTGCTCCTCCCGAAGAGGTGATTGAAATACCTGAGGCGGAAGCCTTGATTCCTCGATCATTGAAGAGGGCGGCCCCCGAGGGCCAAGGTTCTTCCTCTAAACTTCCTCCTACCAAGAAAACTTCTTCTCCTCGAATCTCCCTTAGCCGTTGAGCTAGTCCACCTCTTCAGACTCGAGCTGAACCTGCTCCCGGTGGTTCTAGCTCTTCTCGGCCAACCTCCCGATATCATATACCCGATTGGATTTATCCCCCCAACGTCCCCATTCTGAGAAAACCGGACCCCAAAATTTCTCACTCTATCATTTGCAATTGGGCCAATTCTCCCGACCGTAAATGCCTCGGAGGATTGGCCTTCAGCAACTTGATAAATGATTTTTCCACTTCCCTCACTCAGGTAACTTACATCCATTTCCATCTGATACTCTTTGTCTTCGGTATATTAATTTCATTTATTCTCTTGCAGACCAATCTGATGGCCGGCGAGATTATGACTCGCTTCCAATCTATGAGATCCTCAGATGGGGAGAATCAGAAACACATCAAACAACTAGAAGGTATCGGCGAGGAGATGAAGAAATCCATAAAGTTACTGGAGGAACGATACTCTGCTGCTGTTGCTACTCGGGATAAGACAGTGGAGGCTCTCGAAGAAGCGCACAAGAAATTAGTCGACCTTGAGGAAGCTAACACCACTTTATCCGGGCAGTACAGGTCCGCGACTGAAGAGAATAAATCCCTCTTAGAGCAACTTTCACAGGAGAAGTCATTGCGGGCTGAAGAGAACAAATCCCTTTCTGAACAGCTTGACCAGGAGAAACTATCGCGGGCTGCTCAGATCGAAGAATCCTGGCTCATCAAGAAAGAAGAGTTTATAAAGTCTGAAGAGTATGACGATATTTTGGGCGAACGCACTGCCAAGTTCCTTAACTATAGCTTTGAAGCATCTGTTCGTCAATTTAAAGCCGCTGGCTATCCTCCTGAAGGAACTTCAACAGACTTTATAAATGTTGATGAGACCCTGAATACCGTTCCGACGAGTTCCTCCAGCTGAAGATTTAGGGACGTACCCCTCTTGTTGTAAGTTTTAAAATTGTAATCTTTTGGGAATGATATTCTGACTCTCCTTGTCTTCTTACAATCTTGTGCAAGCTAGTCTCTCCACCAAGCAAAATTTTAAGCAAATAAAGCTCGATTGGAAAATATCCCGAAATAATGAATATAACCGAGCTCGGGGAAAAGACATCCCGAGCAGATAAAATGTGGTCGGGCTTTAGAGAGAACATCCCAAGCATAATAACATGATACATTTAAGTTTAAACATCGACCGAACATCCCGATCCAATGAGTAAACGATGGTATTTTTAAGTTTAAACGTTGACCAAACATCCCGATCCAACGAGCAAACGAACATTGCTCGCAACCCCGAGCACAATAACATGGTATTTTTAAGTTTAAACGTTGACCAAACATCCCGATCCAACGAGTAAACCGAACATTGCTCGCTACCCCGAGCATAATCACTTAGTCCCATTTTAGGTTCAAATACAGACCAAACATCCCGATCCTGTATTTAACCCGCCAACAATGGACAATAATAAAAATAAGCTCGCTACCCCGAGCACAATCACTTGGTATTTTTAAGTTTAAACGTTGACCAAACATCCCGATCCAACGAGTAAACGATGGTGTTTCTAAGTTTACACGTTGACCAAACATCCCGATCCAACGAGTAAACGATGATGTTTTTAAGTTTAAACGTTGACCAAACATCCCGATCCAACGAGTAAACGATGGTGTTTCTAAGTTTAAACGTTGACCAAACATCCCGATCCAACGAGTAAACGATGGTATTTTTAAGTTTAAACGTTGACCAAGCATCCCGATCCAACGAGTAAACGATGGTGTTTCTAAGTTTAAACGTTGACCAACCATCCTGATCCAACGAGTAAATGATGGTGTTTTTAAGTTTAAACGTTGACCAAACATCCCGATCCAACGAGTAAACCATTGCTCGCTACCCCGAGCATAATCACTTAGTCCCATTTTAGGTTCAAATACAGACCAAACATACCGATCCTGTATTTAACCCGCCAACAATGGACAATAATAAAAATAAGCTCGCTACCCCGAGCACAATCACTTGGTATTTTTAAGTTTAAACGTTGATCAAACATCCCGATCCAACGAGTAAACGATGGTGTTTCTAAGTTTACACGTTGACCAAACATCCCGATCCAACGAGTAAACGATGGTGTTTTTAAGTTTAAACGTTGACCGAACATCCCGATCCAACGAGTAAACGATGGTGTTTCTAAGTTTAAACGTTGACAAAACATCCATATCCAACGAGTAAAAGACGGTGTTTTTAAGTTTAAACGTTGACCAAACATCCCGATCCAACGAGTAAACGATGGTGTTTCTAAGTTTAAACGTTGACCAAACATCCCGATCCAACGAGTAAACGATGGTGTTTTTAAGTTTAAACGTTGACCAAACATCCCGATCCAACGAGTAAACGATGGTGTTTCTAAGTTTAAACGTTGACCAAACATCCCGATCCAACGAGTAAACGATGGTGTTTTTAAGTTTAAACGTTGACCAAACATCCCGATCCAACGAGTAAACCGAACATTGCTCGCTACCCCGAGCATAATCACTTAGTCCCATTTTAGGTTCAAATACAGACCAAACATCCCGATCCTGTATTTAACCCGCCAACAATGGACAATAATAAAAATAAGCTCGCTACCCCGAGCATAATCACTTGGTATTTTTAAGTTTAAACGTTGACCAAACATCCCGATCCAACGAGTAAACGATGGTGTTTCTAAGTTTAAACGTTGACCAAACATCCCGATCCAACGAGTAAACGATGGTGTTTTTAAGTTTAAACGTTGACCAAACATCCCGATCTAACGAGTAAACGATGGTGTTTCTAAGTTTAAACGTTGACCAAACATCCCGATCCAACGAGTAACCGATGGTGTTTTTAAGTTTAAACGTTGACCAAACATCCCGATCCAACGAGTAAACGATGGTGTTTCTAAGTTTAAACGTTGACCAAACATCCTGATCCAACGAATAAACGATGGTGTTTTTAAGTTCAAAATGTTATGTTTTTTCGCGATCGATCGTCATGTTTTCACCGATCGATCGCCAAGTTATTTCACCGCCTTATTTTTAATCTGTCTTCGGCGATCGATCGCCATAGGGCTCGCGATCGATCGCGATGTCTGAACATTTCAGAACATGGCGATTTTGAGCATATCCTCATGGTTCTTCTTCTACAACTCAAATCAAACCATGAAAACTTACTCACCAAATTACCTAGCATCATATAAACATCTTTCTAGCATATTTGCAATCATTGATAACAAGTCTTAATGTGAGGGCCCGATCCTAATGTGGTGTTTAATTAACACATAATGATTAATTTACGTAAACAGCGGAAGATTTATTTCAAAGGTCTTATCAAATGGCCCTAAAAAATTTTCGCTTTTAGGTGATACATATATAGTGATACTGAAAATACGTAATTCCAGTTTCCAATTTAACATGTTCAGCATAACATCCCTAAGTATAAATCAACCAGTAGTAGAATACTTAAAATACAGATACTCGGGGCATACCCCGGTAATTCAAAACATAATTAAAAATATTCTAACAACTACTGGGACGCAAAACATAAAATATAAACCTGAGCTCGCTCTCAAGGAGCTCTGGTATCTCTCGATGCGTCGCTGCAAGCATCGTCACTATGTCCTCCTGTAAAGCCTGTCATGTCCGAGCAACAAAAGACATGACAGCCCCCACAAAGGGGGTCAGTACCCCAGTACGAGAAATAAATAAATCATGTCAAGTGACAAAGTGTCATGCAATGCATACCATGTATGAATGGGTACAAGGAATCGAATATCAAGATACCAAAAACCGGAGTCCAAAGGAAGGTATCATCAAATCATCAAAGCTCGAGCAGAGGGTGACAGTATACGTACATTGCGCTAGGAAAACTCATCCTATGTACGTTACTGCATCCAGCCCTCGTGTCTAGGTCCGGTCGCACCTGCACGTGACTACAGTTACTACCTCTACTGTCTGTCATCGCCATGTTCGTCGTACCCGACACCTCAGAGTAAGTCAACTCAGTCAAATCATGGATATCAAAGGAATAATAGATCAGTATGATATGCCCATGAATCATTTATGCATCAAATGACATATGCAACTCAATATATCATGCAATCTCATGTGAAAGTATATACAAATCATGTAATTTCACATATCATGTAATCCAAGACATTCATCATGTCATATAGTCACATAAGAATCATATAGTGACAAATAAGTCATATAAATCAAATAATGACATATAAGGCCATACATTAGCATCATTACACGTCTTTGCCAGACGTCATGATAAAACTCATTTCAACGTACCTCAAACCGTTAGCTAATTATCAAGTGATCCTCGACTCAATCTTAGGATTAATAAACCTGGCCATAACAGTTCCAAATACAACATAATGTCACATACTAGCCTTAAACATATCAAAATAAAACTCAAACTTAAACCCAAAACCAATTCTCTAAATTTCAGCCTGCGCAACCGTAGAGATTGGCTCATAACTTGTCCGATACTTAATAAAATCACATGGGTCCAATTTAATTTCAACGCTAACTCAAAAATGAACATTTCATCAGTTCAACTCATCTTCAAATTCGTTCATTTAGCCTAGGTAAAATGGCCAAGAACAATCTGCTGGAAAAACAGGACAATTTACCAAATTCCAGCCTGACCCAGTTTCGTATAAAATTCGTAATAAATTCATATGATGTCCAAATGACTTGAGGCTGGTTGGACAATCACTAACACCCAAAGTGCTACAGTTCATATTTGAAGTCCAGAAGCTAGTTCGCTCATCTAGAGGCACATGCAAAACAAAGTATGGCAGTTTTAAAAAATACTTATACACTCTGTTTTGACAGAGTGAGCATTTCTAGGAAAAAGTGCATATCTTGCACAAATAAACTCCAAATCATGTGAGGCCAGTTTTTAATGCAAGATAACGCAAAGGTTTACAACTTTTATTCAGAAACCAAGGTCAAAATCGTAGCACAGTTTGCCCATATTTACCAAGAACACACTGCATGTGCAACCCGCCTACATGCATGTTCTAGATTGTGTACCTTGTGGTAAATACATCATAACGCATTCATTTTAAGTCCAAATCATCTCATATTTTAACCACAGGACGAAAACACATATATCTACAACTTTTGTTTGAGGCCCAAAGTCAGATTCCGAATTTAAGAAGATCGAAAATACAGAACAATGTACTGCATACAACCATAGTTTCTGCTGAAACTTATGACAGCATGAGTTTCACTTCTTATTTCATACTAAAACTCTAAAAATCGACCCAAATTCCATAAATCCAACTAAAAATAAATAAGAGCAAGTCCATACCCTTGAAGACCCAAAATTCCACCTTGGCTTCTTCCTAGCACCAAATCCTCAAATTTCTTGAGACTTCTAGCTCCTCTACTCAATTCCTCTTCAAAAGTATGATTGCATGTAGGATTCTAGCTAAAATTCCCTAAAGAATTGAGAGGGAATTTTCGAAATTTGGTTGAGGAAAAGGCAAGGAGGAGGTCTGATTGTTAGGGAGAGAAGATGTTAAATTTATGCTAAAAAATAAAGCAAGGGGCGTGGGAAACAAGGTAGGGGGGATGGGATTGTTTGATTCTTTTACATGCCAAGTGTCCATGTGATGCTTAATAATATGTTTTGCATGGTGTTGGACAAAATTTACATGCAAACTTGTATAATTTGATGTATTTTATCTCAATTAAATATAAGGTATTGTGATCCGAAACACCTTAATTCGGAATCTCAACTTTTAATCACCCGGGTTTGCTTAAACATCGTTAATCCGCATTAATTAACAACGGGGCCTTACACTTAATGCAAGTCATAGAAGAATAGTAACCTCACATGCTTCAAGTTTCCATCAACCAAGCACATATACATCATATGCTATGAAATTCTTACCAAGAAGATATGAAGTCACTTCACTCAACTTTCTAGCTTGTTTACCAAGTGAAAACCAAGCAAAAGATGCAAGAACAAGCAAGGGTTTTTGAGAGGTGCTTGTGTAGAGATTTGCTAGGTGAATTATGGTGTAGTATGTTTTCTAAATCTGATTTCCTCCTTAAATATAAAGTCTCAAATGCATCTGAAATTGCATTGCACATGTGCATCACAATCCAAATGTAATTTCAAATACCATTCAACTTCATGTAACATGGCTTATTGTGCAACTATCTATCCTTCCTACGAATCCTGTTCAACTAGCAACCATTCAACGTCTCTACTATACTTCCCATATCAAACATGTATGAGCCACATCTAACAATGCCATATAATGTGTCTTAGTACATGCTATCTTCTAGTAAACTTGCTTTAGTCCACATAAACATCAATTCTCTTGCACTCATACTCAGTTCAATCCGAATCCGAGTCCATATCATACCCTAATTATTTCATAATTACGCCATAACCATATCACACATGTATACGTCATATCGAGGCATGACATTCTCCCATACTCATTGAATTTCGTCCTCGAAATTGCATATACATAACAGGAACATATACTCAATCCTACAACCCTACTGCAATAAAGTAAGAAACATAATCATATATGCAACATTGCAGTAAATACTCACCAACAGTATCATAAAAATATGAAGTCATACCAGAAAATAATGCAGGATACTGTTGTATCATATGGTGCTCCGTCTCCCACGTTGTCTCCTCGACACCCCGTCGATCCCATTGTACCTTTACCATTGGTATCACTTTATTTTGCAATGTCCGCTCAGTTCTATCCAGAATCTTCACTGGTCGTTCCACATAAGACACGTCTGTATCCAACTGTACTTCAGATGGTTGCAATACATTACTCGGATCTGGTTCATATTTCCTCAATAGTGAAACATGAAACACATCGTGGATACTACTCAATGCTGGCGGTAATGCCAATCGATATGCCAATGTACCAATACATTGCAACACCTCATAAGGACCAACATACCGTGGAGACAACTTTCCATGCTTACCAAATGGTACCACACCTTTAAAAGGTGAGATTTTCAAGAATACGCGGTCTCCAACTTGAAATTCAAGTGGTCTACATCGCTTATTGGCATAAGCAGCTTGTCTATCCTGAGCAGCATGCAATTTCAATCTGATCAGTTTCACTTTCTCTTCCATTTCATGTATTATATCTGGTCCATTCAGTGAAGACTGGTCCACATCATCCCAATATAATGGCGATCTACATCGTCGCCCATACAGTGCCTCAAATGGTGCCATTTGTATACTAGTTTGATGACTATTATTGTATGAAAATTCCACCAATCGCAACGACTCTTGCCAAGAGTTATCAAAATCTAATACACATGCCCGTAACATATCATCAAGTGTCTGTATTGTACGCTCTGTCTGTCCATCTATTTGAGGATGATACGATGTACTCAATCATACTTCCGTTAACAGTGCTGACTGTAATCCTTCTGATAAGTGTGATTTTTACACTTAATTTGATATAAGATTAGGGGCGTTTTTGTAGTGATTCTTGGAAAATATTACTCTTTTTGGTTTATATTTGTATATTTCAGGAATCCAGGGCCAAGTGCATAAAAGTGGAGGAAATAGGCTTAAAATGATGAAAAAGGACCAAATTGAGCAAACCTGGAAACTGAGGGGAAAATCGTAATTTGCAGAAAATAGAGGAGGCGACCGATCGCCTCAAATGAGGCAATCGATCGCCTCCAGGCAGTAGCAAGAGGCGATCCATCGCCTCATTTGAGGCAATCGATCGCTTCGACTCGAAAATTCAGGATTTTGTTTCCATCTTGGTTATTTGGTATCCAAACTTGGTGAAACTCCTCCTACCATAAATATGGATTATCATGGACGTTTTTGGGACTTTTTGGCTCATAATTAACCCTACGTACTCAGCCACCATCACTCTCAATCATACCCAACCATCCATACACCATAACCATTGCAGAAGAGACGCATCGGAAGAGACGGGACGACGGAGCAACGCAAGGAGTCAACGCCTCTCATTATTTCCGTATTTCTAACTCTAGTTCTATATTTTCATTAGATTTAATGTTTAGAATGTTGCAAAACATGTTTATACATTGTTATTTGATGGGGATTGTTGGCTAGGTTTGTTATCAAGACTTAGGGGATCCTTTGTATGAACCCATGATTTTAATTGAATGTTTTTGATTGATTCTTATTATCTAAGTGCATAGATCATTGTTCTTCATGCTTTTAAGGATTTGGACATCCTTGAATGATATTTAAATTACAATCGAGATCGAGAGATAAAATTGTGATTCGATATAGTGATTTACGCCGTGGATTTCAGACTGATATCGAGAGATGAAGTCAAATACACGTGTGATAGCTATAGATATCTAGTAATCGAAAGCTAGAAGTTTTCACGGATCTTAATACAATATTGTGTTGTTAAATAAGTACACGAGAGTGACTTACTGCAATTTGATATTAGGTTTAATATAACTCGAGAGAGTATATTAGATAAATTTGGAAAACTCGCCACCTTAGATTGTTTGAATTCGATTATTAACTAATAGACAAATTATGGGGGATTGCGTAGGTGAACCGAAAGTCTTGATAATTGTTTCTTTGATTATTAATCTTATTCACCATTGATTGTTTGGGTTACATACTGAGTTAATTTGTCACGTTATAATCACAACCGGTTATCGTAGACTAAATATAGTTAAACTAGTGGAGTTTGGTAACTATTTCCTAGTCCTCGTGGGTTCGACACCCGTACTTTTCATATCATTATACTAAAACTTGGCACCGTGCACTTGCGGTACATAATCGCTACACTGGAAAATACTGTTTAAAATAATAGCGATCAAGTTTTTGGCGCCGTTGCCGGGGACTAGTTTTAATAATATCAAACGAGATTAGTTGACTGTAGTTTAGTCCTTTATTTGTTTTTATTTTTGATTTTTTTTCTTTTTCTTCCCTTGCTCTACTCTTCTACTGTTTGTGTTCTTTTTGGTTGATTGTTACAGGTTGTTATCTCTTGGTGCATGCTAAGGAGTAGCAACCCTACACTTGAGCGCTTTGATCCCGAGATTGAACGCACTTGTCAAAGGAGGCTAAGGCAAGCAAGAACACACATGGCTAATACCGAGGAGATACCGGTACCACCAGTAGCGAGATCACTCATGGACTATGACCACCCTGCATTCCATGGATCACTGTCGAGTATCACGAGACCAACCATACAGGCCAACAATTTTGAGATCAAGCCTGCTATCATACAGATGATCCAGCATTCGGTCCAGTTTGGGGGAGCAGCTACTGACGATTTCCAACTTCTTGGAGATTTGTGATACATTCAAGCATAATGGCGTTACTGACGACGCCATCAGGTTACGTTTGTTTCCCTTTTCTTTACATGATAAAGCTAAATCTTGGTTACAATCGTTGCCTGCAGGGTCTATCACCACGTGGGATGGAATGGCGCAGTTATTCTTTTCAAAGTTCTTTCCACCATCCAAAACGGCTAAGATGTGGAATGATATCACAACCTTTGTCCAATATGATCCAGAGACACTGTATGAGGCTTGGGAGCGCTTCAAGGATCTACTGCGGAGATGCCCACATCATGGCCTCCCTATTTGGCTGCAGGTACAAACGTTTTATAACAGTTTATTTTCTGATAACCGTTCTATGATTGATGCAGCATCAGGAGGAACTGTGATGAGGAAGATGCCCGAGGAGGCCTATACGCTGTTGGAGGAGATGGCTGCTAATAGCTGTCAATGGCAGTCTGAAAGGAACGTGCCAAAGAAGCAAGTCGGATTGCATCAAGTGAGTGAAGTCACTGCCATAACTGCCCAGTTGGAAGCGCTGAACAAGAAGATGGATAGTTTTAGCATGCATGCAATGCAAGTTCAAACTGTTACATGCGAGATTTGCCAAGGAGGACATCCGAGCACTGAATGCCAGGTTGGTAACCCATTCATTACTACTAATGAAGCTGTTAATTTTGTAGGGAACAGACCACCACAGACCTACCCCTACCCAAATACGTACAATACTGAGCCGAGGAACTATCCCCAACCACCACCGGGGTATGCACCAAAGCCAAGCATGGAGGAACTGCTAACTAAGTTCATATCATCGGCTGAAACAAGGATGAACAATCATGAGGCATCGATAAAGAACTTGGAAGTCCAAGTGGGACAGTTAGCAAAGATCGTAGCCGAACGAGCACAAGGATCACTATCTAGTGACACTGAGACGAAACCTAGGGAGCAAGTCCATGCTATCACGTTGAGGAGCGGAAAGGAGGTCGCTGAGAAGAAGGATGTGCACGTAGAGTTAAGAGGCGAGGCAGACAACAAACAAGAAGAGGTGCAAACACGCGACAAAGGTAAGTCTACTAAGACCCCTACACCCATCACCTACTAAGGTAGAGATCTCACTCCCATTCCCTGCTGCGTATAAGAGAGCAAAGATTGATGCTAAATTTGCTAAATTTTTAGAATTGATTAAGAATCTTCATATTGAGATGCCTTTCATAGATGCTATTCGGCACATGCCGAATTATGCTAAGTTTTTAAAGGAGATTCTATCGAAAAAGCGAAAATTGGGAGAGCATGAGATGATAAACTTAACTGAGGAGTGTTCTGCTGTCATTCAAATGATTCACCTCCAAAGTTAAAGGATCCAGGGAGTTTCACTATACCCTGCAAAATCAATTCTAAATCTTTCAATAAATCTTTATGTGATTTGGGGTCAAGTGTTAATTTAATGCCTTTGTCTGTGTACAGGAAGCTGGGCTTAGGAGAGTTAAAAGCAATCAATGTCTCATTGCAGATGGCAGACAAGTCCATTAAGTACCCGCATGGGATAGTGGAGGATGTACCGGTCAAGGTTGACAAATTCACCATTCCTGTGGATTTCATGGTGCTAGACATAAAGGAGGAGGCGGACATGCCATTGATATTAGGAAGACCATTCCTAGCTACTGGAAGGGCATTGATAGATGTCCAAGAAGGGAAGTTGATCCTCCGAGTAGGGGGGGATCAAGTGACTTATGATATGTTCAAAGTTGTGAACAGTACACGCACTGAGCACCGATGTTTTAGTGTCAATATAATTGATACACTATTTGTTGATGTGATGCAAGGTAAGAGTGAGAAGAAGGTGGAGGACACCTCGAATGACCAACAAAGAAGAGGTAAATTTGGTGTAGGAGACTCGATATTAATGAATAGAAAAAAGATGAGATTTTTTCCATCGGAGTCTGACGCACCATGGGATGGACCATTCAAAGTTGTCGATGTTTTACCATTCGACACCTTCAAACTGAGAGATGACCATGGGGGACTATTCACTGTGAAAGAGAAGTGGTTACGACATTACCGCATGGAGGATGGAAAATCGTCCCCCACTGGCCCTTGCGGCACTTGAGCGTAAATGGTAAAAAGTCCAGCTTGGGACTATAAATCAAGAACTCTTTCCTATCCCTTTGCTTTGTTTTAGTTTATTTTGGTTTGTTTTTGTTTTTGTTTTTGATTTTGGTGAGACTCCATGCGTACTGTGATCTGTCCAACACTATGCCCCACGAGCTGACGAGGAATTGGACAACGATCACTGACGGTCGTTGTCAACGGTAAATGCTTTGTCTCATTTTTTCATGCCTATTACATTGAGGACAATGCATGAATTAAGTTTGGGGGAGTGCATTACTGTGTCATGCTTCTTATTTGGAAATTGATCATTTATTGAGCACTTACAAAAATTTTCTTGAAAATGAGTTCAATTAGTAAGATAAGAATAAATCATTGTAGTGGTCTCTATTCCATGATGATATCAGTCTCACTTTGCATGTCAACTTAAGTTTTGATGATTGTAAAACTTGTTTGTGAATATCTTGTTTTGAGTAGCATGTCAAAGATGAAGGATATTTTGAGCACATTTGAGTCACAATCTTGTGAATTGCACTTGTAATAGTGAAAATTTTTGTGAACTTGATGAATGGTTTTGAGCATTTTAGAGTACCTTAGAAACTATTTGATGATGACACTTCAAGGCAAAATTTTATAGTCATGAACTTGATTAGGAGATGATCTAGGCTATCTTTGGACCGTTTGAGCCTTTCAAGCTTACCATGTATATATCAATCTCTAGTATCCAAATTTGAGCCTAATTGAAAAAGAATGGAATATGTTTAACATACTATTAGCCCCCATTCAATAATTTTTTTTGGCTACTCATTATACCTACCATTATGAGCCTAAATTGAAAGAATTCATCCTTACCTAAAGGGAGTATAATGAACCTCATTAGATGCACATAAATTGCTATATTTTGATGAGCTATTATTGAAAAAAAATGATGAATGAGAAAAGAAAAGGATAGATAAAGCCTTGAAAAAAAATATATATATCTAATTAAGACCCAAAGTGGCCAAGGCTAAAAGAGAAAAAGAAGAGAAGCTCAAGTTGTGCTAACAATATAAACATTACATGCTTATACTCTCTTCTTTGTGCTATCCTATCCTTTCTTTGAAGCCAAACACCTAGGCCTAACGCTACAAGCTTAAAAAGACCTATTGATCCAAATCTAGGGAGTGGCTACATTAGTGGAGAAGTGTTTGAAAATAGGACTATGAGGTGCTCAAGGATAATCTTACTTTTCATTGACTAGCATGATTTGGTCTATGAAATTTGCATGAAACTTGAAGGTGACAATAGCACACACGCACGTTCTGATTCTCTGATTCGGAGACATGTTGTTTGATCTAGGAGAAAACACAACTTGTTAAACTTTCTGATTTATTTTTGTTTGTCAGTAAGTGAGATATCTGAGCTACATGATTGACTACGAATTGGTTTATTTGAATCTTCAATGTTGAACTTGACTGTTTGATCTTATTTATTGCTCGAGACGATCAAGTTTAAGTTTGGGGGAGTTGATAAGTGTGATTTTTACACTTAATTTGATATAAGATTAGGGGCATTTTTGTAGTGATTCTTGGAAAATATTACTCTTTTTGGTTTATATTTGTATATTTCAGGAATCCAGGGCCAAATGCATAAAAGTGGAGGAAATAGGCTTAAAATGATGAAAAAAATTACCAAATTGAGCAAACCTGGAAAAGGAGGGGCAAAATCGTAATTTGCAGAAAATAGAGGAGGCGACCGATCGCCTCAAATGAGGCAATCGATCGCCTCCAGGCAGTAGCAAGAGGTGACCCATCGCCTCATTTGAGGCAATCGATCGCCTCGACTCGAAAATTCGGGATTTTGTTTCCATCTTGGTTATTTGGTGTCCAAACTTGGTGAAACTCCTCCTACCATAAATATGGATTATCATGGACGTTTTTGGGACTTTTTGGCTCATAATTAACCCTACGTACTCAGCCACCATCACTCTCAATCATACCCAACCATCCATACACCATAACCAAGAGACGGAAGAGACAGGACGACGGAGCAACGCAAGGAGTCAACGCCTCTCGTTATTTCCGTATTTCTAACTCTAGTTCTATATTTTCATTAGATTTAATGTTTAGAATGTTGCAAAACATGTTTATACATTGTTATTTGATGGGGATTGTTGGCTAGGTTTGTTATCAAGACTTAGGGGATCCTTTGTATGAACCCATGATTTTAATTGAATGTTTTTGATTGATTCTTATTATCTAAGTGCATAGATTATTGTTCTTCATGCTTTTAAGGGTTTGGACATCCTTGAATGATATTTAAATTACAATCGAGATCGAGAGATAAAATTGTGATTCGATATAGTGATTTACGCCGTGGATTTCAGTCTGATATCGAGAGATGAAGTCAAATACACGTGTGATAGCTATAGATATCTAGTAATCGAAAGCTAGAAGTTTTCACGGATCTTAATACAATATTGTGTTGTTAAATAAGTACACGAGAGTGACTTACTGCAATTTGATATTAGGTTTAATATAACTCGAGAGAGTATATTAGATAAATTTGGAAAACTCGTCACCTTAGATTGTTTGAATTCGATTATTAACTAATAGACAAATTATGGGGGATTACATAGGTGAACCGAAAGTCTTGATAATTGTTTCTTTTGATTATTAATCTTATTCACCATTGATTGTTTTGGGTTACATATTGAGTTAATTTGTCACGTTATAATCACAACCGGTTATCGTAGACTAACATAGTTAAACTAGTGGAGTTTGGTAACTATTTCCTAGTCCTCGTGGGTTCGACACCCGTAACTTTCGTATAATTATACTAAAACTTGGCACCGTGCACTTGCGGTACATAATCGCTACACTGGAAAATACTGTTTAAAATAATAGCGATCACCTTCCCGAAAATGAGAAGCAAATCTCGGATCTCTGTCCGATACAATGGAAACTGGTATTCCATGTAGTCTCACTACATGCTGAATATATAGCTGAGCCATCTTCAAGTAGGTGTAGGTCATACTGTATGGTATGAAGTGAGCTACTTTCGTAGTCTATCAACAACTACCCAAATCGCATCAAAGCCAGAAGAACTCCGTGGCAAATGGGTAACAAAATCCATGGTAATGTGTTCCCATTTCCATTGAGAAATCTCTAAACTCATCAATTCACCTCCTGGTCTTTGTCTTTCTGCTTTTACTTGTTGACATATCAAACAACGTTTCACAAAGTCTAGTACATCCTGTTTCATGCGTTTCCACCAAAATTAACTAGCAAATCTTTGTACATTTTCTTTCCTCCAGGATGTATACTATACCTACTATAATGAGCACGTTGTAGTATTTCTTGGCGTAGTCCTAAAGAAGCAGGTACTACCCAACAATTTCGATGTTTCTGATAGGCTTAGATTTTGAGTGATTTTAACTGTAATTTCTTCCCATTTTCCGTACTTTTTCCTGGATGATATTATGCTTTTTGGTGTTTACTCGTTTGTTTCAGGAAGTTTGATCGGAAGTGGAAGAAATGAGCTAATGAGAAGATAACGGGCGAAATCGAGGCATAAAAGATGATGAAAATATTGAAGATGGTTTCTTCAGATCTCGATCGATCGAGATTTATTCTCGATCGATCGAGCCAGCCAGAAGCAAGAGTCTGATTTTTCGAAGGCTCGATCGATCGGTGGAAATATCGATCGATCGAGCAAGGCAGTAACCTCGGAGCTGAAATTTTCAAATTCTCGATCGACCGGTGGAAATTCCCGATCGATCGAGCGAGGCAGTAAGTTCCAAAAGCTGGCGTGAACAGTGCACCGATCGATCGGTGAAATTCTCGATCGATCGAGACGCGAGATCTGAAGATTTTATTTTCCTTTTTTATCGTGATTCTGGAGGGCTATTAAGGGGGATTCTCTTCTACACAAAGGGGGACGAATTTTACAGAGAATATCAGACATTTTTAGGTCAAGAGAAGCCGCCCTAGCCGCCGCCCAAGGGGATCCAATCTCCGTTCTTCGTCCAAAGTCGAGCCTATCCGTTCCGGAGTGCAAGGAAGGAACAAGAGAAGAAATCACGGTGCAACGCACGGATTCATCCATCGTTTATCGTATTTCTGAACTTTAGTTTATTTGATTTTCATTTTCATTTGTTGTTTTTGAGGTCGAGAGACAAGAAAACTCATCTGTATTTGATTTGAATTGAATTTGGTTTATATTATTGAAGTTTTAGTTCGTTGTGTTTGATATATTGATTCATTGGTATTTGAGCGCATTGATATTTATTGTTCATAGATTAATTGCTTGTGTAGATCAAAGTCTAGCTAGCTTTGATTGAATTTGAGGGTTACAGCCGAGATCGAGAGATAACGCTGTAACACGCTCCATTAATTTATGATGTATGTTACGATTGAGATCGAGAGATGATATCGCATACGTGAGAACTTGAAATCGAAAGATTTAGAGTTAATAGGTTTTGATGATTTAAGCAACTTTGAATTAGTAAATAGGTGCACGAGAGTGACTTATTCTAATTTATTGTTAGTTTCGTTACAGCTCGAGAGAGTGTATCGAATAATAGTGAAAACCTTTCACCTTTAAAATCAATTGAGTGATAATTTGAGAATTCCGTTGAATCAGTAGAGATAATATAATTGAACGACGAGTTTGGTAATTTTCTCGAGTGACTTACCTTCGCATTTCCGGAACCATTCTATTCTTTGTTTTTAGTTTAATCTTTATTCTTTAGTTTAATCTAGCTTTAGTTAATCAAACTCCTTTAATCGTAGGCTAAATATAATTTGATTGATCTTATTTGGTACTTATACGTTAGTCCCTGTGGATTCGACAACCTTTACTAAATTTTTACTATACTAAAACTTGACACCGTGCACTTGCGGTAGAATCGCTTCAACCCATTCTTTGAAATATCTTTTGTTTAAAAATAAAGCGATCAAGTTTTTGGCGCCGTTGCCGGGGACTAATCTGTATAATATCATACGAGATTAGTTAATTGTAATTTAGCCAATTCTTTTATTATTGCATTTTTTTTTTTTGTTTTCTTTTGTTGATCTTTGTTAATTTTTTTTTTATGCATTTTTGTTGTCCCCTTTTGTCTATTTTGTACAGGAATCGGTTCTTTAGTGCATGCATAGAAGAGAGGAACCCTTTCTCGAGCCGTTTGATCCAGAGATAGAGAGAACGTTACTAAGAAGATTACGAGAAGCTCGAGAAATGGCTGACAATAACGAAGCACAGCACCCTAGATCGATGATGGACTTTGCACAACCTGCATTTCATGGATCGCTGTCGAGTATCACAAGGCCGACGATTCAAGCAAACAATTTTGAGATCAAGCCGGCAATCATACAAATGATTCAGCACTCGGTGATGTTCGGGGGAGCAGCTACAGATGATCCAAACAATCACATCTCCAACTTTTTGGAGATTTGTGACACGTTCAAACATAATGGCGTCTCTGACGACGCCATCAGGTTAAGGCTCTTTCCCTTTTCATTACGAGACAAAGCTAAAGCCTGGTTGAATTCTTTACCTGCAGGTTCTATCACAACATGGGAGGGGATGACAAAGGCGTTTTTGTCAAAGTACTTTCCCCCTTCCAAGACGGCGAAGATGCGGAACGATATCACGACTTTTGGTCAGTTTGACCCCGAAACTTTATACGAAGCGTGGGATCGGTTTAAGGAGTTGTTGAGGAGATGCCCACACCATGGTCTACCCATATGGCTGCAGGTACAAACATTCTATAACGGTTTATTTTCTGCTAACCGTTCCATGATTGATGCAGCATCTGGGGGATCCATAATGAGAAAGACGCCGGAAGAAGCATATAGCTTGTTGGAGGAAATGACGTGCAACAGCTACCAGTGGCAGTCCGAGAGGAGCACGCCACAGAAACCAATGAGAGTCCATCAAGTGGACGAGATCACTGCTCTTTCGGCTCAATTAGAAGCCATGAACCGGAAGATTGACAGCATGGGAGCAGCAGCAATGCAAGCTCAAGCGATCTTCTGTGAGCTGTGTGGAGGCGGTCATCCTAGCATCGAGTGCCAGGCAGGTAATCAATTTAACCAATCTGTTGAAGCTGTTAATTTTGTAGGTAACAGGCCACCCCATAATTCCTACCCGAACTACAACCAACCCTGGAGGAACCACCCGAATTTGAGGTGGTCGAATCAAGAGAATGTGTTGAACCCACAACCGAAGGCAGGGTTCACACAAAAGCCAAGTTTGGAGGAACTTATGGCGAAGCTGATTTCATCAACAGAAGTGAGGATGCAGAATCAAGATGCATCAATCAAAAATTTGGAAGTGCAGATAGGGCAGTTGGCCACGTTGATATCTGGGAGGACGCAAGGTACGCTCCCGAGTGATTCTGTAAAGAATCCGAAGGAGCCATCAAATTGATGAAGACGAGGAGGTGACAGTCCAGCTTGGGACTATAATTTAAGAACTTCCGTTTTTTCTTTCCTTGAGTTTTGTTTTTGATTTCTTGTTTTGTTGAGTTTTTGTTAGTCTGTTTGTTTTTGAGTGTGTCTGGGAATGAATTCGTGTCTTTTCTAATGCAGATGTGAAAGCAAGAGCAAGTTGGTTATAGGCGAAGCAATCCGAGAGAAAGATGTTGAGAAAAAGAAAAATTTTAAAATTTTGGTTGCTGCTGCTGGCGATCGATCGGTGGAAATCTCGATCGATCGCCCGAATTTTTAAAATGACTTTGTGCCTACTGCCTCGCTCGATCGATCGAGAATTTTTCCGATCGATCGAGCGAGAGAAAATTTTGAAAAAAAATAAAAGGGCAGACGCAGCAGCCATCACTTTCCCCAATTCATTTTCCCCCTCTCAACAACAAAAACCTAGCGCCTCTTTCAAATCCCTTCATCCAATCTCAATCTTTTGTTCATCAAATTTCAATTTACTTCAATTCTAAGAAGTAATATTCATCCTAATGAGATTTTCATTGCAGATTTGAAAATTTGAAAGGCAAATTGGGTAGAAGCGCAGAAAGAAGGGAATTCCAAGCCGAGTGCCACATTTTTCCAAGATCAAATTTTTAAGAGGTAATTGGTTTCCAATCATCCAAGATTTTAGCTTTTGGTGCTATTTCGTGAATTTTATTAGCAGTGGGTTGGAAAAGAATTTCAATTAGGAGGAAGTTTTGTGGTGTTGAAGGGTGTCGGATTACAGTGTTGTGGGGTGTTAAATGAATTGAATTGAAGTAGTTGAGAATCTGTTGGCAAAGAAATGTCGTCCAGAAAGAGGTCAAAGCAGGCAGAAGCTTCCCAGAAGCAAAAGCAGGCAGAGGCCACTGTTTCTGAGCCAGTTTATGATGAACAGAAGTTTCTAAATGCCAAGATTGCTGAGTTATACCCCATCTACCATAAGAAACCCCTGAGCCGTGAAAGGGGAATGAGCTTGGATAAATTGGAGTGTCCTGTCATTAGGACAGTACGCCGAAAAGGATGGTTTCAATTCATTCAGAAACCGATTGATGCTGTGGTGCCGCTGGTAAGGGAGTTTTACACGAATCTTCGAGCTGTTAGACCAGGGCACCAAGTAAGTGTTTATGTTCGAGGGAAGGATGTGTTGGTGGATGGAGCCGCAATCAACAATATTCACCGGATGCCGTTACTTCAAAACTGTGCATACCAATCTTTTAAGAATAGCAGGATTGACTACGATGAGGTATTGACAGTTATTGGCAAGCCGGGAGTGGATTGGCAGAGGAATGATAAAGCAGAGCCACAGTTGGTTCTAAAGAAAAATTTGAAGCCAGAGGCCCAAGCATGGTTTTCATTTGTCGCCTCGCGGGTCATGCCATCGACCCACACTTCTGAGGTGACAAAGGATAGAGCGGTCCTGGTTTATGCCATCCTCTCAGGGAAGGAAGTGGACTTCGGCGAGATCATTGCTGATCACATTGCTGAAATTGGAAGTAGCCCACCGACCTCCGCACTACCGTTTCCATCCACAATCACTGCTTTATGTCAGAGGAACGGAGTGACATGGGGGGAAGACGAGGATCTACTCCCGCCGAAGACACCAATCATTGTAGCCGATCCTACGAACCGACGCAGACCTTCGGACACTACACAAGCTGGAGCATCATCCTCTGCTGCAGAGCATACACGAGTTACTTTGGATTCTCTTCATAGAGATCTCCAAAACATTCGCTGCAGCAGCAGAGCATTCACAGCATGCAGCGGGACATTCATAGCATGCAGAGAGCATTGCAGGACCATGAGCAGGTAGCTCAGCGTCAGATGGAGTTCATGCACTATCAGAGTGCATGGAACACTGCCATGGCCCAGGGCTTTCCAGGTTTCCAGTTCCCACCGGAGCCACACTTTGCACCTTACCAGCCACATGCACCTCCACCTTCCGAGTACCCACCATTTCCGCCATATCAGGGCGAGGAGCACCACTACCCAGTCCCCCCTCCGGAGCATGATGAGGATGACGATCAGTGACGATCGTCATCATGGTATGTGTCTTTGCCTTGGCATTTATTTTTCTTGTTCATTGAGGGCAATTCACATGCTAAGTTTGGGGGGTTTTTTGAGTATTTGTACATATACTTTGCTTTTGCACATCTTGCTACTTGTTTTGTTTCCCTACCTTGCATGACTGCATGATGTTGAGACTAATTCGTCCTTGAGCATCACCAACAAAATTTTTTTTTATGGATTGAGTTATTCTTGAGAATTGTTGAGTTGGACTTGCAATGGTAATACATGATGAAATTAATCCTCATCTAGATAGGAGTCATGAAAATGTTTAACTTGTTTGTATATATCCTTTGTTAACTACATGTCAAAACTGAGGAATACTTTGAGCACTTATTGAGTCATGATTGAGTGAAGTATGTATTGATTAAATTGAAAACTTGTGTTAACTATGATGAGTCTTGAGTATCTTAGAGAACTCTACAGTTTAGTTGAAAGCACTTTGAGGCGAAATTTATAATTAGGAACTAGACTTGGAGATGATTTAGGCGATCTTTGGACCGTTTGAGCCTTTCAAGCCTACCTGTTATATATTATTCATTAGTGTCCCCTTTTGAGCCTTATTGAAAAAGAATGGTATATGCATTGCATATGATTAGACCCCCATTCGACATTCTTGGCAACTCATTATACCCACCTTGGTTTGAGCCTAAAAGAAAAATTTTACCTACCCCTAGGAGAGTATAATGAATCTCATTCATTGCACAGAATTGTTATATGCAAATGAGTTCAAAAGGAACAAAAGAATGAGCAAAGAAAAAAAGAAAAGATGTAGAGAAAAGCCTTGAAAAGAAAAATTCAAAATAAGACCCAAAGTGGCCAAGGCTAGAAAAAAGTTGAAGAGAAGCTCAAAAATAGTTGAACTGATTTTGTTATACTCTCTTCTTTGAATTCACCCTACCTTTTCTTTGAAGCCGACACCAAAAGGCCTAACGTTATAAGCTTTCAAGACCTTTTGATCCAAGTCTAGGGAACAATTACATTAGTGGAGAAGTGCTGGATAGTAAACTTGTAGAGTAATTCAAAGTAATCTTGACTAGGAGTTAATATGGCACTGTTGATTTTAAAGATATATATGTAACTCATGTTTGACAATAGCACACACGCACGTTCCGATGTTGCGATGTATTGTTTAACTTAGGAGAAAATGCTTCTTGTTAAATGTTGATTGACTTCTATTGCTGTGTAAGTAGGATTTCTGAGCTGTTGCATATGTTGTAAGGATGATTCATGCTTAGTATCGAGTTTAACTTTTCTTTTTGAGTTTATTGCTTGCTCGAGGACGATCAAGTCTAAGTTTTGGGGAGTTGATAGGCTTAGATTTTGAGTGATTTTAACTGTAATTTCTTCCCATTTTCCGTACTTTTTCCTGGATGATATTATGCTTTTTGGTGTTTACTCGTTTGTTTCAGGAAGTTTGATCGGAAGTGGAAGAAATGAGCTAATGAGAAGATAACGGGCGAAATCGAGGCATAAAAGATGATGAAAATATTGAAGATGGTTTCTTCAGATCTCGATCGATCGAGATTTATTCTCGATCGATCGAGCCAGCCAGAAGCAAGAGTCTGATTTTTCGAAGGCTCGATCGATCGGTGGAAATATCGATCGATCGAGCAAGGCAGTAACCTCGGAGCTGAAATTTTCAAATTCTCGATCGATCGGTGGAAATTCCCGATCGATCGAGCGAGGCAGTAAGTTCCAAAAGCTGGCGTGAACAGTGCACCGATCGATCAGTGAAATTCTCGATCGATCGAGACGCGAGATCTGAAGATTTTATTTTCCTTTTTTATCGTGATTCTGGAGGGCTATTAAGGGGGATTCTCTTCTACACAAAGGGGGACGAATTTTACAGAGAATATCAGACATTTTTAGGTCAAGAGCAGCCGCCCTAGCCGCCGCCCAAGGAGATCCAATCTCCGTTCTTCGTCCAAAGTCGAGCCTATCCGTTCCGGAGTGCAAGGAAGGAACAAGAGAAGAAATCACGGTGCAACGCACGGATTCATCCATCTTTTATCGTATTTCTGAACTTTAGTTTATTTGATTTTCATTTTCATTTGTTGTTTTTGAGGTCGAGAGACAAGAAAACTCATCTGTATTTGATTTGAATTGAATTTGGTTTATATTATTGAAGTTTTAGTTCGTTGTGTTTGATATATTGATTCATTGGTATTTGAGCGCATTGATATTTATTGTTCATAGATTAATTGCTTGTGTAGATCAAAGTCTAGCTAGCTTTGATTGAATTTGAGGGTTACAGCCGAGATCGAGAGATAACGCTGTAACACGCTCCATTAATTTATGATGTATGTTACGATTGAGATCGAGAGATGATATCGCATACGTGAGAACTTGAAATCGAAAGATTTAGAGTTAATAGGTTTTGATGATTTAAGCAACTTTGAATTAGTAAATAGGTGCACGAGAGTGACTTATTCTAATTTATTGTTAGTTTCGTTACAGCTCGAGAGAGTGTATCGAATAATAGTGAAAACCTTTCACCTTTAAAATCAATTGAGTGATAATTTGAGAATTCCGTTGAATCAGTAGAGATAATATAATTGAACGACGAGTTTGGTAATTTTCTCGAGTGACTTACCTTCGCATTTCCGGAACCATTCTATTCTTTGTTTTTAGTTTAATCTTTATTCTTTAGTTTAATCTAGCTTTAGTTAATCAAACTCCTTTAATCGTAGGCTAAATATAATTTGATTGATCTTATTTGGTACTTATACGTTAGTCCCTGTGGATTTGACAACCTTTACTAAATTTTTACTATACTAAAACTTGACACCGTGCACTTGCGGTAGAATCGCTTCAACCCATTCTTTGAAATATCTTTTGTTTAAAAATAAAGCGATCAGTTTCAAACTTCCATCACTTGTTATCACAAATTGAGATGTTTGTCCTTGACATATCCATTCTTTCCAGTGTTGTACCTCATCATCAATAGTATGTGTCGTTCTGATTTTCTCAAAGATATCGGGTTCAACCAACAATGTTGATACCTTTACTGGCACTGTCTCCACATGAAACTCATAGCCCAAGGTACAACAAGAAGTTATCAAGGCTGGCAAATGAATCATATCGTTGACAGTGCTGTGTACTTTTCAACTTAAGGAATCTGCTGTCAGATTCGCCTTTCCTGGATGATATTCGATCTCACAATCATAATCTTTTAAGAGATCAATCAATCTCCTTTGCCTCATATTCAACTCTGTTTGAGTGAATAAAAATTTTAAACTTTTATGATCAGTATATATGGTAAATGACGTACCATATAAATAGTGTCGACATATCTTCAACGTAAATACTATGGCTGCCAACTCCAGATCATACACTGGATATTTCATTTCATGTGGCTTCAATTGTCTTGATGCATAAGCCACCACATGTTTATCCTGCATCAATACACAACCTAAACCAAGTAATAATGCATTAGTATAAAGAGCAAACCTGTCATGCTCTGATGGAATAATCAACACTGAGTAGTAGTTAACCGATGTTTCAATTCCTGAAAACTATGCTCACATGCCTCTGACCATCTAAATGGTACTCCCTTCTGTGTCAGCTGGGTTAATGGTTTGGTAATTGTTGAAAACCATTCAACAAACCGTCTGTAGTATCTAGCCAAACCCATGAAACTATGAATCTCTGGCACAGAAGTAGGTGCTGACCAATTCAACACCGCTTCTATCTTTCTAGGATCAACTGATATACCGTCTTTGAATATCACATCCCAAAAATCCTACACTGGTCAACCAAAACTCACACTTACTGAGTTTGGCATACAATTGATGTGTTTTCAATAGTTGCAATACCAGATGCAAGTGGTGGACATATTCTGTTTCACTCCGAGAATAGATCAGTATATCATTGATAAATACAATGACAAATTGATCAAGGTATTCCTGGAAAAATTGATTCATCGAACTCATGAAGACAGCTGGAACATTCGTCACACCAAGTGGCATCACTAGGAACTCATAATGTCCATAGCGAGTTCTGAATGCTGTCTTCTGTACATCTCCTTCGCTCACACGTATTTGATAATAACAAGATCTCAAATCAATCTTTGAATAAATCATAGATCCCTGTAACTGATCAAACAAATCATCAATACGAGGAAGATGATATTTATTCTTTATGGTTACCTTGTTCAACTGTCTATAGTCAATGCACAGTCGCATTGAATCATCCTTCTTCTTGATAAACAATACCGGAGCACCCAATGTGATACACTAGGACGTATGTACCCCTTGTCCAATAGATCTTGTAATTGAGTTTTCAACTCTCTTAATTTAGACGGTGCCATTCGATATGGTGCTCGTGAAATTGTAGAAGTATCAGGTAACAATTCAATACCAAATTCCACTTCTCGACTTGCTGGAAATCCAGGAATCTCATCTGTAAATACATCTGCATACTCTGCAACCACTGGTATATCATCTACTCTTCTTTCTACTTTCTTATCTGTTACATCAACAGCATATATCACATAACCCGTATGTCCACGTTCTAACAAGAGGGACATTCGAAGAGTAGATATCAATGGAATCTTTGCACGTGATCCTTTTCCATAAAAGATCCATTGATTTCCAGTATCAGACTGAAAATTCACTGTCTTCTGACAACAATCTACAACCGTTTTAAATCTGCTCAATACATCAATACCAAGAATACAATCAAAATCCATCATATCTAACACAATCAAATCGGTCTGTATTCCATACTCAGTATCAAACTGAATCACACAATCAGACACACTCTGACAAGTCATCACAGTAGTTCCCATGGGTGTCGAGACATACATAGGCATCAACAGTGGAGGCGAGCATATATGATACCGGTCAATAAAAGCTTGTGCAACAAATGAATGTGATGCACCAGTATCAATCAAAAGTAAAGCGGGATAAGTAAATAACTACACTTACCCGCAATCACATCATCAGGAGCTGCCTCTGCTTGCTCCTTGTTCAGTGCAGACACCTGAGCCTGAGGTGGTCCCGCTCTCTATCCTCCACCAGTCCGTGAAACACTCTGTGGTCTATGTTGCACTGTACTTTCTGACATATTCCCTCTCATCTGTTGTTCCCCAGCTTGAGGACAATCTCTTATCATGTGCCATGCCCTCCACAACGAAAACAAATCGGAGTATCGAGTTGTGGGTAGTCTCGTTTAAAATGTGGTCCTCCACACTTAAAATAGTGTAAACCTCGATCACTGCTACCACTACTGCCTTGGGATTGTCCCTTGACCCCTCGTTCACCACCCTTCCGCATAGCAAACCGCTTTCCACTAAATATAGAGGAAGATGCACCTCCTCGTGATGCCTTAAACGGTTCCCCTCTGGGTCTCATGCTCTCTGATGTAGGTGGTTGGGAGTGTCCTACATCCTTATACACTCTAAGTGCAATCTCAGCCATCTCAGCTCTACTCAACGCTTCCTCAAATGAAGTAGGGGTTATTAGAAATCACCCTATCAAACAACTCAGGCATCAAGCCCTTCACAAACTGCCTGATCTTTGCCTTTGTGTTTGCAGCGATATGCGGTACATACCGTAACAAGGAAGAATACTGCAAAGCATAATCAGACACTGCCATGGTTCCCTGTTTCAGATTAGTAAACTCATCTTCTTTTCTCTGCCTCGCAGCCACAGAGAAATAGTGATCAAGACAACGAGTTCTGAATACATCCCAATCCACAGTCTGGCCTTGAGCTCTCAGTTCAATCAATGTGGCCTTCCACCACATCATTGCTTTCTTGGCTAACTGAAACTCAGCCAAACGTAACCAGGCGGACTTGGCACAGGTGCTCACACAAAGATCTGTTCAACACATTCCAATCATTCCTCTGCTTGTTCCCCTGATTCAGTAACCTCAAAACGAGGTGGCTGATAACTCAGAAACTAGGTCAAAGTTAATTCCCCAAGTAACAATACCTGTTCTACTGGCCATTGCCTAAGTGGTGGTGGTGGCACAGGCGCCAATCCAACACTAGCATTGCCACTCATGGCATCCCCAATGTCATCGTGAGGTACTCTATCTGCCATTACTGCAATTACAGGGTTACCAACAACAAACAAATATATAAAGCATGTCAGTATAACATCATATCAATACTCTCAACATGTTTTCAAGGCAACTCCCTAATACACTTCCTCTAACCTTGTTCACCCCGTTCTCGAACCACTGCTCTGATACCACTAATGTGGGGTCCTCGTTACTTATCCGTTATGTATTAGTTCATTATACATATGTGAGTAAGAATTAAGTAAACCATACACTGATTAAGAGTTTACTTATGTAGGTTGTTACAAGTTGATAAAACCATGTCATAATATACATCATATGTACAACAAAACAACCTAGTATAACTCATAAGCATTGGTTCAGCTCGCAGCGGACTAAGACTCACAATCCCGTACTCCCACGTCTATGAGTCCCTACAGAAACAATCACACAACATGAGTATATATAAACAACCATCTCAGTGTGATATCAATAAGAAACATAAACGATAAAGCACTATAAACATTAACTGTGATTGTTCTGTATCATGCATCATCAAATGCAAATATGTCATGACATGTCTCATCCAATCATCATGTTATAACGAGACCGATATGATATGCCTATCTCAGCTCAATATGTCAGTGGAACCTCCTCACATCTTCATATTAGCAGCACATATCATAGCACCGTCCTCATAAGTTATAACAATCAGAGCATATACTCAACCGGAGTATACCTCTCATGCCAAAGCATATGTAGCATACCTATCATGGCAACAATCCCAGCCAAAGCATATGCCCAACACTGGCATACCTATTGTGGCACTGATATCAGCCAAAGCATATGCAACATACCTATCGTGGCATCCCTCTCAACAATATGAATCTCATGAATGTACATGCATATGATACCACTAGTCATATGTTAAAATTTCCACATCATCATCACAATAATAGCATATATTCGTACGTCAACACGTACCTGTTGTGTGACACAAAAGATATAAATCAGGCGTCAATGTCTAACCGTCTCTTTGTCCTGTCCCCTGTGATGATGCTACAACAATATTAACAATATATCATGTTATAATAGGCTTCAAATTCAAATTCCACAAAAATCTAACATTTTGAAAAAGATATACCCTGGCGATCGATCGCCATTTGTCCCGATCAATCGCCAACATGCTCTGTTTCCTCACGATCGATCGCCACTATCTCACGATAGATCGCCAAAATGTTCTGTTTTCCTCGTGATCGATCGTCATGTTTTCACCGATCGATCGCCAAGTTATTTCAGCGCCTTATTTTTACTCTGTCTTTGGCGATAGATCGCCATAGGGCTCGCGATCGATCGCCAATGTCTGAACATTTCAGAACATGACGATTTTGAGCATATCCTCATGGTTCTTCTTCTACAACTCAAATCAAACCATGAAAACTTACTCACCGAATTACCTAGCATCATATAAACATCTTTCTAGCATATTTCCAATCATTGATAACAAGTCTTAATGCAAGTCATAGAAGAATAGTAACCTCACATGCTTCAAGTTTCCATCAACCAAGCACATATGTATCATATGCTATGAAATTCTTACCAAGAAGATATGAAGTCACTTCACTCAAATTTCTAGCTTGTTTATCAAGTGTAATCCAAGCAAAAGATGCAAGAACAAGCAAGGATTTTTGAGAGGTGTTTGTGTAGAGATTTGCTAGGTGAATTATGGTGTAGTATGTTTTCTAAATCCGATTTCATCTTTAAATATAAAGTCTCAAATGCATCTGAAATTGCATTGCACATGTGCATCACAATCCAAATGTAATTTCAAATTCCATTCAACTTCACGTAACATGGCTTATTGTGCAACTATCTATCCTTCCTACCAATCGTGTTCAACTAGCAACCATTCAACATCTCTACTATACTTCCCATATCAAACATGTATGAGCCACATCTAACAATGCCATATAATGTGTCTTAGTACATGATATCTCCTACTAAACTTGCTTTGGTCCACATAAACATCAATTCTCTTGCCCTCATACTCGGTTCAGTTTGAATCCGAGTCCATATCATACCGTAATTATTTCATAATTACGCCATAACCATATCACACATGTATACGTCATATCGAGGCATGACAACAATCTTGTTAGCTTTTCCAGCAAACATGCAACCTCATTAACCGCTGCTCCTTTTCAAACCTTTGGCCGCCACTTCCAATTTTTTATCGCATTTCTTGTCATGGTCAATTCCCACGGACGACGCCAATTGTTGTGAATTGATCTCGTTCAATTCCCGATCAAGAAATTCACAGCCAATTATTTTCAAGATTACTGAATGCAATTCACACCAGAAACATTATGAACTTGAACTTGAACAAAAGATCTCATGAACGAACTGATTCTTCATGAAAAATACACTCACGCAGACGGATTTCAAGGCACAATAATGATCAACACACACATAAGAGATCATACAAGTAATATCCAGGAAATCATACTAGAAAACACAAAGAAAGTGACACCGATCTTACGTGGTTCGGCAAACAACGGCCTACGTCCACGGGAGGAGTTTCCATTAGTGGAAAAACCCACCGGAACAAAGCGCGAGTTTGACGGCATGGCCTCCAATCTAGAAAGGCAAAGAAGTTCAAAGGCAAGTGCTACAAATGTGGAAAATCCAATCACATGGCAAAGGATTGTCGAAATAAAGACGATCATGGGAAGGCTATGGATCAAGTAAATGTGACCGAAGAAGATCGCCTCTCAAATGATTTGGATGATCTAGCGCTTACCGCTTAATTAGATTGTGTATCTTTGAAAGTTGTAAACTCCAAGATTGGAGTGATCTAAATAAATGTAATGATGATTTTTTGTTGAAAGCAATAAAATTTATGGTATTACTTCTTGTATTGAATCTTATGGTCTGATTGTTAGAATCATTTAAACCATGGTTTGTTGCACAAATTGTAATGTTAAATATATTGCTTGTATGGACACTAAGCTAACAAAATCGAAATTAATTTGTTAGAAGAATCGTAACGTCTCTAGAGTTAATTCACAATGATGTTTGTGATGGAAAGATTGTGCAAACTAGAGATGTGGGAAAAGTAATTTGTTACGTTATCAATATTTGCACATGATATTGTTGTGACTTCTTTGTTATGAAGTAAAAACGAGGTCAATGAGGTGTTTAAACACTTCAATGATGAGATTGAAATCAAATTTAGCAAATGGGGTTTGCTCTGGGAAATTGTGAGTATATTATACTTGTGTTGTCTAAGAATTGATGCTTAAGCTTGAATTTGCAAGACTGTAAAATCTTGAATTCGAGTTTCTAAGCTTTGTACACTTAAAACACAAGTGATGAATCGAAGCCACAAATTTTGATTAGACGTTGTAATATCTCAAATTGGTTCATTTTGAATTTCAAAGCTAGTATGCTTAAAATATGAATTTGCAAGATATAAAAAATCTTGAATTCAAATTTTATAAGTTAGTGCGCTTAAATTCCAAATTGTGAACCTAGTTTGAGAATATCATCCCCATTTTAACTTTTGTAAGCAAGTACGCTTAAATCCGAAATCTTCACGAAATAAAATCTTGAATTAGGATTTGTAAGAAGACAATACTTAGAACTTGAAACACGAAAGTTTGAACGTCAGTGCAATTCATGACTATCCAAAGTTGTGGAGGTTTGCAATTCTATGAGTCAATCGCATACTAAGTACCACATTACCTTGTGATTGAAGAAAAATAGAGTTTCCTACAATATTTGAAATGTGGGGGTGCTTGGGTAAAATAGAAATATGAAGGCCAAAGTGAAGTCATAACAAATGCCAAATAAATGACATGAAGAGATTAACAAGTGTGACAAATGTGTACACAGCTAAGCATATATATGCTTGTGTATTGATGATATGCTCATTGGGGAAGCAATTTAGAAATCATCAAGTAATAAAGAAAAATGTTGACTAGACATTTTTGACATGTATGCATCAAGAACAATACTTGGAATTAAAGTTTCCAAGACATTTGAAGAATGAAAACTCAATGATTAATTCGAGTTTCAAACTTTAAGCTTTGCGCTTAAATTTCAAGTTTGCAAGAAATAGAATCTTGAACTTGTAATTTTTAAGAATCTATGCGCTTAAAATTTGAATCGTGAATTAAAGTTGAGTATTTCATCTGGTCTCGAATTTTGTAAGACATAACGCGTTAACAACATTTTGAATTCGATGATAAAAATATCCTAAAATGATAAAATGATGCAAATGAGGTAATGTGATTACCAAAGCTGAAGATATACTGTTGTGAAAATTCTCTATGCAAAACATATACAGCTTCTTCGGCCGAGTGGCTTTATAAGTTGTTAGAGAAAAATCATGTAGATGCAACTAAAATGTGTTACGCCAATGTTATAGGACAAAATGATCTCTGGTGGCATAATCGTGAGTGATTTTGTAAAACCGTGGATCCGCATATGAAATGGTTAACCGAGATATCATATGGAAGTTTATCGAGAGGAATGGGGTTAAAACCCTATAATAAAAATCTGATAGTGTATACCCAACCTTGTTGACTGGAGATCCTAAGATCTAGGTTCAAAAGGGACAACTAAAATATGAGATTGTATAAACACATTGGAGATCAATCTCCAACTCATTCCTACGATAAGGGGTGTAGCCTGCAAAAGGGGTACGATGATAGGCAAAAAGGCTTTAATGATTCCTAAGACATATAAGAATATGTTGAAGTATAACGGGATACTCTTCAAGGAGATCACCTACATATGTGCGAAATGTGTCCGCTTCAAAGATGAAAAGCACTAATGAAACTAATGAAACTAAGCGTGGTACATGGCCAAAACGGACACGACGGTAAAAAACCAATACAAATGTTAGAATTGTTATGGTGTGGATTCAATTGTCTAGGTTTACACAAACTACTAAATAGTTCAAGACTATAAGTTCACTATTAAATCAAGTAAATCCGATTGAATACTACTACGGAATATTCAAAGCAGCAAGCTATCTCTCCAGATGCCATAATAGTTCGTTGAAGGCACTCAATTGATCATGCATTAATTTAATTCATGTTGGGGATTGTTGGAAAAAATGATTAATGACTTAGAAATAAGCATCAATGACCAAAAGAAGTGTATTGGAGGGCGCAATCAATCGCCATATGTTGGCCCAATCGATCGCGAATATGGAAAAACGATGCACCGAAAAACTGCCAGGTGTGATCGCTCGCGGCTCCAAGCGTGATCGATTGCGCCTTGCAGTTTGTGACAATTTCAGGGTGCGATCGATCGCGTCCTGAACAGATTTCTGTATGGGTGTGTCCCTTCACGTTTTGATCTCATTTTTCATGAATTGGTGCCTCCAGTTGGTGTCCTTAGGTGGCATTACTTGGTCTAATATATAAAGGACTTCCCTTGGTTGAATTGAAATCAGATTTTTTCGAAAATCACTTCATATTCCAGAGCAAAAACTTGTGCATCTTGTTCATCATATTTCTTCAAGTTTGAGTGCTTTCAAACCTTAGTGGTTTGATGACTTGTGATGTGGAATGCTTCTATCACAAGTTATAGTCGTTGTATCTTGGGAGACAAATTACTAGTTGAACAGTTAGCACCGTAGCGGGACAATATTATTTTAAGGACGGAGATCCCAAATCTCGCCTCGACATTCTTACTGTAAAGTCATTTGTTGTTTTTGCTTGCTATTTTCCTAAGATACACATCGAATAAATTTTGTACAACAAATTATCGGATTGATTAACCGGGTTGATTCACGTCGTTTCTTGACCATTTTGTTGCACACACAGCGTCTATGTACAATCATTAGGAGTTCTACTTGATTCAACAATCCAAGAACCAAACAGAACAAGTGATTTTATCGATTAGAGAGGCTACACAAGCCTTTCCAATTATTGTTGATTTTTTCTAAGTGAAAATTCCTCAATTTTTCTGCATGTAAGTTATGAGAGAATCAATCTGAAATGTTGGTTATCATCTTTAACAAATGGGATACAAATGTGGGAGGTTGTGGAGTTGAGGAGGAAACTTTCCCTCCAAAATAAATATAAAATATGGATCTGGATCGGGTTAGTCCACATGAACGACAAACTTTTTTTCCATTTAATTATTTCCAACAGGTATAAACTCCTTTCCACTTTTAATTTCTTTCTACTTTATTTTATTAATAATTAAACTAGGTGTGGATCAATAACTTTAAAAATGTAGAATATTTTTGGAGTTGGATTTTTTTTTTGGATTTTATGTTGATCTATATTTGTTTGCAAATTTTTTTTTATAAAAAAAATGTCAATCATATGTAAGAAAACTTCTATTTTTCTTTCCAATTATTTTTTAGAGTAACATGTATATGAAAGAAAACAATTAAGCACTCATAACCATTTATATATATTTTTTGAACAATCATAATCTATTAGGGTGTGAGCGACTCAAAATCGAGTCATTACAAGTGGAAATTTGGTGCCTACTAGTAGTTTATGACTTTATCCATTGTCATGTACATGATCCATGTTTGTCCTTTTATCATAAAAAATTCAATCCAACACACCTTACTTTGCAATTTGTTGTGAAATTTCCTATTGGCATTGAACTAATGATTGTTATTTTTAAATAGATTAGTTATTTTTACATAAAAATCATTTATTATCAAAAGTCTCATTTGGCCAAAGTCTAAGAAGTTTCCATATAATTTTCCTGGCTCATTTAAGATAGTAATTGAATTGAATATACATTTTAATAGAAAAATATTTTTAATCTTAACAGGTTAAATTTATTGTTATTTAATCAATACAATTTTGGTTTTTACATTAAAACTAAATTTTATGAGATGAGTATATAAATGCTCCATTTATAACTAAATATTTATGTAATTTTGAAAGTTTTTAATCTTAAGTATTTAAAATTTCACTTATTCAATATTTCGCTACCGATACTTCACGAAAAATAAGTTATTTACTTAGAGCTTTATTCTACTCATTCTTCTATTTTTTTTTATAAATCCAAATGATTATTCATTATTTTATTACTTCCTTTTTTTCCATAGGAAATGTCTCTTAATTTTTTTAAAAAAATTATAAGCCAAAATTTTAATATAAAAATATATTGGATGCAATTTATTGTTATTGAAATTATTATAAAATAATATTTTGTATGTCTTATAAATAAGTTTATATAATTCCATGATAAGTGTCCTTTTTTAGATGGACATTTTATGTGTCTTATCAATATTTTTAAGCTTAGATGTTTTATTGTTTTCTTTTTATGTTGGACATTTGGTTTGATGTAATTATTTGAAGTTAGACATTCAATATTGGTGCTATTGTATTTTTTTATTATGAACAACTTGAAACTATCGCAAATACATGATATATATTTTACAAAAGTAAGACAGAATTCTCCTTGCTCATTTAATACACACATTGAATTGAATACACATTTTAATAGAAAATAATTTTTAAATTTAACTTTAAATTTATTGTTATTTAAGCAATACAATTTTAAATTTCTAATTAAAAATAAAATTAATGAGATTATTATTATTATATATGATACCCCTGGCACAAGAGGCCCAATATATCTTTAGACCCGAACTTTATTTGAGCCTGATCAGCTGAAGAGACCCAGTTATAGTATGACATAGAAAGTTGTCAGGGCGGAAGACGGGCTGGGTAATATCCCTCGTCCTCCGAGCCGATTGACCCTGTGCCTTAATCACCTCGGGGGTCACAATTGAAGGTCATCCCACCTCGGACCATCGGCCGTGGCTTTTCTCGCTCAACCAGAGGCCTATTACCCGCGTTCCACGGAAAGTCGTGAGTCTTCGGGGCGGCCCCGGGCTGAGACCAAGGCGAATCTCATGAGGCCGAGGTGGGGCTCTTTTGGCCAAGATAGCTGAGCTGAGGCCGAGGCGATCGCTGAGACATGTCCATAATCTCGTGTAACGGCCGTCAGACACACTTATGGTGGTCCAGTGTACCGGGACTGGAGTTACAGGAATCGGACAACTATTAAAACAAAGGTTATGCACACCAACCAATCAGAACGTGGTCAAGTACCTCGAGTACGAAAATCATATCCCCGGATGCAGGTAGGATCGTAAAAGTGGTGAAAGTCGTACAAAGTAGGTAACCGTTGTCTGTGGTCTCCCCAGTCTATGGCTCTCATCACCGACATCAGACATTGTCTCCTATACCCTGGGCAAGCCAGGACCACTGACTCCCTTTTCCACTATAAATATCAGGATTGTTAGCAAGAATGGGGGGGTCCTGCGAGCCGATTACTTTTCGTTTCGTTATTCTTTCCAACACCAACTTGATCGTCGGAGGGGTTTTTGCCTGAGGCTCTTCTCTGGCTCCCGTCTAACATCTGGTTTTGCGGGATAGCTCATCCATTTTTCACACAAATTCATTATTACAAAATCGAATCAAAAAACAAGGTAACAAATTATAAGCGTGCATTAATAACTAAATATTTCACTTATTCAATATTTCCCTAAAAATTTAATATAGTGAAGAAAATAAGTTACTTGCACACAAGCCAAATCATAACTGTTAGTAGAGAATTAGTTTTCTCACTTTATGTGATAATACCGCATAACCCCACGCTAATCGACGTGTTGATATGAAGTGTTGCACACATTGGCAATAAGTTAGGCATGTTACGTCATAAGTAGTCAAAATCTATACCGACTACGAATGTACAAAAGACTGGCTAGATAACACCCCAACTCTCCTCACCCTCGAAACTGCATTTAGGACGGCTTAATCCATTACCTTACTCTGATACCAATTCTTACCAATTGTTGGATCAAATACTTGTTATGTTACCAAAAGTTATAGCTGATAGTAAAAATGTAATTCAAATATTTTATACCATACAATAACTCGGGTGCTACATTTCAATACCAAACGCTTTTTCAAAAGCTATAACTGATGATAACCATGTGACTCAAATATTTTAAACCACATAGCAGCTCAGGCGTCACAGTTCAATCGATCTCCAAATACAGACAATTATTAATTTTCAACAAAGTTTTAAATAATGACACTTGTAATATAATAATGTTTTAAAAAATTATGTTTGAAATTAAATTTAACATCGACCGGGTTTTGATCGCTACAACCAGTTTTCGCCAATTTTTTAACATGATGGTTTTTAGGGAGTCAACCTTATCGGACATGGCATGAGTCAGCAGCCCGGTCCGATTTTAATAACAATGATCATTATGATAATAATATGTAAAAAATTATGTTCGAAATTGAGTTTAACCATTTGAAAATATTTTACATGTCATTATTATAATGATCATTGTTGTTAAAATCGAACCGGGCTGCTGACTGGTACCATGTCCGATCAGGTTGACTCCCTAAAAACCATCATGTTAAAAACTTGGTGAAAACCGGTTGAAGCGATCAAAACCCGGTCGATTGGTGTGAATCGTGATTCCTTCATTTTTTTTAAAAATTATTTTGCTACCATAGAAATATTTTTTATCTGCCGACACTTCACGACAGATCATTTATTTTCTTGGAGCTTTATTCTATTCATTCTTCTTTGTTTATAAATAAGATGATTATTTGTTATTTAATACTTCCATTTTTGGTATACAATCTCACTAATTTTTTTAAAAAAACATTAAAAGCCAAATTTATTAAAACAAAAATAGATTATATATAATTTATTATTATTGAAATAATTATAGATATCATTTTATGTGTTTCTTATTATACATATCATTTATGACATATGTCTTTTTTAAAGACGTGTTATTGTTTTCATTTTGTTTGGACATTTGGTTTGATATGATTGTTTGATTGGACATGTAATGTTGATGCTACGATAATTTTTTATTGTGAACAACTTGAAATTATGACAACATATATATATATACAAAAATAAAACATAGATATTAAGTCATATTAAAATCATACACCGATGAACTATCATACCGGTTGAACCATCGGTTCAACCGGTCGAACCTATAACCGCTACAATGGTTTAACCGATCGAACCTATAACCAGTAATTGTACCGATTTTATATTCGGTTCGATTTTGAATACACTGATAATGATTGATTTAAACAAGTATTCAATCACATTAATAATCTTAAGTAAAGTCATAATTTCATCACATTACTAATGGTAATTGTGATATCCCCGAAATGATTAATTGCAATTTGGGCATTTATTGTGTTTATATGATTAATTATGGTGGTAATTAATTATGTGTTGGATTTATTTATCTTATGAAAATGCATGGTCACATGGAAAGGGTGACCCGGGAGTGCATTTCAGGGTACATGTTGTGCATGATGGGAGAATTGTATATTAGCATGATTTATTTGTTATGATTATCAATTAAATGGAAAGCATGAGTTTAATTGTGATTATGATGCATTTTGGTGAAATGCCTTTTTAAATATCATGTTGGGATGTTTAATACATCATGTTAGTTGTGGGTATACATTTGGACTTGTTTTAAAACCTCTACCCCCACCTTTACCGAAACACTTTACTAAATCCCCCAAAATCACTTCCCACAAACCCTTCCCTCCTCATTTTCGAGTTTGAGCTTAGGGGTGAAGAGAATCCTTCCAAAAACCTTGATTTGTGGAGTTTATTGGGAGATTTGAAGTCCCCAAGAGGTATAGATACCTCATTGTTGATTTTGTAATGTTTTATTTAAGTTTGGTATGGTTTTGAAGGGTTTTAAAATGGGTTTGTGTTGGGTTGTTGTGGTTTTGGTTGAATGTTGGATTTTTGAGGTGCTTAAAGTGTTTATGGAAGGTTATTATGTGTTTAATGTTATTGGTTTGATGGTAGGGGAGTTGGTATGGGTTGGAATGGAGTTTTGGAGCATTAATGGCGATTTTTCGCGACACAGGGCTCGGCGATCGATCGACCGTTTTTGGCGATCGATCGCGAAGAGGCAGTACGCTCCAGTAGCTTATGGCGATCGATCGCCACATTTGGGCGATCGATCAGCGAGGGTGGCGATCGATCGCGCCAAATGTGGCGATCGATCGCCGAAAGAGCAAAAATTGATGTTCGGGCAGTGTGATCTCGCGATCGATCGGCCCTTTGCCGCGATCGATCGCGAGTCACAAAATATGATGTTTTTGGATTTTATTGTAGGATTTTTGGTATCGGACTATTATTGGGTTCTAATATTGAATTGTGTGAATATGTAGAACCATCCCAGGTGGCAACACAGCCAAGGAATTGAAGTCCTACCACATCCTACTTTTTGGAAAGGTATGTAGAAGACGTACGGGCACCCAACGGTACATGTATCTAATATACTCATTGTTTGTGCATTGTGGATGCGAGTATATATGGAATTATGCATTGTGGATGCAAATACATGTTGAATTATGCATGATGATTGTATATGCATATGATGATTATTGGTGCACATCCCATGAGTCGTGGTCATCCTTTGATGATTTTAATGCTTGCCGCTATTTGGTTTGTTTCCGCTAAATGTGAAGCGAGGGGTGGGAGCGCCGCATGTCACATTTGAGCGTGGTTATCATATAGGGCGAGGAAAGAATATTTGCCGCTCAATGTGAAGCGAGGGGTGGGAGCGCCGCATGTCCATTGAATTGAGGTTATTCTATGCCGCCTATATGTAAATAAGCGAGGGGCATTAAAATACATTGTGATGGACAGACTAGGGATTGGTGATTGGTTTTTGGTATTGATGAGCTGGTGTTATGTCATGACATGTGTAGACCATTAAATAATCTATTGATTATACTCATGAGTTATGGTACAGGGACAACCAAACTGGAAGCGTTTGAAATGCATGGGAAAACAGGAAGTGTTTTATTGTGATTTATGCATTTACGCTTTATATTCATATTGTGTTGAATATGAATGTTATTATTGCTCATGTTTGGGGGTTGTCCTTGTAGGTACACTTTTGGCATGATAAGAAGGGCTAGGCGGGTTGAGGCAGTGAGCTTGTCAAGAATACTTTTGGGAATTGAAGGACGGGATTGCTTTCTATAGTGTCTACTCTAGGAGTAGCGTAAGACTACAGTTGAACACATTCATTTGATTGGAAATGTAACTAATCCATTTGATAGTCCTTATTTTTGGCATGTAATTCTTAAGGCTCATAGTCTCAACACGATTGTTTTACTCTGATAAATTATGTTAGCTCTAATTATGCCTTTAATCCGTACTTAAGGAACTAGGGTCCTTACATTAGTGGTATCAGAGCAGTGGTTAGAGAACCCGGGAACGAGTGAAGGGTAGCCTTAGCATGATGGCTAGGTGCTTACCTTTGAAGCATGTTTATGCATGTGGTGCATACTGATGTATATCCTGTTATACTAACATGCTTATTATCATTCCTGTTATCTAACGGCATAACATATATATTTGTTTTGGAATGGTTGTTAACCTTTGCGTTACAGCATGGCTGCAATGAACGCGGGGAACCTTAATGAAGAGATTGGCGATGTTGGGAGCGTGAACGCTAGTATTGGTCAGGCAAACCCTCTACCTCCACCAGCTGTAGGCATGGAACCAGTGGCTCAGTTATTACTACCTGGTGAGATCAGCTTGACTCAGTTTCTGTCTTACCACCCGCCCCGGTTTGAGGGGACAGAATCAGGAGAGGAGGCTGAGGAGTGGCTAGAAAGGCTTGAACAGATATTTGTATCGGCTCCTTGTGCTGTCACAGCATGGCTGAGGCTGGCGGAGTTCCAGTTGGCAAAGAAACACTTAATGTGGTGGAGGAGCACGGTAATGGAACTAAGAGCACAGGGTGCAGTGATCGATTGGACGCTCTTCAGAACCCGGTTTCTGAACCGGTACTTCTCTGAGGCGGTGAGACAGACGAAGGAAGATGAGTTTGCAAGCTTGAAACAAGGGAGCATGTCGGTGTCAGATTATGCCATGCATTATTCCTCGTTGCTGAGGTATGTTCCACACATTGCCACCAACGGACATGCGAAGATGAGAAACTTCATGAAGGGGTTGCGACCGGAGCTTTTTGACCGGGTTATCACCAATAACCCCACTTCTTTTGATGATGCTCTCACAAGAGCAGAGCTTGCGGAGATTGGAGTTGGAGCCTATCCTAGTACCGTACCACAAGTACCACAACAGAGGCAAGCTACTGATAGCTTGAGGCCCCGAGGAGAGCCATTTAAACCTCATGGTACCTCTTCATCTTCACGGTTTAGTGGGAAGAAATTCTTTGGGCAGAAGCAAGAGGGCAAGAAGAACAATTGGTCAGCCAACCGAGGGCCTACGCAAGGAAATAGGCCGGGAGAGCCAAGGTACGACAATTGTGGAGGGCCACATTCTTCGAGTAAGTGCCCTGCCTGTTATAGCTGTGGCAAGATGGGCCACATCTCTCGGTATTGCCCCACCCGGGGAGGACAGTCAGAGTTTCAGGGCAACAGGCCGAGATTTGATGACAGGACAGTACACCAGAGGCAGCAATTTGTGCCTCGACCATCGGGAGGTCAGACAGTGGGACCGTCCCAGGGACAGGTGCATGCACTGACCAGAGAGCAGGCTCAGGCAGCCCCAGAGGAGGTGATCGCCGATACGTGTCATTTATTTACGTACCCTGCTTTTATTTTGATAGATACAGGTGCCTCCCACTCTTTTGTATCTGTTGGCTTTGTGGAGAGACACCATATGCGCACGTCTTCTTTACCCACGCCTCTCATGGTCTCGACACCCACTGGAAGAAATGTCGTTGCCGATCAGTTTATGGCAGATTGCCACATTTATTTTGAGGGCAACGAGTTGAAGGCAGACTTGATTGTGTTGGGCATGTCAGACTTCGACTGCATCATGGGTATTGATATTCTGAACAAATATTGGGAATTCAGTGGACTTTTTATGGCAACGGTTCTCGTGCAAAGATTCCGTTGATTTCAGCAATCAAGATGACTCAACTGTTGGAACGTGGCCACATGGGCTATCTCATCTATGCCGTGGACACGTCTGGGAAGAATAAAGAATTGAGAGTTGAGGATGTGCCAGTAGTAGCAGAGTTTGCTGATGTATTCCCAGAGGAGATCCCAGGATTTCCACCGGCTAGAGAAGTTGAGTTTGGGATCGAGTTGTTACCAGGGACATCCGCTATCTCTCGTGCACCTTACAGGATGGCACCGGCAGAGTTGAGAGAGTTGAAGGAGCAGTTGCAGGACCTCCTTGACAAGGGATATATACGCCCGAGCGTATCGCCATGGGGCGCACCGCTTCTCTTTGTGAAGAAGAAGGACGGTTCGATGGGGTTGTGCATCGATTACCGGCAACTGAATAAGGCCACAGTGAAGAACAAGTATCCTCTCCCAAGGATTGATGACTTGTTTGACCAGTTGCAAGGTACCAGATTATATAGCAAGATTGATTTGAGGTCCGGGTATCACCAGATTCGAGTCAGAGAGGAAGATGTACAGAAGACAGCATTCCGGACTCGATATGGACATTATGAGTTCCTAGTGATGCCGTTCGGCGTGACGAATGCTCCAGCGATCTTTATGAGCCTGATGAACAGAGTGTTTCAGCCGTATCTTGATCAGTTTGTCATTGTATTTATTGACGACATTCTCATCTACTCCCGGAGCGAGGAAGAGCACGTGAAACACTTGAGGACAGTGCTCCAGTTTCTCAGAGATCACCAGTTGTATGCCAAGCTCAGCAAGTGTGAATTTTGGTTGAGCAGTGTAGTATTTCTGGGGCACGTCATATCTAGCAGTGGGATATCTGTGGATCCCAGGAAGATTGAAGCTGTGATGGAGTGGGCTGCACCCACTTCTGTGCCTGAGATACGGAGCTTCCTTGGTTTGGCCGGATATTATCGACGCTTCGTCGAGGGCTTTTCGAAGATTGCCAAGCCATTGACATAGTTGACCCAGAAGGGAGTACCTTTCTTTTGGTCAGAAGCTTGTGAGGAGAGCTTCCAAGAGTCGAAGCACCATTTGACGACGGCGCCAGTATTGGTGATTCCTACAGAAAACTCCAGATTTGTTTTGTATACCGCTGCATCACTTCAGGGCCTTGGGTGTGTACTGATGCAAGATAAGCATGTGGTAGCTTATGCATCAAGGCAGTTGAAGCCGCATGAGACCATATACCCAGTCCATGACTTGGAATTGGCGGCTATCATCTTCGCCCTGAAGATTTGGAGACATTATTTGTATGGTACTTCATTTACCATTTACACGAATCACAAGAGCCTCAAGTTTTTATTCACCCAGGCGGAGCTGAACATGAGGCAGAGAAGATGGATGGACTTACTCAAGGACTATGATTGTGAGATTGAGTACCATCCCGGGAAAGCTAATTTGACAGCAGAGGCTTTGAGCCGGAAAGTGAAGAGTACTGCTGAGGACGTCATCCATTTGTCAGCCATGATGACCTCCTATTGCCATCTGGGCTATGATTTTGACATAGATGCATCACCATTGTACGTATCAACCTTATTGGCTGAGCCGGATATCTATGAGAACATCAGGAGAGCTCAGAGGTCAGATGATGAGGTTCAGAGGTGGTTATCTTTAGTACATCTTGGTCAGCCAACGAAATTCAGAGTGGCTGAGGACGGATCTTTGAGATTGGGTAGCCGTTGGGTGGTTCCGAGTACGCCGGAGTTGCGTAGAGGGATCTTGGAGCGAGCTCATAGTAGCAGACTTAGCATCCACCCAGGTGGGAAGAAGATGTATAAAGATCTGCGTAATCAGTTCTGGTGGAAAAGGATGAAATCTGGTGTCGTCACTTTTGTTAAGACGTGCTTGATCTGCCAGCAAGTTAAGGCAGAGAGACAGAGACCTGGCGGCGAGTTGAAAAGCTTGGAGATACCGAAGTGGAAGTGGGAACACATTTCCATGGACTTCGTGACTCACCCCGAGGAGTGCTTCAGGTTTTGATGCTATTTGGGTGATTGTGGATCGATTGACTAAGGTAGCTCATTTCATCCCCTATAGCATGACTTTCACCTTTTTGAGGATGACGCAGTTGTATATTCGAGATGTGGTGAGATTGCATGGGATCCCCATTTCCATAGTGTCGGATCGAGATCCACGATTCACATCTCATTTTTGGGAGGGTCTTCAGTCAGCCTTGGGAACTGAAGTTAGATTGAGCACTGCATATCATCCTCAGACGGATGGCCAGACCGAGCGTACTATCCAGACGCTCGAGGACATGTTGAGGGCTTGTGTATTGGAGTTCGATGTTTCTTGGCAAGATTCAGTGGCCTTGGTAGAGTTCTCTTATAATAACAGCTACCAGGCGAGCATTCAAATGGCTCCTTTTGAAGCTCTTTACGGCAGACGGTGTAGATCACCCTTGTGTTGGGATGATTTGGACCGCAAATCGGTCGGAGGACCGGAGTTGATTCGGGAAATGGAAGAAAAGATAAAGATGATAAGGCAGAAAATGAAAGTAGCCCAGGACAGACAGGCAGCTTATGCGAATAGACGGCGGAGACCGTTGGAATTTCAGTTAGGAAATAAGGTCTTTTTGAAGATCTCGCCTTTCAGAGGCGTTGTGCGATTTGGGATGCGCGGAAAACTGTCTCCGAGGTATGTTGGACCGTACGAAATTTTGCAGCGCATTGGCACCTTAGCTTACCGACTAGCTCTGCCACCTTCTTTATCTGGTATACATGATGTGTTTCATGTATCGATGCTGCGGAAGTATGAGCCAGATCCATCTCATGTGTTACAGCCTTCCGAGGTCCAGTTGGAATCTGATGTGTCTTATGTGGAACGGCCTGTTAGAATTCTGGATCGAGCAGACCGTAGACTTCGGAACAAAGTGATACCTATGATCAAGGTTCAGTGGGATCGCAGGGGTGTCGAGGAGGCTACGTGGGAGACGGAGCGGCATATGGTGCAGCACTACCCGGAACTATTCTCTGGTATGTGATTATGTTTAGTTTCTTTTGGGGGTAAGTGCATGTGATTTCGAGGACGAAATCTTATAAGTAGGGGAGTATTGTGATATCCCCGAAATGATTAATTGCAATTTGGGCATTTATTGTGTTTATATGATTAATTATGGTGGTAATTAATTATGTGTTGGATTTATTTATCTTATGGAAATGCATGGTCACATGGAAAGGGTGACCCGGGAGTGCATTTCAGGGTACATGTTGTGCATGATGGGAGAATTGTATATTAGCATGATTTATTTGTTATGATTATCAATTAAATGGAAAGCATGAGTTTAATTGTGATGCATTTTGGTGAAATGCCTTTTTAAATATCATGTTGGGATGTTTAATACATCATGTTAGTTGTGGGTATACATTTGGACTTGTTTTAAAACCTCTACCCCCACCTTTACCAAAACACTTTACTAAATCCCCCAAAATCACTTCCCACAAACCCTTCCCTCCTCATTTTCGAGTTTGAGCTTAGGGGTGAAGAGAATCCTTCCAAAAACCTTGATTTGTGGAGTTTATTGGGAGATTTGAAGTCCCCAAGAGGTATAGATACCTCATTGTTGATTTTGTAATGTTTTATTTAAGTTTGGTATGGTTTTGAATGGTTTTAAAATGGGTTTGTGTTGGGTTGTTGTGGTTTTGGTTGAATGTTGGATTTTTGAGGTGCTTAAAGTGTTTATGGAAGGTTATTATGTGTTTAATGTTATTGGTTTGATGGTAGGGGAGTTGGTATGGGTTGGAATGGAGTTTTGGAGCATTAATGGCGATTTTTTCGCGACACAGGGCTCGGCGATCGATCGACCGTTTTTGGCGATCGATCGCGAAGAGGCAGTACGCTCCAGTAGCTTATGGCGATCGATCGCCACATTTGGGCGATCGATCGGCGAGGGTGGCGATCGATCGCGCCAAATGTGGCGATCGATCGCCGAAAGAGCAAAAATTGATGTTCGGGCAGTGTGATCTCGCGATCGATCGGCCCTTTGCCGCGATCGATCGCGAGTCACAAAATATGATGTTTTTGGATTTTATTGTAGGATTTTTGGTATCGGACTATTATTGGGTTCTAATATTGAATTGTGTGAATATGTAGAACCATCCCAGGTGGCAACACAGCCAAGGAATTGAAGTCCTACCACATCCTACTTTTTGGAAAGGTACGTAGAGGACGTACGGGCACCCAACGGTACATGTATCTAATATACTCATTGTTTGTGCATTGTGGATGCGAGTATATATGGAATTATGCATTGTGGATGCAAATACATGTTGAATTATGCATGATGATTGTATATGCATATGATGATTATTGGTGCACATCCCATGAGTCGTAGTCATCCTTTGATGATTTTAATGCTTGCCGCTATTTGGTTTGTTTCCGCTAAATGTGAAGCGAGGGGTGGGAGCGCCGCATGTCACATTTGAGCGTGGTTATCATATAGGGCGAGGAAAGAATATTTGCCGCTCAATGTGAAGCGAGGGGTGCGAGCGCCGCATGTCCATTGAAGCGAGGTTATTCTATGTCGCCTATATGTAAATAAGCGAGGGGCATTAAAATACATTGTGATGGACAGACTAGGGATTGGTGATTGGTTTTTGGTATTGATGAGCTGGTGTTATGTCATGACATGTGTAGACCATTAAATAATCTATTGATTATACTCATGAGTTATGGTACAGGGACAACCAAACTGGAAGCGTTTGAAATGCATGGGAAAACAGGAAGTGTTTTATTGTGATTTATGCATTTACGCTTTATATTCATATTGTGTTGAATATGAATGTTATTATTGCTCATGTTTGGGGGTTGTCCTTGTAGGTACACTTTTGGCATGATAAGAAGGGCTAGGCGGGTTGAGGCAGTGAGCTTGTCAAGAATACTTTTGGGAATTGAAGGACGGGATTGCTTTCTATAGTGTCTACTCTAGGAGTAGCGTAAGACTATAGTTGAACACATTCATTTGATTGGAAATGTAACTAAGCCATTTGATAGTCCTTATTTTTGGCATGTAATTCTTAAGGCTCATAGTTTCAACACGATTGTTTTACTCTGATAAATTATGTTAGCTCTAATTATGCCTTTAATCCGCACTTAAGGAACTAGGGTCCTTACAGTAATTTAGGCATATATTAGTATATATTGATGTTTTTGCGATAATTTCAAGTTGTTCATTTTAGTATTATTATTATTACTATAGAAAAATAGGAAAATTAACCAAATTCGTCCTCTAGCTATGCCTATTTTGGATTTTGGTCCTTCGACCAGTCAAAATTGGATCTTGGTCTGCGACTTAGGATTTTTTCTAGGATTTGTTCGTATTTTGTCGGGGTGCTTATATGTGGCGCTGGGAAATACTGATGTGACACCGAAAAATATCGATATGACACCAAAAAATATCGATATGACACTTGAAAACGCTAACGTGTCCAGCGTCTCATCAGCACCCCGATAAATTAGGACCAAAAGGCAGAAAAAAAAAACAATTTACAGGACCGAAACACAACAGTTGACTACTTAAAGCCAACTAGAAGACCATTTTGGCGATTTTCCCAAAAACAATATAATTTAGTCTTTCTATAGTATATTAAATTTCATTCCCAAAATTTGTATACAAATTCAGTATTTGCAATATATTAGTAGGATAATAATACCTTTAAATAATTTAATAAGGAATATTCTTGTTACTCAAATATTTAATATTACATCAATTTATTAACCCAAAAATACTAATATTTATACAGATATCTTTAATGTTACGATAAATTAATGATTCAAAAATATTTTGTTAGGGAAATATTAGTTTTTTTAAAAAGAATATTTGTTTATTTATTTATTTATTTTGAACAAGTTAGTTTAATGATTATTGGCAAAGGTCACTCGTGTGTATTCATAAATCTATATGTGCAATGTCTACATGTTGGTGTATATGTGTCTGTTGTGTGTGCATATGCTATTATTAGGAATCCAACATGCAATACGCAGCGAAAATAAAAACTATGGATTCCCAAACCGATGACATATACAAAGTATTCATATCGGAATGTAAAGGATTCTTACCCTTGTAGCGTGTTTGATGCAGAAATGATGCTAAACCACGAGTCACGAGCAAAACCTCCAAGATCTTGCCTCTACGGTATCCACACGATCAAATCGAAAGGGTGTTCAAGAACAAGTTGCTAGACTCGTTCTTAAACCAAGAATGAACTCACGGTTCAAAACCGATCAACGACGACCAATCAAAAACCCAAAACACCACGGCGACGGCGGCGATGATGGTGTTTTAGGTGGGCGGCCGAGAGCACTTTAGGTTTTGTGATAAAAGGATTAATTTTTTTTAATCACCTTGTTATCAAATAATATATGTTAGATTTAATTAAGGTTCAAGACTTTCTTAAAGCCTCATGGGCCCAAACCCATGATTTAATTAAATCCTTATAATCATGTAATTAAGACTCTTCTTAATTAATTAATTCATCCAATGAATTTAATTCCCCTTATCGATTTAATCTTTTGTGCAACCCGATAGGATCTTGCAATGTTGGCAGTGACATAAAATCTCATTTTATGTCACAAGCAATGAGCGGTATCTAGCAACACATCAAGGCTACCCAAATTACAAGAATGTCATTGACTCGACATAACCTGCGAACTGCGATAATATTAACCATGTAACTTAATCCCTTTGTCCTATGTGTTTAGATTGAACACGAGTCATGGAATAGTCATACTCGTATATTCAATCTTTATTTCTTGATCCCCAAGTAGAACTAGAATAAACAAATAAGCTCGATATCACATATCGACTCATTCGAGCACGGCCATGCATTTTAGTCTTACTTGATCAAGGGCCCAAACACTTCTCCTGTTATATAGGAGGGACAAATCCTTTCTTGATCACTCAACATCCCTCTACATAATTCGTGGTGCATCCAATGATTGTCTTTATAGTTTACCCTGTTACAGGTAACGTTTGACAATATCAAGATACATGACTCCTTATGTTGGGATCTCTGGTGATCTCAAGTCGTAAGGATTATATACATCATTATCACTATGAGACTTGCTTATGACGTTCATATAACTATCCATGTAGCATTCTCATGGTGGGTCTGTCCAGTACATCGTTCTCTAACATGTACCCATGTGTTGATTTGATATCTCATATCTATGAACAATTCATCAATCAAACATACTAGTCTTAATGCATTATCATTATCCTAATTCATGATAATACTTGACTAGGGACAATCTTTAAGAACAACACAATATTATTCTAAGGACATTAACTTATATATTAATTCATATTACCCAGATACACGAATAATATATAATAATTAATTACCATTAACAAATCATAATACAGTGTATGTCATAAACAATCATCTAATGAGTTGTCTTAGGGCATATCCCAACAGCTATTTCATCAACTTCCTTAAAATTTCTACATTTCCTTTGACATAATCCCCTCCCGCTGCCTTGGTCCGATCACAATGTAAAGGAGGAGAAAGAGAAAAAATTTGGGATAAGAAATGAAACTAGATCAAGGGATAGATGAATTTAAGGTAAAAATATAAGTTAGGGAGCAATAATTGTCTCTGTTAGGAGAACGATCAATATACACGTGGTCTTTGAGATATATGGACTAAGAGATTGAAGTTTCACTATTATCACTAGCTATATCTTTTGGCACAGTGGAAAACCACAGATCCTATAATTGGTATCATAGTCAAGGTTATATTTTTTATTTCTGTGGATTGCAAGGAGTGCAATTGTTGGGAGATATATTGTTGGGAATCAATGATTTTATCTGCTAGAAGAACAATCGTCATATGATACTTCAGATGCTATACGATTTAAAATATTGAATTTGCACTATATTACTTGCTATAGTTTTTGGTATAGCAACAAGCATACGATGATACATAATCCTCCTGACTATCACGTGCTCAAATCATTAACTTCTAGCGTTTCAGTAATATCAAGGACTTTACTATATAAAATTTCACAAGTTTAAGGGCTAGTTGATAAGTGTGATTTTTACACTTATATTGCTACAAATGTATATGCATTTTACTATGATTCTTGAACAATATTATGCGTTTTCGTGTTGTTTTATGTATGTTCCAGGAATACAGGTCCAAATAAATGATGAAAAATGACCAAACCGGGCATAACCGGATATTATCGAACATGGATGAAATATTATATTATAATATATGATATTTGAGATTTAAAAAGGAAAAAAACGTGATTAGATAGAGGAGGAAGAAACAACAGATAATAGCAGATTGGAAGATATCAGATTGGAAAGAGCAACGTACGTGAAACAAAAACATACAGAGATTGAAAGAGGCGGAGGAGAATTTACGGAACATCCAGGCAGAATAGTTGCGTGAACAGGCAGACTAGTTATACGTGGATAGCATATTTTAAAGAGGAGAATCAGAGAGAAACAAATAGATACGTGAGGGAGAAGAGAGAGTGACGGGCGAAAAACACTGAACATAGAGGAGGTGGACAGAAGACTTCAACGTAGGAGAATTCTCCAAATTCTGAACGTGAGGATCAGATAAAAAGGCGGGAAGATATACGAGAGAGGAGGAAAAGAGACGTCTTCAAAAGGGCGATATCAGAATTAGAGAGGGGAGTCGAGAGAATCAGAAGTAGAAGAAAAGAGACAGAGAGGAGATAAGAACGAGAGCAGCAAAGTTTACGGAAGGACTTGAGAGGAAGAAAAGTGAAGAGAAACGTGAGTGAGGAGGAGGTGAGCAGCAGGTTTTTGTGGAAGATAACAGACAGAAGACGTGAACAGCAACGGGAGATCAGGAGGAAGAGAGTGAGCAAGGAAAAGAAGGGGAGAAGCAATACATATACAGGAAGAGAGTGAAGAGAGGAGAAGCAGCAGTAGACGTAAATTCTGAGGCGAGAGGAGTTACGGGAGGAATTCTGGAGAAGAGTTACGAAGGTGAGAACAAGAACTGATTGTTGAAGAAGAATTCACGTACAGAAAGCAAGGAGTTGTAGAAGACCCACATACAGAGCACGGCCAAAGGAAGAAGACGCACGGCAGCAACAAAAATTGGTGAAGAGTCACGTACAGCACTACAAAGGGAGAGACGGAGATACGGGTCGACGCGATTCAACATCGCTAGTTTATGCGTATTTTTAAACTTTGTTTGTTTTTATTTAATTTCTTTATGTTTTTTATGTTGAAAAACACAATTTTGCGTTTGATTTTAAATATGTTGCTAGGCTAAGTTTGTTATCAAGACTTATGGGATCCCATGTTATGAACCCATGATTTAATTTTAATGTTTTGATTGATTCTTATTATCTAAGTGCATAGATCATTGTTCTTCATGCTTTTAAGGGTTTGGCCATCCTTGAATGATATTGATATCACCTAAATTTGCGGTGACTTGCTGATATCAATAGAGAGGGGGTTCACCTCTCTTTCTTCTCCAACGCTCAATATAATAGCAGAGATGTCAGTAAAGATCTTCTGCAATGACCTGAAAATACGAAATAACAGTGAGAAGGGTGCCGGAAGTTTTCCGACGGATCCCCTCCGACGCTCAAGTCAGGCGATTGAATATATGGAGATATATGCGGTAGGTAAAGACAATTAATAATCAGAGAGATTAACTGATACCCCAAACCTGGTATTTATAGGCGGAGACCTAAGAGTTGTATTGCAGCAAGGACTCTTTCCATGTTTATCCAAATCTTACCCAGATATGTCAAGATCCTGTGGATACAATCAAATCCCTGATATTGCTCCGCAGATCTAGGACTAGGTATCTTGGAGGACTAGCTTCCTTGCTGAGAGCTGGTGAACGAGAAGAGCTCGGCATACCAGCTCGGGCTCCCAAAAGAGGTCGCTCATCGAGATACCGGAGGGGCAACAGGTGAGGTGAAACAGGTCGGCCAAACAGGTCGGACGTCACAAAGAGTTCGGAATGGTAGGAGAGCTCTCGTCGAAGAAAGGCGAGAAATATGCCATGGAGCCAGGTCGTCTCGTCAGGTGGTATCTTTTAGGAGGTATCACAGTCCCCCCTCCCCGTCGAGCTGACGTTTTAGACCAGAAGCTCGTATTTGCTGAGTTATCCTGACGAGCCAATTCTTCAAAATAGCAAAACTTGATTTAGGCGGGAAATAACGGCTACATAATTTGAATTTCGAACTACAATTACGACCGTTGGGCTCCCCGCCCGATTCCCGAGGCTAATCTAGACCGTACAGCGCATCAGGGATCAACGACTGAGATTCGTTGAGGTCTCCCTATATATATACCGTTCCGGGTCCCTCATTGTCCATTTTGCAATTTTCGAAACAGATCGGATCCCACCTCTTTAGCATTCCATTTTTATTTCTGAAAACTCCTAGGTACGTTTTTTCTCAGCTGTTTTTTGTTAAAATGTCTTCACCTGATCAGTTGTTTCCTTCCCCTCTAACTGACGAGGAGCTTAAAGCGGTAGATCAGCACGGCTCCTTTTATCCCAAAGGGATTGCCCTCCCTGAGGGAGTTGAGCCTATTGAAGAAGTGGTGCGCACTGAGGCTCCCCAGGAAGCTGGGACCTCAGCTGAACCCGACCTTCAACTGACTGAGGCCAGCCCTCGTCTTAGATCAGAGTCGCCTCCGGGCAATTATCCTCGGTATGAACTCTATGTTCCTGCCTTGGATGAGTCAGATGAGGCCAAAATACGTCAGCTCAGCCAAGCCCCTTCTGATTATGAGTTCATATTCCCTTCCTCTTCTCAACGATCCAACCAACCCCCTAAGGGCTTTTTTACCTTTTACCGCGGTCAACTAGAAGGGGGTTTACGTTTTCCTCTTCCTGACTTCTTTCAGGAGTTCAGTAGTTTTTACCAGCTAAACCTTAGCCAATTCTCTCCCAACTCCTTCCGAATTTTGTGTAGTCTAGTAGTTATTTTTAAGGCATTAGGCTTACCTTATGACCACCCATCTCTCTCTTATTTTTTTCATATCAAGAGATCGGATGAGGGCCCCTGGTATGTCACTAGCCGACCTGGCTGTGCATTTGTTGGGGGTTATCCTAGCAAAATCAAAGACTGGAAAAATAAGTTCTTTTTTGTAAAGCCTTCTCAGCCCTGGGTCTGCTGCTCTGATTGGCTTGAACATCTCCCGGCTCTCCCCTCTCCTCCCAAAAATCTCAAAAAGAGCATCGCTTTCTTAGATGTAATGAACGCCATTGGAGGTCACTGTTTTAATTCATCTAAGCTGTTGGTGGAGGATCTCCTTTGTTTTGCTGGGCTGAGTCCGGCTGATGTGACCTTGAGGGGGAGAGCCGGTACTTGTTCTACAATTATTTTACTCACAAGTGTTTTTTGTTCGGTTTGACTGAACTATTTATATGTTTATACAGAAGACAGTTATGAGCTCCTTAGTGTTGAAAGCTATTCAGAAAAGGAAGCAAAAACAGGGCCAACCCCAAGCAACCGAGGGAGTCACCATTGTGGATATAGGAGGTGAGAGCCCCACCGAAGATGTAGCCCAGCTCTCCCGGAAAAGACAGGCAGCTCCCGGTGGCTCGTCAGGGTCTACTGCTGTTGAAGCTCAGCCTCTGAGGCAAATTCGGGCACATACCGATCCGTCCGACCTCCCTTCGACGGGTGAGAAAGGGGGTGCACCGGCTCGTGTGGAGAGGTGTCGTGAGCGGGGTGATGGAGGCTTATCGAGGTGGTGTCAGACTAGTTGGGGAAGGACCGAGCACAGTTGCCTTAGATGTGGCTCGTGATCTGCCATGCCCTTTATATGAGCCAACTGAGCTGGGGGGACCTGATGACCCGAATTGGGAGCAGTCTGACCGAGGCTATGCTCTTGATGGGGGAGTTTATGTCCAGGGCGTCTTTCATCCAAAGACAATCCTTAAAAGATGCCATGGTCTTTGATCATATGCAAGACACCCTTGCTGAGGCCAAATCTCTTCATGAGAAAGAAATCTCTGAGCTAAAAGCTCAGATTGATAAGAAGACCGTCGCTGAGACCGAGGCTCGCTCTTTGATTGAGGCCCAGAAACGTCAAGATGAGGCTGAGCTCCGGGAGCTGCGTAATGAGTTAGCCTTAGCTAAAGGGCTAGCTAACTCTGCTGAGCAGGAACTTGCTAAATCTCTGAAGGAGGCGGCTGAGGAGAAGCAAAAGTCTGAGGAGTTGGTAGGGGAGAAACTCCTTACTTTTATTGAGGCTGGTTTCCAGGGATGTCTTAGCCAGATTAAAGAGCATGGCTGTCTTGTACCTGACGTCCCTTTGGATTTCCTAGATGTAGAAAAAGTAGCTGCCTCTCTCCCCCCTGATCTATAGATATACTTTTGTAGTCCTTCCGAATTGTTCTTTTATTTAATATTAGTTCTGTTTTACCGTTCTACTCAATTTTGTATGGCGGAGCTTAATTAGATAAGACTTAGTGTGCCGTGACTTGGCCTAGCTTAACCATTCACCATGTAATGGCTAACATTAAACAGGTAGGGCCAAGAACGACATAGCTCAGCCAAACATAATAATTTACAACGTGATGGCAAACATCAAACAGGTAGGGCCAAGCATGACGTAGCTCGGCCTAGGTTAATAATTCACCACGTAATGGCAAACATTAAACAGGTAGGACCCAGCATGACGTAGTTCGGCCTAGGTTAATAATTCACCACGTAATGGCAAACATTAAACAGGTAGGACCAAGCATGACGTAGCTCGGCCTAGGTTAATAATTTACCAGGTAATGGCAAACATTAAACAGTTGGGACCAAGCATGATGCAGCTCAGCCTGGTTTAATAATTTACCACGTAATGGCAAACATTAAACAGCTGGGACCTTAGCAATGCAGCTCGGCCTAGTTTAATAATTTACCAGGAAATGGCAAACATTAAACAGCTGGGACCAAGCATGATGCAGCTCGGCCTGGTTTAATAATTTACCACGTAATGGCAAACATTAACCAGCTGGGACCTTAGCAATGCAGCTTGGCCTAGTTTAATAATTTACCAGGTAATGGCAAACATTAAACAGCTGGGACCAAGCATGACGTAGCTCGGCCTGGTTTAATAATTTACCACGTAATGACAAACATTAAACAGCTGGGACCTTGGCAATGCAGCTCGGCCTAGTTTAATAATTTACCAGGTAATGGCAAACATTAAACAGCTGGGACCAAGCATGACGTAGCTCGGCCTCACTTGCACACCCATGCTCCTGGCGTGACCAGGGCTGAGCTCGTGCTCCTGAGGTAGGTTGCACACCCATGCTCCTGGCGTGACCAGGGCTGAGCTCGTGCTTCTGAGGTAGGTTGCACACCCATGCTCCTGGCGTGACCAGGGCTGAGCATGCTCCTGGCGTGACCAGGGCTGAGCTCGTGCTCCTTAGGTAGGTTGCACACCCATGCTCCTGGCGTGACCAGGGCTGAGCTCGTGCTCCTCAGGTAGGTTGCACACCCATGCTCCTGTCGTGACCAGGGCTGAGCTCGTGCTCCTGAGGTAGGTTGCACACCCATGCTCCTGGCGTGACCAGGGCTGAGCTCGTGCTCCTGAGGTAGGGTGAAAACCCTTTTCCTGGTTGTACAATATCTGGCAAAAATTATAAAACTTTGTATAATAAAAGAGTATATCATCCAAAAACAAAAACAATCTTTGCTAAAATTTAAAGAGCTGAACTAAGAATAATATTTTAGGAGATGGTAAGCGTTCCATGGTCTTTTCAATATCTTCCCATCAGGACCTTCTAGGTAGTAAGCTCCTGAGCTTAGCTTTTCAACAATCTTGAAGGGACCCTCCCACTTAGGGTCTAGCTTGCCCACTTGAACCTCTTGCACCTTTCTTAGTACGAGATCGCCGACCTGGAAAGTTTTCTGGATGACTCGTCTGTTGTACATCCGCGTCACACGATTACGATAGGCTTCCATTCTGATGGCCGCAGCCACCCTTACTTCTTCAATCAGGTCCAGGTCAGCAGCTCTTCTATCGCTGTTTTGTTCATCATAAAAATGCACTCTTGATGATTCCGCTCCAATTTCAGCTGGGAGTACCGCTTCATTTCCGTAGACCATACTGAATGGGGTTTCACCTGTTCCCGTTCTTGGTGTAGTTCGATATGACCATAGAACATTAGGTAGTTCTTCCACCCAATTTCTTTTAGCTTTTCCCAACCTAGCTTTAATGCTTTGTACGAGAGACCTGTTGGTGACTTCTACCTGACCATTACTCTGAGGATATGCAACAGAAGTGAAAGCCTGATGGATTTTTAATTCTTCACACCATGCCCTGAGCAAAGCTCCTTGGAATTGCCTTCCATTGTCCGAGATGATCTTCCGCGGGACATCAAATCGGCAAACAATGTTTTTCCAGATGAAGTTGAAGACCTCTTTCTCAGTGATTCTGGCTAATGGCTCTGCCTCTACCCACTTAGAGAAATAATCAATGGCTACGATCAAAAATTTCTTCTGAGCTTTACCTGTTGGAAATGGTCCTACTATATCAATGCCCCACTGATCAAACGGGCACGCTGCCACAATGGCTTTCATCATCATCGCTGGATGATGCTGAAGCCTTGAATGTCTTTGACAATTGTCACATGATATAACCATAGCAGCAGAGTCCTTCTGAATTGTAGGCCAGAAATATCCAGCAAGGAGCACCTTCTTTGCCAAGAAATATGATCCTAGGTGATTTCCACAGCACCCCTCATGTATTTCCCTTAATACGTAGTCTGATTCTTTTGGACCCAAACAACGCAGAAGTGGTTGGGCAAAAGACCTCTTGTACAAGAATCCTTCGATAAGTATGGATCTCTGACTCCTCTTTTTGAGTCTATAAGCTTTTTTGGTATCAGTTGGGAGCTTGGCATTGGTAAGATAGTCTAAGAGCTCTTGTCTCCAATCATTCTCTTCCACAGATTCAGACGGGACGTCCTGACTAGGAGTTAACTCAATTTGAAACACCACGTCTCTATCTTGCCAAGCGCGGAGAGCACTAGCCATTCTTGCCAAACTGTCGGCCTTTCTATTCTCCTCTCTTGGGATCTGCTTGAATGTTACCTCTAGAAATCCCTCCTTTATTTTTTCTATGGTACTTGCATAATGGATTAGCTTCTCGTTTCTAACCTCATAGGCGCCATTCATTTGTTGGGCTACAAGCTGTGAGTCATAGAAGACATGTATACGCTTAGCTCCAACATTTCGAGCAGCCCTTAATCCAGTCAATACTGCCTCATACTCTGCTTCATTGTTGGAAGCTCGAAATCCAATCGAACTGCCAAACATACTTCTTCTCCGGTATGAGAGATCAGCACAACCCCAATCCCACTTCCCTCATTACAAGAAGAACCATCTACAAATGCTTTCCATAATTCTTCTTTTTCGGGATGCACAGTCTCCGCAATAAAATCTGCTAAGGCCTGAGCTTTGATAGCTGTGCGTGGCTCATACTGTATATCATACTCACCTAGTTCAGTTGTCCATTTAACAAGTCGTCCAGAGACATACGCGCGGCTGAGTATTTTTCCCAGGGAACTGTTTGTTAGCACCGTTATAGGATGGGATAGGAAATAAGGCCTGAGTCTTCTAGCTGTGATGATCAACATTAGAGCCAACTTCTCGATCTCCTGACACCTCAGCTCAGCATCTTTCAAGGCATGAGATAAGTAATATATCGGCTGCTGTTCTGATTCCCTTTCTTTGACGAGAACCGAGCTGATTGCTTCCTCAGTCGCTGATAGGTAGACGTATAACCTCTCTGCCTGCAGAGGCTTGGCCAAAATGGGAAGTTCAGCTAAGTATTTTTTTCAATTCTTCAAATGCTTCCCCACATTTTTTGTTCCAATCAAATTTCCCAGCCTTCCGGAGTATCTTAAAAAATGGGAGACTTCTATGAGCTGATCTAGAAATAAATCGTGATAAAGAAACGATTTTTCCTGCCAAGCGTTGCACCTCTTGAAGGTTCTTTGGCGGAGACATCTCACAGATAGCTCTCACCTTTTCTGGATTAGCTTCAATCCCCCTTTCTGTCACTATATAGCCTAGAAATTTTCCGCTTTTTACCCCGAACACACATTTCTGGGGGTTTAACTTTAACCCGTAAGACCTAAGGGTGGAGAAAGTCTCAGTCAGATCGGTAATTAGATCGGTGCCACTTTTTGATTTTACAAGAATGTCGTCTACATATACTTCCACATTGCGGCCTAGCTGTTTTGAAAACACATTGTCCATCAAACGCTGGTAAGTAGCTCCTACATTCTTGAGCCCGAAGGGCATAACAACATAGCAAAAAGTCCCATCTGATGTGACAAAACTAACTTTATCTTGATCTTCTTTAGCCAAAGGAATCTGATGATATCCCTGGTATGCATCCATTAAGCACAAGTACTGATGTCCTGCTGTTGAATCAACCATCTGATCAATCCTTGGTAATGGGTAACAATCCTTCGGACATGCCTTATTAAGATCTCTGAAGTCTATACACATCCTCCACTTTCCAGAGCTCTTTGGTACTAAGACCACATTTGAGAGCCATGTTGGAAATTGTATTTCTTGAATTTGACCTGCCCGAAGGAGCTCCTCCACCTGCTCTCTTATGACCTTATCCTTTTCAGGTCCAAAATGTCTTTTCTTCTGTTTTACAGGTTGGACTCCCGAGAGCACATTCAAATGATGTTCTAGCACGTCTGGTCTAATTCCTCTTAGATCCCGAGCACTCCAGGCAAATATATCCTCATTTTTAATTAAGCATGAGATGAGATCGGCTTTAATATTTATTTCCAAGTCCTTGGCTATTTTTACTTTTTGATTAGTAGAGTCGAGCTCAATCATTTCAGGTTCTTCATCCAAGCTGTTGGGAATGCCTTTGTCATTCGGAACACTATACCCAGCTCTTTCAATACAACCAACCTCCCTACGAGCTCGCTTAACGTCTTCTTTTACTTCGTCCACATAACATCTGCGGGCTGTCTTCTGGTCACCACAAAGAACCCCAACTTCTCTACCGACTGGGAATTTTAATTTCTGATGATAGGTAGAAGCTACCGCCTTGAAGTCCTTCATTGCAGGTCGGCCTAAGATTGCATTATATGATTAAGGTGCCTCTACCACAGTGAAATTTTTGTAATGCGAGACATCCCATGACCCAGAGATAAGGGCAGGTTGATCTGTCCAAGTGGTTGAATTGCGTGCCCGGTGAACCCATACAGAGGAGTTGCAATATGTTCATATTTTGACCCCTCTATCTGCATCTTTTCTAAGGTATCTTTGAACAAGACATTGACTGAACTCCCAGTATCGATGAAGATCCTTGCTACATCATAGTTAGCTATGGTTACAGTGACCACTAGGGCATCATTGTGTGGTGTTGCAACTCCTTTCAGATCATCTGGCCCGAAGCTTATGACAGGCTCATCCCTTGTAATTAACTCTTCCGATACTTCGAAATTTTCCATTCTTCTACCATGACTTTTCCCAGCTCTGCCCGAGTCTCCATCAGTGGGTCCCCATGAGATCATATTAATAGTTCCTCGGGTGGGATTATTATCCACATGTTCGACCCTTCTCCTTTGATTATCTGTTTCTTTAGGAGCAATACCCCTTTCACGGGACCTGGTTCGGCCCCTATATGGTGTCTTTTTTCTTCTTTTACCTCGGTACCGGCTTCTACCCTGTCCTTTCTGGGAAGGTTCCTGCTTCCTTGTTAGCAGAGTTTTTATTTCAGAGTCTCTTTTGATGATTCTTTCTACCTCATCTTCAAGCTTCTGGCACTCATTCGTTATATGACCGTACTCTCTATGGAATTCACAATACTTATCAGAAATAGGCGTACGGGACCCGTTATCCGACTTCCTGGGTCTTTCCAGTTTCTTTCTATCATCACATATTTCCATAGCTCTTTCCAAGCTCATGGATAGAGGTATGCGTGATGCAAATTGACTTCTAGTTCGACCACTTTCATCAGCCCTATCAACAGTTCTTTTCTTGCTTAACTCTAACTTATCCTTCTTTTCTGATGGCCGCAGATCAACCCTTCTCTGTCTCTGAGCATCTTCTAGATTGATATACTTTTCAGCTCTTCCTAGAAGTTCGTCATAACTTCTAGGAGGTTTCTTTACCAAGGATTTAAAGAACTCTCCTGCCTTAATCCCTTGTGTAAAGGCGTTAATAAGGACATCCACCGTTGCAGTTGGGACCTCTAAGGCTTCCCCATTAAAGCGTTGTACGAACTCCCTCAAGGACTCATGTTCATTCTGCTTGGTAGTGAACAGGCTCAAAGAAGTTTTTTGATACTTCTTACTGCTGGCAAACTGGTTTAGAAAAGCCGAACTGAACTCCTCAAAGCAGCTTACAGTGTTTGGTTTAAGTAAATTAAACCACTGTTGTGCCGATCTAACCAGTGTGGTAAGGAAAACACGGCATTTGATCCCATCAGAATACCTATGCAACAGAGCAGCATTCTCAAATCTTCCAAGATGCTCTTCCGGATCTGTGCTTCCATCATATTCTCCACTGCAGGTTGTCTGAAATTTGGCGGGAGTTCATCTCCTAGAATAATTAGGGAGAATGGACTTTCTCTCGTAGCCACTGGAGTTCGGCCACCAAGATGCTGACCCAATCGCCTTATCTCTCCCCATACAGCTTCCATTGGATCTACTAGTGGAGGCTCTACTTGTGTATCTACAACAGCACTGGCTACCCTATTGTTTTCAAGGACCTGCTCTGGTTGAACAGGCGAAGGCGCCTGATTTGTTTGCGAAGGGGGTGGAGGTTGGTTGGACTCCGTTGGTGGCGGAACCCGGTGCTGGAAAAAAGTATTTCGCATGGTCTGACTGATGAATTGTGCCAATTGCTCCATAGTCAGATCTCCCACATTCATAACAGATGGAGGTGCTTGATCTTCCTGCTGTGGAGGGACGTCTTGATTTTCCATACTGGGATTTAATCTTTCTTCCTGATTCCTCCTGACTCCACGCCTACGTCCACGTCGTCCCGCCATATCAACGTCTTCAATTCAGTAAATAAAATTCCCACAGACGGCGGCAATTGATATCACCTAAATTTGCGGTGACTTGCTGATATCAATAGAGAGGGGGTTCACCTCTCTTTCTTCTCCAACGCTCAATATAATAGTAGAGATGTCAGTAAAGATCTTCTGCAATGACCTGAAAATACGAAATAACAGTGAGAAGGGTGCCGGAAGTTTTCCGGCGGATCCCCTCCGACGCTCAAGTCAGGCAATTGAATATATGGAGATATATGCGGTAGGTAAAGACAATTAATAATCAGAGAGATTAACTGATACCCCAAACCTGGTATTTATAGGCGAAGACCTAAGAGTTGTATTGCAGCAAGGACTCTTTCCATGTTTATCCAAATCTTACCCAGATATGTCAAGATCCTGTGGATACAATCAAATCCCTGATATTGCTCCGCAGATCTAGGACTAGGTATCTTGGAGGACTAGCTTCCTTGCTGAGAGCCGGTGAACGAGAAGAGCTCGGCATACCAGCTCGGGCTCCCAAAAGAGGTTGCTCATCGAGATACCGGAGGGGCAACAGGTGAGGTGAAACAGGTCAGCCAAACAGGTCGGACGTCACAAAGAATTCGGAATGGTAGGAGAGCTATCGTCGAAGAAAGGCGAGAAATATGTCATGGAGCCAGGTCGTCTCGTCAGGTGGTATCTTTTAGGAGGTATCAGATATTAAATTACAATTGAGATCGAGAGATAAAATTGGAATTCGATATAGTGATTTATGCCGTGGATTTCAGACTGGGATCGAGAGATAAAGTCAAATACATGTGTGATAGCAATAAATTTACCAAAATCGAAGGCTAGAAGTTTTCATAGATCGATTTACAATATTAATTGTTCAATAAGGGTACGAGAGTGGCTTATTGTTACGTTAGTATTAGATTTGTTATAGCCAGACCAAGGTATAACAAGTGAATTAGGAAAACTCGTCACCTTAGATTGTTTGAATTCGATTATTAACTAATAGGCGAATTGTGGGGGATTACATAGGTGAACCGAAAGTCTTGATAATTGTCTCTATTGATTTTATTCTCTTTCTCTATTGTTTGTTTGGGTTAATTATTGAGTTAGTTAGTCAAATTAGTTAATTAATTATAACCAATTTTCGTAGGCTAAATATAGTTAAACTAGTGGAGTTTGGTACTTAATTCTTAGTCCTCGTGGGATCGACAATCTGTACTTTTTATATCATTATACTAAAACTTGACATCGTGCACTTGCGGTCTAAAATCACTACATTGAAATTAATTGTTTAAAATAATAGCGATCACTAATTTGGTACGTAATGAAAAAGAAAGAATAAACCATAATAATAGGGGACTAGATTTAAATACAACGAAAGACCAAACCATATTAATAGGGGACTATACCCAATTACACTGAAGTAATAGTCAATTAATTGATCGTGAATGAGTTGATATGTTCGTGAACTTGAATACAGTCCATTCTGTCATGCTAGGAGATCGTGAACTCGAACCACATGACTTGTTCCCTATGCAACAATTTTTTTTTTCAAATTATAGGTGTAGGATAGGTGTGTCATGTAGGATCGAGGACTTGCAGTTAAACAAAACAAGTATAGTTATTTACAACTATGCAACATATTTTTTTCAAATTGTACACAACAAAACTTCATGATACATTCGTTCTCTTGACAGTGGTAATTATTTCTCCCAAACAATTCTCATCCCATTAAAAAATGCATAATCTTGCATCTTATACGAATCTAACACGAAATTTTAACTCTAGTATTATTTATAGTATTGGAACTTGTCAAAAACTAAAAGTTATAGATGATGATAATAGTACGACTCAAACAACATCATGTTTCAATCACCTCTTAATAAAAACAATTGTTGCTAATATGGCAACACTTATTAATTAGAGCATCAAAGAATCATTGACTTGTATACTATGATGTATGGACATTCCTAAAAATCACTCGAACACCGATACTTCTCGGACACGTGTCGGACACGCCACATGTCATGTAAATTATTTTATTAATAAAATAAAAGCGGACACCCGTGTCGGACACTCCCCTCAAGACACCCGTGTCGGACATGGCTGATGAGCGTGTCCGAGCCATGTCCGACACAGAAAAGACACTTTTGGGTGATAATTGTACAATTTAAAAAGTTTTTGGTTAAAATGAAATTTAGAGGTATTAATTAAACTCTATTTAATTGAAGTAATATGCAGTTGTTGTTAGTATGAGTGATATTATGATGATTTCAGTGATATACATTTATATATACTATTTTTTAATTTAGTAAGAATATTTTTGGTGTTATTTTATTTGGACGTGTTTGTTAAACTTTATATTATTTAAAGTAATAAGTATTTGGTGTTAGTATGAGTGATATTATGATGATTCCAGTGACATGCATTTATTTATATGTTTATTGAATTTGGTAAGAATATTTTTGTTCATTTTATATGGTTTTAGAATTTTAAAAATGTGAATTTCTAATATTTGTAATATATATATATATATATCTTAGCTATGTCGTATCCTGAAAATTTTAAAAATACATATCGTCGTATCTATGTCGTGTCATATAGTGTTTGTATCATCGTGTTAAAATCCGTACATCGTAGCTTGTATACCAATTGACAAATATCCTAACGTGTAAGTACAAGTCCACTTTCTAACATTTGAATGTTGACCGTGAGTCCGTACTTTTAGTCATTTTATTTACTTTTAAACCTAGATATTTTAGTATTTTACTGATGTTACTTTGAAAAGTGTGATTCAATATACGTTGGAGGATGTGACACGTGTAAATTCTACTTTTTATATCATTTTTCCATTTTGGTTCCAAAATCGAAACCGGAGCCATGGACTTATAGTTCTGTCTAGACCTGACCAAGGGTCATCATCGACCCTGAATTGGCCTGGAATCGGTCCGTGGTCAACGGGGGCCGGTTAATCCGGTCAACGGTTCGAAGGATCAGAACCATAACCGACCCGTCTATAGAAGGGTCAGGTAAGGGTCATGATTTTGCTAACCCGTGAACCGTCGATTAACCGGCGGTTCAAGGGTTTATTTTAATTTTTTATATTTTTAAATTTAAAATATATGTTATAACGTATATTCGAACTAATGACCTTCAACTTTAATAATTAGCTTCAACCACTATGCTATAAGAACATTGTTGATCTTAATATAGTGTTATAATATATATAGTGACCAAACAAATATATCTTACACATTTTGATTATCTGGGCTTGAACTTATTTCAAGTTATTTTATGTTTAGTCCATGGATGAAAACACATCCATACACTTTTTATACTTTATTTCAATTTTTAATAATATTTTTAAATTTTTTTTAAAAATAAGGGTCAAACCGTAACCGTAACCGTTGGTTAACCGGAACCGACGGTTCATGAACCGTAACTGTAATCGGAATCGGAAGGTTAAGGTTAAGGGTCGATGTTTCTTTAACCGTCGAACCGACGGTTCTGAACCGTGGTCGGCTTTAGTTCTATCGCGGTATCTAAGGATAAAAAACTGAAACGGCTGTATCGAAACCGTAAATTAATCTTAAATTCTAAGTATCTAAGGATAAAAAACTGAAACGGTTGTATCGAAACCGTAAATTAATCTTAAATTCTAAGATCTTATGATATATTTATTATATAATATAGGGTATATATAATTAAACTTTTGATTTATATAAATCAAATTTAACCCTTTATTTTTTTAATAAAAACTAAACGTTAAATTTATTTTGTAGTATAATTAATGAATAATAGTTTTACTGTCCCATATATTTTATCATTATTTTTCTTTTTCTATTTAATTTAAAATTAATAAATTTTAGTTTAAACCGTAACTTGAACAGTTAAAACCAATCCGGAACAAGAGTCATGCCTAAGCAGTTCGGTTCTGCAGTTCGGTTCTGGTTTCCTGTTCACTTGAATCAAAATTAGAACCAGGCCTGTTTGATGTCCTTTCCAATGGTAATATTATAGTGTATTATGTATATATTGGGGTTTTTTAAAGGGGAAACTTATAAAAAATCTCTATTGTTAAACTTAACTATAGAATCAGTTCTCATGTCAGAAAAAGCTAATTCAAACTCCCTACTGTAACTTAAAATTTTGCTCTAACTCCCTATTCTATTGAAATGACTATAATATCCCTATACTAAAAGTTGAACTTTTAGTTTTGAGAATCATTACAGTCGGTATGAAACCTATACATTTTTGGTACACTTACACATAAAATCGATATGAAATCTATACAATTTTGGTACAAGTTACACATGAAATTGGCATGAAACATATACTATTTTCGGTACTTATTACACATGAAGTTGGTATGAAACATATACAATTTTGGTACTAGTTACACATGAAGTTGGTATGAAACCAATGCAATTTTTGGTACTAGTTACACATGAAATTGGTATAAAACATATACTATATCGGTACTTATTACACGTGAAGTTGGTTTGAAACCTATACAATTTCGGTACTAAATATTCATAAAATTAGCATGAAACCTATAAAATTTGGTACTAATAATGAATAAAATTGGTACGAAATTTATACTATTTTCGGTACTTATTACATATGAAATTGGTATGAAATCTTGACAATTTTGGTACAAGTTACACATTAAATTGGTATAAAACCTATACAATTTTGGTACAAGTTACACATAAAATTGGTACGAAACCTATGCTTTTTTCGGTACTTATTACACATGAAGTTGGTATGAAACATATACAATTTTGGTACTTATTACACTTGAAGTTGGCATGAAACATATTCAATTTTGATACTAGTTACACGTGAAGCTGGTATGAAACCTATTCTATATTCGAAACTTATTACACGTAAAGTTGGTATGAAACCTATACAATTTCGGTACCAACTATGCATAAAATTGGTATGAAACCCATATAATTTTGGTACTAATTATGAATAAATTGATACGAAACCTATTCTATTTTCGGTACTTATTACAAATGAAATTGGCATGAAATCTTTACAGTTTGGTACTACTTACACATGAAATTGACATGAAACATATACAAGTTTGGTATAGTTATACATGAAATTGGTATGAAACCTTTACTTTTTCGATACTTATTACACATGAACTTGGTATGAAAATATACAATTTTGGTACTTATTACACTTGAAGTTGGTATGCAACATATACAATTTTGGTAATTGTTACACGTGAAGTTGAAATGAAACCTATAATATATTCGAAACTTATTACACGTAAAGTTGGTATGAAACAATACAATTTCGGTACTAAGTATACATAAAATTGATATGAAATCTATATAAATTTGGTACTAGTTACACGTGAAGTTAGTATGAAACCTATACTATATTCGGTCATTATTACACGTGAAGTTGGTGTGAAACCTATATAATTTCCGTACTAAGTATACATAAAATTTATGAATTATGAAAAATATATAATATCCGTACTATTAAACCTATACAATTGAAATAGTACTAAACTTATATAATTTGGTCATAGTTACACGTGATACGAATTAATACAAATCTGACTCGGTTTATTGACAGAGTAATACAAGTCCGGATGTGTGACTGTAAGATATAACAGCCTCCCAACTAATCGTCGATATGTAGCAGGATCAGCGAGAGGTTCACCATCATCCTTACTTAGCTTTAAATTTGCATCCAAAGGAGTGGAACGTGGTTTGCATCCAACGCAGCCTGTATCAGTCAACAACTGAATTGCATAGTTTCGTTGACAAAGGTAAATGCCTCGCGATGAACGGGCTATCTCAATCCCCCAAAATATACGTTAAATTGCCCAAGTCCTTTAAGGCGAATTCTTCCAGCTACATCATTTGAAGCCACAATGATTTCATCCACATAAACCAACAAGGCAAGAAAAAATGGTCCTCGAGTGCGTGTGAACAAAAAGTTATCATCATGAGATTGAATGAATCCATGTTTCGACAGCATAGAAGAAAATTCCAGAAACCACTGCTTAGAGGCTTGCTTCAAGCCATATAGAGACTTGTGTAATTTGCAAACTGTATTTTGAGGAGGTTTCTCCCCTTGTCCACGATATCCAGGTGGCAAAGACATGTAGACTTCTTCGGACAAGTCACCATGTAAATGTTAAGGTAGGGAGTAATCAAGACACAAATAGGGCTAAACATGCATTAAAGACATCTTAGGGTTCCGGTTGTTACGTGAGCTCAATAAGATTACAGGCCAAAATAAGACTCCAAAAGCTAATTAATTACATTTTCAATAATGAATGTTTGAGCGATAGAATTATACTACTCCTAGAGTAGAGACTATCCAAAAAGATTCATGTATCCTATCTCCATTCATGCATCTTTTAGTTCACCGCCTCAACCCGACCCTTAGCCCTTTGGTCCAAAAGTGTACCTACAGGAACAATTCACCATGAGCATATACATCACCATTTAACACAATCCAACATAATTAAATAATTCAGCGCATGAAACGATTAATAGATATGCTCCTTGGTTTACCACATTAGCACATTTCATGGTTGTTCCTGTTCATAAACTCATGCACAAATCATTAGTTCACAATATAATGATCGATACCACGTTCCAGTTATAACCACAAAATTCCACATTAATCACTAGAATTGTGACTGTTCCGGTCCCAATACAACAGCGGAATTTTAGGACCCCTCGCTTCGACATATAGCGGCATCATATGATATCCATCGCTTCGACAATGACAGCGGCATGTTACCTCGCTTAGACATGACAGCGGCAAATATCATACTACCATCGCTTCATATGATAGCGACAAGTACCTCCCTCGCTCGGAGATAAAGGTTACCGGAACATTCATCAATTCTACCACAATAATCAAACACAACAGTTGATTCCATTATCACAATATATCACTATCATTTCACATATACCATCACATGTAAGGATTCACTATCCACGATATACATAATCAAAGGTGTAACACGTTTTACCGTCTGATGCCCGTACATCTCACTACGTACCTTAGTCTCAAAAGTGGAGAAGTTGTATAACTTTATCTCCTCGACGTTGTTGGTACCTGGGATGGTTCTACACAACCATACAAATCAATATTAGAAGCCAATTATATTCCAATATCCAAAAATTCATCAAAATTCATCATTTTCCAACTTTTAAACAGTGGTGATCGATCGCTTAAAACATGGCGATCGATCGCCTGGTTGTTCGCTTCGCGGCGATCGATCGCTTCATTTGAGGCGATCGATCGCCTGCTGTGCAAAATCGCTACTGGCCATCGGCGATCGATCGCGCCATTTGAGGCGATCGATCGCCCACACTCGTTTTGCCCACTGTCTCTAGGCGATCGATCGCTGCTTTTGTAGCGATCGATCGCCACAACCAGTGGCCGCGATTTTCACCATTTTTGCACATTAAATCCTTCACCAACCTCAACAACACTTATACCAACAACTCAAAAATATTAAAACACTTTAAACCTTCAATACACATCATTAAACAACCCCAAAATCTTACACCCCACCAAAAATCATACCAACCCAAACAAACCCATTTCAAAACCCTTCAAAACCATTCCAAACTCAACACAAACACTACAAAAACAACAAGGAATGATATATACCCTTCCTAGGTCTTAAATCTTACCAAGAATCACAAGAGTAAAGCTTTTGCAAGAACTTCTCTTCCACTTTGAAGCCAAAAACGAAAATGAAGGGAAAATGAGGGTTTGGGGAGATGATTTGGGGATTTTTGAGTGTAAAGGTAAAGTGAATAAAAGGTGGGGTAGTGGGGGTTATAAGAGTTTAATTAAATTTACACCCCAACAATTAGCATGATGTATAAAATACCCCAACAGGGTATTTTAAAAGCATTTCACCATAATGCGCCAAAATCCCAATTAAATGCATGTTTCACCAAATAATTTACCACCAACACATTTAAGCCATTAAAGCACCCAATTACCCAACATGCATAACATGCACCCTGAAATGCTCTACTGGGTCACGTCCACATGTGACTAAGCATTTCCACATGGTAATTAATTCTAACACGTAAAGCAATTATCACCATAATTAATCATATGAACATAATTAATGCCTTAGATGCAATTAATCATTTCGGGGACATCACAGTAAAAAAAATGTTAACTTCAAGTTGGATCGATACCCAATTATGGATAGCGCTTAAGGCTAATAAAATCTTCACTAACACCATTTTTGCAACAAGAGAAAAAGTCTCAAGATAACCCACACCCTTCTGCTGTGTATAGCCCTTTGCGACTAAATGAGCCTTATAACGATGTAAAGTTCCATCTGCCAAGAAGTTTGCCTTATAAACCCACTTACAACCTACTGGAGACTTTCTGGTGGTAATTCAACAACACTCCAAGTATTGTTCTTTTCCAAGGCAACCAACTCCTAGGTCATGGCCTGCTGCCACTCTTGAATTGGAGCAGCTTGGGAGTAATATAAAGGCTCTAAGACAGATGAAATGTTTAGGATAAAGGCTTTATAAGGAGCAGATAATTAATGGTAACTTAATACAGAGTCAAGAGGATGTGTCGTGGAACATTTTCACGAGGTATAACAATGAGTTTCTCGTAAATGTGTAGGTTTCTTGAGTATACGTTCAGAGTACTTGGATTTAGGATGGACATGTCTGTCATCAGACAATGGAGCTGCAGTAATGTCTTGTATTGGTTTGGATTTTTGAGTGGGAATCACAATTGAAGGAGAGAAAATATTCCCATATGATGCAAGATCATGATCAGAATGAGAAGAAAACTCTTGAAATGGAAAAATGTGTTCATGAAAAACCATGTCCCTTGAGGCATACACTTCATTTGTTTTGATATTTAGAAGCTTGTACCCTTTATAACCAGGTGGGTATCCAAGAAAGGCCGACTTAATTGCTCGGGGAGAAAATTTATTGCGACATCAAACGAGAGTGGATCCATAATAAAGACATCCAAATACTTTTATATGTCCATAGACATTATGTTTTTTTTGTGTAGTGATTCGAAGGGAGTCTTGTGTGAAAGAACATGTGAGGGAGTCCTTATCAAATAAATTGTAGTGAGAATCAAGTCACACCAATAGACAAACGGAACTTTTGACTGAAAATGAAGAGCACATGCAACATTCAAAATATGTTGGTGCTTTCGTTCTACTTTAGAATTCTATTATGCCCTTTCCACACAAGAATGAAAATGAATAATGCCTAAAGATTGAAAAATTTCAGTGAATTGAAGCTCAAGGGCATTATCTGAGCGAAGCGAACAACTTTAATATTCTTTCCGATTTGAGTTTGAATCAGCCGAAGAAACATTGGAAAGACACATGACACATCGGACTTAGCTTTTAATAAGTAGGTCCAGGTATACCGTGTGTGATCATCAACTATGGTCAAGAATATCTAGAACCCTCAACACTTTCAAAGAAAAAAGGACCCCATGTGTCAATGTGAACTCAAGAAATATCTAGAACCCTCAACACTTTCAATGAAAAAAGGACCCCATGTGTCAATGTGAACCAAGTAGATATATTACCATGAGAATTGGTTGCGCTTATCGTGTACACCTAAATTAACACTTCTCAGTTAATAACGGAATAAGAATGTAGTAGCGTGAGTAGGTATCGATCCCACGAAGAATGGGGAATCTTTTGTTAACTTGTGCAAAACAAAGTAAAAGGGGGAGGGGGGTGTTTGAGAGTGATTTGACTACTACTATGATTTTAAAAACTATGAATTAAAATACTAAGTAAGAATAAAATCAGATGAATTAAATTATAAGAAAAAGATTATTATTGGCTTCTGGTCGACTTTACAATTGGGGTTTACTATCTCGACCACCGATTTCTCACAACAGGTTCAATTTCATGTGAATATTCATCATTGGGCATTCAATTTATAAACTAAATTCCTATCTTATCTTATGTTTAGTTAAATAGCTCAAACGTTCTAGTTTAACCTTATCAATCAAGCAACCAAATGCAAGCGATTAAAATTTAAACTGATGATAGCATCAAAATCTAGTGAGATTGATGAAGCCAAACAACATAATTCAAACGTATATGTTTAATTAAGTCAAGTGTTTCCCCTAAAAATTTAACAAACTCACAAACAGAATTTTATTAATCTTAATTGCTTCATAAATTAGAGGGATCAAACGATTCCGTATTTGATATCTAATTTAACATTAGATTTCATGAAACAATTAGGTGATCAAGGTAATAATCAGTACAACAATCATGGCAAGATAATCAGAAAAACTCTTGATACTCAACAAAAATCGATAATTAAGAATGTAATTGTATTCCTTAACCAAGAATCAAATTAAGTTTAGCTACTCATAATAAAAGCAAAACAATCAAAATTCAACGTAAAAAGCATAAAAACAAACTAGACAAACTACTTGGATCGTTACTTGGCGAGGTTGTCACGCCCACCTTCGCTTCGATCTTCGTAGCCGACTTCGAAACTATGATGGAATATCAAACTTTGTGTAAAATCTGATATTTGGGGTATGAAAGGGTGCCCATATGGTCTGGAGGTTGTGGGATATTTATAGGAGGGGAAGAAATGAGATAAAATCCAAGTGGGAAGGAAAGAAATCATGTTTCCAAAATTTTTCCCGATTCGTCGGCGATCGATTTCTATGTTTCTGGGGATCGGTCTCTTACAGCAGAACCTTTTATTTTTCGAATTTCTTCAGTAGGCGATCGATCGCTCGGTTTCTGGCGATCGATCGCTACTCAATAATTTTTTATGCTTGAGTTGTCTGTTTCTCGTGATCGATCTCTACTTTGCTTGACATCGGTCGCCCTCTTCAAGTTTTTTTTGTCCACTTTTCTTGATCTATTTTGATTCCTCGTGATCTCTAATCCATTCCTTGATCTTTATTCATCGTTATTAACTCTTTTTCTTCGTTTCCTCCGACATCCAAGCAAATATACGATTAGGTAGCATATGTATTAAATTATCTGTCAAAACATACCAAATCGTAAACGACTAAACGCAATAGATGTGTCTATTTCTAGGCCCATCAAGAGCTAAAAAAATCGCTTTTGTTTAGATAGATGATAAATTTGGCAATGCAAAATATCACTAGATACAGGAGAAAAATGCAATTTATTACCAACAACAAATAACTTTGTACAATAAGGATGACCCAATCGAAAGTGCCACAATTTAGTTTTAGATGAGAAAGCATTACAAAGTATTGGAAGATCCTTAGGAGGACTGAAAACGAGATTACCAACTTGTTTACCCATACCAATCATCCTCTTCTTCTCTTGGGCCTGGATATAACAAATATTAGAAGAAAAAATGACTGAACAAGGGACCTGCTTAGTCAAATAACTGATGGAAAGCAGATTGAACATGAATTTTGGAACATACAAAACCTCCTGTAATAAGATATTCGTTGTTAACTGTATACTGCCAACATGCGTAGCAAGAACAGAGGACTTGTTCAGAAGATTAATGTAGGTACAAAAAGGCTTATAAGAGTGAAAAAGAGACAATGAACAACAGATGTGATGTGTTGCTCCTGTATATATCACCCAATCATCATGAGAGATCGGATAATGTCTAGAAGAGGAAGAAAAGATACCATGGAAACAGGAAACGGTTGGCTCATCAAGCTACTGTAAATTCTGAGTAGTAGCTGTTGTATAAAATTTATTGGATGTGTATCTTAGGAAAGTAGCAAGCAAAAACAACAAATGACTTTGTATTAGAAATGTCGAGGCGAGATTTGGAATCTCTGTCCTTAAGACAATATTGCCCCGCTACGGTGCTAACGGTTTACTTTGGCAATTTGTCTCCCAAGATACAACGACTATGATTTGTGATAGGAGCACTCCAAATCACAAATCCTTTAAACCACAAAGGTCTAAAAACGCTCAACCATAACAATCATGAAGACTCACAAAATTACTCAAATTTTGATCTTCAAATATGATGTGAATTTCCAAAATTCCATCTTCAAACGTGATGTGAATTACTCAAATTCCATCTTCAAATGTGATGTGAATTACTCAAATTCCATCTTCAAATATGATGTGAATTACTCAAATTCCATTTATAATTCATTCAAAGGTTGTTTCTTATATAGTATACCAAGTGGTGTCATCAAGAGACACAATTTGGAAGCATCTAATCATGAAACATTGCACCCCAACATGAATGGACACACCATTTAATTTGGAAGCATCTAATCATGAAACATTGCACCCCAACATGAATGGACACACCATTTAATTTGGAAGCATCTAATCATGAAACATTGCACCCCAACATGAATGGACACACCATTTAATTTGATTCAAATTTCCAACAATCTCCCACATGAATTAAATTAATGCATATATGTAATTGAGCGCTTTTAACGAACTATTATGGCATCGGGAGAGATAGCTTGTGGCTTTGAATCTTCCGTAGTAGTATTCAATCGGATTTACTTGACTTAATAGTGAACTTATAGTCTTGAACTATTTAGTCGTTGGTGTAAACCAAGACAATTGAACCCACACCATAATAATTCTAACATTCGTATTGGTTTCTTACGGTTGTGTCCGTTTCGGCCATGGACCACGCTTGGTTTCATAAGTGCTTTTCATCTTTGAAGCGGCCACACTTCGCACTTACGTAGGTGATCTCCTAGAAGAGTATCCCGCTATACTCCAACATATTCTTATATGTCTTAGGAATCATTAAAGGCCTTTTGCCTATCCTCGTACCCTTTTTGCAGGCTACACCCCTTATCATAGGAATGGGTCGGAGATTAATTCTCCAAGGTGTTTATACAATCTCATAATTTAGTTGTCCCTTTTGAACCTAGATCTTGGGATCTCCAGTCAACAAGGTTGGGTATCCACTATGAGATTTTGATTATAGGGTTTTAACCCCATTCCCCTCGATAAACTTCCACATGATCTCTCGTTTAACCAATTTATATGCGGATTCGCGGTTTCACATAATCACTCATGATTATGCCACTAGAGATCATTTTATCATATAGCATTATCGCAACACATTTTAGTTGCATGCATAGGATTTTTCTCTAACAACTTATAAAGCAACTCGGCCGAAGAAGCTTTATATGTTTTCCATAGAGAATTTTCCACAATAATATATCTTCATTTTTGATAATCACATTACCTCTTTTGCATCATTTTATCCTTTTAGGATATTTCCATCATCGAATTTTAAGCGTTGTTAACGCGTTATTTCAAAATTCGAGACCAGATCAAAATACTCAACTTTAATTCACAATTCAAAATTTTTAAGCCCATAAAAATTACAAGTTCAAGATTACATTTCTTGCAAACTTGAAATTTAAACACAAAGCTTAAAATTTGAAACTCGAATTAATCCTTGAGATTTCGTTCTTCAAGTGTCTTGGAAACTTCATTCCAAACATTATTCTTGATGCACACATGTCAAAATGTTTTGTCAACATTTTTTCTTTTGTTACTTGATGATTTCTAAATTGCTTCTCCAATGAGCATATCATCAATACACAAGCATACCTATGCTTAGGTGTGTACACATTTGTCACACTCATTAATATATTTGACAACATGACTTGTCAAACTCTTCATGTCTTTTATTTGGTTTTTAGTATGACTTTACTTTGGCCTTCATTTCTAGTTTAGCCAAGTACCCCCACATTTCAAATATTGTAGGAAACTCTATTTTCCTTCAATCACAAGGTTTTCGTCCTTGCCTAAATGTGGTAAGTGATTGAATCCTAGAATTGCAACCCCCACAACTTCGGGTAGTAACGAAGTGCACTGGCGTTCAAACTTCCGTGTTTCAAGTTCTAAGCGTTATAGTCTTACAAATCCAAATTCAAGTTTTTATTTCTTGAAAATTTCGGATTTAAGCGTACTTGCTTACAAAAGTTGAAACTTGGATAATATTCTCAAACTCGGTTCACATTTTGCAATTTAAGCGCACTAACTTAGAAAACTTGAATTCAAGTTTTTTTAAAACTTGCAAATTCATGTTATAAGCGTACTAGCTTAGAAATTCAAAATGAACCAATTTGAGATATTGCAACGCCTAATCAAAATTTGTGGCTTCGATTTATCACTTGTGTTTTAAGCGTACAAAGCTTAGAAACTCGAATTCAAGATTTTATAGTCTTGCAGATTCAAGCTTAAGCGTCAAATTCTTAGACAACACAAGTATAATCTACTCACAATTTCCCATAGCAAAACTCATTTGCTAAATTTTATTGCAATCTCATTCTTGAAGTGTTTAAACACATCACTGGCCTCGTTTTTGCTTCATAGCAAAAAAGTCACAACAATATCATGTGCAAATATTGATAAAGTAACAAATTACTTTTCTCACATCTCTAGTTTGCACAATCTTTCCATCACAAACATCATTGTGAGTAACCTTTCAGAAATTTTGTTGTCCTCTTTGATTCTCAAGCGAATCACAAGGTCTTCAAGATTCATCTATTTTCGCTTATGCTTGAGATAATTCTTGAAGTCCTTCCATGACGGAGGCAACTTTTCAATCATAGCGGCCACTTGGAATGAGTCACTTAGAATCATTCACTCCGCATGAATTTCGTGCATGATTACTTTCAAATCTTGCACTTGTGCTATCACAGGCTTTGTATCAACCATTTTGAAATCCAGGAATCGCCCAACGATGAATTTCTTCATGCCGGCATCCTCGGATCTATACTTTTTCTCCAAGGATTGCCACAATTCCTTGGCCGTCTTCACTAGACAATACACATTGTATAATGTGTTGTCCAGTCCATTTAGAATATAATTCTTGCACAGGAAATCGCTTTGATTCCACGCATCAACCGCAACTCTCTTTTGGTTGTCGGTTTCACTCTCCATAATAGTAGGAGCATCCTCATTGAGGAACCTTGCCAACCCCAAGGTTGTCAAATAAAACAACATCTTTTGTTGCCATCGCTTGAAATTGTTCCCATTGAACTTTTCAGGCCTTTCACCATGATGAACCGGAGTCGTTGTTGCACTCGACGAAGCCATTTGTTGCTAGTATTGTCTTAAGATTGTTGTATAAAATTTATTGGATGTGTATCTTAGGAAAGTAGCAAGCAAAAACAACAAATGGCTTTGTATTAGAAATGTCGAGGCGAGATTTGGAATCTCTGTCCTTAAGACAATATTGCCCCGCTACGGTGCTAACGGTTTACTTTGGCAATTTGTCTCCAAGATACAACGACTATGATTTGGGATAGGAGCACTCCAAATCACAAATCCTTTAAACCACAAAGGTCTAAAAACGCTCAACCATAACAATCATGAAGACTCACAAAATTACTCAAATTTTGATCTTCAAATATGATGTGAATTTCCAAAATTCCATCTTCAAACGTGATGTGAATTACTCAAATTCCATCTTCAAATATGATGTGAATTACTCAAATTCCATCTTCAAATGTGATGTGAATTACTCAAATTCCATCTTCAAATATGATGTGAATTACTCAAATTCCATTTATAATTCATTCAAAGGTTGTTTCTTATATAGTATACCAAGTGGTGTCATCAAGAGACACAATTTGGAAGCATCCATCATGAAAAATTGCACCCCAACATGAATGGACACACCATTTAATTTGGAAGCATCTAATCATGAAACATTGCACCCCAACATGAATGGACACACCATTTAATTTGGAAGCATCTAATCATGAAACATTGCACCCCAACATGAATGGACACACCATTTAATTTGATTCAAATTTCCAACAGTAGCACGCCCATGTCGGAGTTGAGATGCCAAGAGATTAATCAGTTGATGACATTGGGACTGAGTGAGAGTCTCTCCAACTCCCGTGGTAGAAACATGAGTACTGCCAGCAACATCAGTATTGCTTTAACAAGCATTTGCATTTCCCTCAGATTGTTTTTGCTTGAACTTTGGATGACCCGGAGGATGGCCATGGAGCTTGTAACACTTATATATTGTATGTCCTGTAAAGTCACAGTAAGTACAAATAATTACGTATCGCTCATCATATTTACCTCCCTTAGAGATCCATGGCAGGGATTCTGCGACAATGCATGTCCTCACACAATTTATTCCATAAAACACACAATTTGCGATGCCACTGAAATCTTCGGCCGTTCCACAACCAAATTTTTCCAGCACTTCTCCGTTCAACTCAATGCCATCACAACCAACTAGATTCTCGGACACTATTCGTTCAGCAGCTCCACAATGTATCAATTTCGACGTCATTTTCTCAAATCTTAGCGTTGGTTCAAGCCAATACCGCAATCATTAACGAGGATTTGAAATCGATGCGTCAATCCTTGCTCGATTTGAAAGCAGTGAGGGCAGATTGCTTCAAAGCACAAATCGACCTTGCCGCAGACTCAAATGTTGTTTATGGAATTGAAGATAACAGTTTGGAGGGCAAGGAAACCGAAGAAAATTCAGGACCTACGCTGGCTGGGAAGGTGGACGAAATGAACCGACCTCTAACTACAATCTTCAAGAGTTGGTTCACGAGGATTTGAAAGATCGTGCCACATCGAGCCAACTAGTAAACAATGGGCCTAAAGCATCTGTACTAATCTCTGACTTGTCGAATCCTGTGGTGGAGAATGGTTTTGTTGAGTCCTCTAAAGCACCTGACCTCAGTAAGGAATGTGCTGGTTCTGCAGAAATTCTCACTCTTGATGGGGATCTCCAGCTCAAGAAACATGCGATGGACTTAGAGGCTAGGCCAGCTCAATTCCGCAGATGAAAATAATCTATCCAAATACTTTGAAGAAGTGGGAACAATCAAGGCTGATATGGAAAAGCTTATCGATATGTTTCTTGATCTTCAAGACCTCAACAAAGAGACAAGATCCTCTCAAAATTCCAAGGTTCTTCGAGGGTTAAAGATCAAAATAAATTCAGATATGGTTCATTCCATCAGCTTCATGAACATTGATTCCAAGGGTGATCTTTGACGCACAGTTGTACACAATCTTGCAGATAAACCATCATTTCCAAAGCAAGAAGTCCTCACTTCAGCACAGCACGGTGAATTCATTCATAAAGTAATTCTGGAAGGTGTGCAGAGTCGTACTGAAAATATGCGAACCAATTTTGGAACTCATTGGTTTAATCAAACACGTTTGGGGTATACGGATGAGTACGTCGAGCTAGACTTTTGCTATGTCAATTTTGTGGATGCCAAAGAATTAATTCAAAGTTATAGCTGTAGTAATTATGAAAAGACGAAGAAAAATAATAATAAATCAAGAAAATATTAAGAAAAGTAATTAATGATCTTAAAAAAATGGACATAGTAAATAATTATAATAAGAAGAATAAAATAAATTCATCACCATATTTGAGCATTCCAGACAAATGTTAGTACTTATCTTCAATTGCAATATTTTGACACGATAGCCATTTATCTTTTCCATTAAGACACGATAGCTACTGAGGCTATGTTTGGTACGTATGAAAAGGGTGGATAAAGCCTTTAATCCAACGTCTGTCTCCATTTTTGCAAGTCCGTGCCTTTCCCGAAGGCCCGGGATTGTGCCCTGTTAAAGCTTTAAAATAAATCCCTAGCGAGGATAATGATAGTGAAGCCCATTCTCCACAGTAAATGTGATAAGAGCCAAAGTTTCCAATTTTGCCCTTGTCCTTCCGACAAGGTTACTTTTACACGATTTTTTTGATATTTTCACCGTATGTGTCGCGCTTGACATTGCCGATTCTTTGAATTAAATACCGTAAAGTTCACTCATATATCTTATTATCTGGTATGATAAATTTTGCGGTCCAGGGATAAGGTTGAGTTCATACATTGGAAAATCTTTTCATTCAGGTACTTGAAGGTAAACAATGTGATACGGAACTATGTTATGGCGTTATTATGCTTATAAAGTTGTGTATCTATTGTTAGAGAATGAAACAAATTTACATATTTTCTGTTTTTTGGTAATGTATAACTTAATGTTGAAGGCTAGTGTCAATATGTTATGAAAATCTGGTTGTATGTTAAGCAAGAATTGAGCAGCTTCGTAGTGGTTATATACTTCACATGAAGCCGTCACGTAAATCGTGAAGTTGAACAGTGGCATTAGTGTTGTGTATTGAAGCCTGTGTGCTTTGTATTGTTAATTACTTAAATTTGCTTTACCCTTCTTGTAAGTTTCGTTGCACCAAGGACACTCGACTTAGGAACATTTCCTTATCGTAGCGTTGCAAAGTATAATGTTTGGGTCACTCATTTGATAAGTGTTTTAGCACGACATTACAAGAAGTTGGTTGTCGAAAGAAGGCAAGTGGATCATACGTTGGACGTGTCTTACAGTATGACACGCCGAGTAAACGCGCAAATTGATCATTTACACATATAACTTTGCTCTATATCATTTCTGTTGTACAATGTGAATGTATTAGGTTGTTGCAGTAACTTTGTTTAATTATAATGTTACTTTTGTATAGTAGTGATTAAATTTGTATTTTGTAGGAATACAAGACCAAATTCTTGAATATATGATGGAGGGTGCCCTAGCTCGGGGAATAGCAATGGGAAAATGTAGTGGTTACTATAATCCACTTGATTATTAACTGCATGTGATTCATTGGTAAACCAAACGAATGTTCGTGTAGTTGGTTTGCAACCTGTTTCTACATTCGAAATGTATTTACTAGGTTCAAGTTATTGTCGAGAACAAATTTATCTTTAGTTTCACTTTCAATTATATAATGTCTGCTAGCAATGCACAGATAATGCTAGCAGTATCCTTGATTTTTAGTTTTGTTTTGTGTTTTGTTATGTTTGTGATTTCTGTGCTCCTTGTGAAATGTGGACTGGAACCTCTGGTCATTGCCATGCTTTTGATAATGAAGCTTGGAACAACATGAGGAGGTCGAAGAGGGATAACCACATATTTACGATGTATCCCCCACATCAATTCTAAAATGCATGTGTGGAAGAAGACCTACTGCACTCTGGTGACTTTGCTTAGTCGGAGTAGAGTTGGATGTACTTGGTTCGTTGGCTTCTCAACACGGTTTGAATTGTTAATCACATAAACTGTTATTTTGGAAACATAAAATGGTATTTTGCAACTCGTTATTTTGGCATTGGACATTTGGGTAACTTTTGTAGTATGTTTATATTTATTAATTTTATTTATTATAATATTTTCAATATTTTATATATACTATTTAATTCATTATAATATTTTTATTAATTAAATTAAATAAATAAATTTAGTTTGATTAACTAAAATTTAATTAAAATAAAATAATAGAAATGGGTGCAAAACCTCTTCAAGGGTATTTTTGTCATTTCACAAATAAAATTAATCTATATCACCTATTATCAACTACACCAAACACAATATTACTTATCATAATTTACTAATCATACGAACCAAACATAATATAGTTTATCAATTAGTTTAGTTATCAACTCATTATCCACTTTTTAATCTATCCATCATTTATCATATCACAGCAACCAAACGCAGCCTGAGGGGAAAAGGACAGACTATTTCTCCATAACCAGTTTCAAAAATTTTAAATTTGTTAACTGTAGGGACATAGAAACCTCTGTACCGCTAGTTTGAATTTGAGGTAAGTTTCACCTGATATTTTTCCACAAGTTATTCACGTGTTTCACGGTTCGAATTCTTTTAGATTTGCTACGGTACATGAATACTTTAGAAGTGCCTGTTCTTATTTGAGTAGACCATAGTTGTTTATTAATTAAAGCTTTAAATCTTACATTCGAAGCTTATGGTTTGTTCTCGTTGATAATGACTTTTCTATTTAAAATTTCTTTTGTTATAAACTATTTGTGAGTAAGATGGAGTAGTAGCATGTTATTTCCACATAGGACAATATATTCCTACATAAGAGTAAAATAAATAGGAACTTGTGTCTGTTGTATTTGTTGAAACGGATTAAGACTGGATATTTGATTAAGCACTACAACAACTTTACACTTGTATTTTGAGACTACCTGTAAAAAAAAAAATAACAAACATGGAGATGCGCTTGTTGCATCTTGATATAGAAGATTTGGAAATATATAAAAATTTCAATTGAAATGAATTATACAGAAATTGGGGTGAATAGAAATGGTGTATCAAAACTATATTCATATATTATATTATAGTTAAATAGGATTGTTGAATAAGATAAATTAGTCAGTTATTGATTTTGGATTTTGGAATTGATTTTGGAAATACTATATTTATTGCTGATGTGAGCAGATAGTAGCAGCGGAAGTCGGGTGAGAAGTCGAATATTATAATCTTTTTATTCCACTATTCAGTTTTATTTTCAGGTGACAGGGCAGGTACTAGTGGACGGGATCAAATTTAGACTGACAACGGGATAAGGTAGAGCCACTAGTTTCTAGTGTTTGATATTTTTGGAAGAATATATATTTTTGATGTCCAATATGTTTAAGAGATTGTATGTTTATGTCTATGTTTGTGTTTATGTGCTATTGATTAGCATCTCGATCAGGTATGTCAAATTTTATTTATGATGGAAAGTATTTACTTTGGTGATAGTGGGCCTGTCATCATTTGCTTAGGATTGTGATATTGGATTCTGATATTTATAGTCGAGATGCTGTCTGTTTGTTGTCTGTTTTAAATAAATTCCGGCTCAAATATATTTATACATCATCAAGTGGTAAGTCTTGGTTTTAGGAGGGCCCCAGTGTGTGGTTGGTTAATATTTGTTTTAAAAAAAATAGCCGGAATATTATTGCTTGATTATTGATCGCGATTAAATGTATTAATTGCATGCTAATGTGAGATTAACGCGAGGGGCCCTACAATAGCGGTCGCAAAGCAATGCACAAAGGTTTTGCACAATTAATCTGCTATTCGAGTCGAGAGCAAAGAATGTATAACTGAGTATGACAAGGTAGGAGTATAAAAACAGGGAGTGCAAGCTAATCAATGTAACCTGAATGATCATAAATGAAATTTCTTTTTCTGTTCTTCAAATTCTCTTCTCTCTTGCTTAATTCTTACGAGTCCGGCTGACTCAAACTAGCCAACTCTATCACATACACAATACTAATTCCTCTTTTGAAAACCAAAAAAACTACTCACCGCTATAAAAATTATATCACTGTAAAAGAAATATGGAGATGGATCTTATACGTAAACATTACCTCAAGGAATAAGTAATTTAGCAAAGTAAGCTTCGAAGATTTCAAGCTTTTGGCTGCGTCAACAACTATGATAGAATGGGCGCGGAATTATATCTTCAGTAAAGGAAAATGGCGTGCTTATCTGAGATTTTTATGGGCAAAATGATCATCGTTGATTTCTGTATGCTACACTGTTTCATAATCCTTCTCATCTTCAGGGATGTAGTTTCACGCTTCAACAGGGAATATTACCAGGACTTCGGGAAAAGGTGATTTATACAACCCTGAGGCTTAACATTGGATAACACCATTTTCCCACCCTTATCACACAAACCGACACAGCCCTATATGTTTAAAAGTAATGGATATAACCCCTAGCATGTATATACTTATATATATATATATATATATATATATATATTTGTGTTTTGCGTATATAAAATGTATGTAAAAAGACAATTGAATTCTGTATTTTTTATTTTTTACATTTCCAGGGTTGATATATCAAAAATTTAAAAAATATTGGTTCAAGCCATCAATGTAGGGGTGCTTATCGGACCGGGTCAATCCGGACTCGGTCCGAAACCGGATCGGTTAGTCCGGTCCAAAACCGAAACCGGACTAACCGGTTCCGGTCCGCCCCGATCCCGGAACCGGTATCAAACCGGTCCGGGGCGGTTCCCTTAAACCAAACCGGTAGCACCACCGATTCCGGTGCTACGGGTTCCGATTCCGGAACCGTTTAAATTTTAAAAAAATTAAAATTTTTATTCAGCATGGCAAGGCTATAAAGCCGTTGCCATGCTGAACATTGGCAACGGCTCTTAGCCGTTGCCAACGTTCATTTTTTTTTTTGAAATCTATAAATATATGAATTTTTTTCATTCTTCTCACAATTCATTCTTCTCACAATTCTATACTGCAATCTCATATTTTCCTCTCAATTGTGCTATCTACAATTTACTTATATAATAATGGCATCTTCATCTAGCAGCGGAGCTGGTCATAGCCGGGGTCGTAGTCGGGGTCTCGTCCCGGGTCGTCTATCACTGAGTTCATCTTCGGCAATGAATTTGTCTGTACCAATACCTGAGTTAAATGAAAGTTATGATTTTTTTGTTGACCTCAATGTTGGTGGTTCCTCTATGAATGTCAAACCGCAACCAGTCGAACCTCCTGCTGCCCAAGCCCAAGAGAGACAACAAGTGGAGTCATCCGGAGCCACTACAGCAGCAAATAGACAACCGACTCGTGCCAAAAGAAGTAAGATATGTGATCACTTTGAACTCGCTCAAAAAGAAGGTACTAATGAATCTGTTGCAATATGTAAATTATGTAAGATGCAATATTCATATAAAGCTGGTGGTTCCAGTGGATGCACTGGAAAATTTAAAAAACACTTAGTAAAAAAAACATAATTTTGATGAGACAACATTACAACCATTAGGTCGAGAAGCAACACAAGCACAAATTATTGTTCTCACTGTCACGAATTTTATTTTAACTGCTGAAATTAACCGTATGTCACTTGTTAGATATGTGATTAGATGTGAACTACCTTTTTATACAAGCTGGACATGCTGGTTTTATTGAATTTGCTTCGTCTATACAACCTATGTTTAAACATATTTCCAGGCCACACTAAAAAGAAATTGTATGGAAGTATTTGTTGAATATTGAAATACATTGTTTCAACATCTTTCTAGTATGCCTTGTAGGGTTAGCTTAACAACCGATATTTGGACAAACGTAAATTCAGATTCATATCTTGTTGTCACTTGTCATTGGATTGATGATAATTGGTGTATGCAAAAACGAATTTTGTCTTTAGATGAGTTAGATTGTGCACATACTGGTTATGTAATTGCTAAATATGTATTCAACACTTGTAGACATTATGGAAATTCAGGATAAGGTATTTTCAATCACATTAGACAATGCTGCGAATAACAATGCTGCGATGCCTGATTTAAAGACCTATCTGAAACCAATGCTTGATGATGTTTTTTTTCATGTTAGATGTGCATGTCATATGATTAATTTGGTTGTTAAAGTTGGTTATGAGGACAATCACTCAGCATGTATTGAAAAGATGAAATACTGCGCTAAATGGTTACGCACGAGCCGTGTAAAGCGCGATTGGAAACAATTATGTTTATCTACTGGTTTAAACTATGTTGCACCGATACACCAAAAAATTTTACGGTCAAGTATCGGATACGCGAGGATACGGCACCCATACGTATCGGATACGCCACGTGGCGTATCCGAGGATAAAAAATAAGTTTTATTTCGGATACGTTTCGGATACGGTCAAGATACGCCGTTGACCGTATCCGACAAGGGTAGAATACGGGAAATTTCGAAATTTTTTTAAACAATAGGGTTAAAACTGTAATTAAAATTAAATTATTTAACTAAATCCCTATTTCCTAACCACTTTAATGTGTTTATGTCGATTATATGCTTGAAATTTTTAGATGTCCTGGATTAATATTTTACCATTTGTCGTGAAGTTGGTGAGTTTGCAACTTTATTCTGATTTCTAATGTGTTTAATGTTGATTATATGCTTGAAACTTGATTTATTACAAATATTATTAATTATATATTTATATATATATAAATCAATTAATCAAATTTGCCGTATCCGGACGTATCGTATCCTACAAATTTTGAAAATCTCGTGCAGTCGTACCCGTATCTGCGTATCCACGTATCCGCGTATTCGTATCCGTGCAACATAGGGTTTAAAGCATCTTCTTTTTCCATCACCAATAGAAACTAGGTGGAATTCGTTGTACAATATGTTGACTGCTATGTTACCTTACAAAGATATTTTAACTCCATTTTATAATTCATATCAAATGCCTGATAGCGATGGTAGTATTTATTTGACTAATGAGGATTGGGAATTTGTTGAAAAAAATTGTGTATCATTGTTAGGTACTTTCAAAGAAGCGACGGAACGCTTCTCCGGTGTTGCTTATCCAACTTCCGTTTATTTTCTTCCTTCAGTATTTAATATGTTTGATAAGTTTATAGAATTTAGAGATGACTATGACTTGCATGCTTTTGTTAGTGCAATGGAAACTAAATTTATAAAATATTGGGAACAATCCCACACGTGCACTGCATCGCAACATTGCTAGATCCTAGTCAATGTTTATCTTCATTTGAGATATTTTTTGAATATTATGCTAAATTTTTGCGGAAGGTTGTTGACGATCAAAAGACGTCTACAATGCAATCTCTCCAAAATATGTTTCAATTGTATTATAATCAACAGGCAAGTGAATCATCGCAACAAAGGCCTGCTGAAGAACAACCCTCAAGCTCCAACTTAAGGTGGGGGCTTCAATTTGCTTAGGATGCTGGGCAGGAAAAAACTTAAGGGAAAAGGACATTCTACTAGCACGTCGACTGAGTTGCAAATTTATCTGAATTATCAATTTGTAACGGACGACGTGTTACAATCGTGGAAGTCAAATGCGGCTCAATTCCCTATCTTAGCCAAAATGGCTAGAGACGTGTATGTGGTACAAGCTTCAAGTGTCGCTTCTGAATCTGCATTCTCAACATGTGGCCGAATTATTGGAGAATACAGAAGTAGCCTCTCTGCTGATTCGTTATGCATGCTCACGTTACTTAAAATTGTTTGAAGCAGAATGTAAGAATAGAAGAGATGGGGCGGTTGACGAATTCGTAAACCATTATGACGAGCAAGAAGAAGAGAACGCAAAAACAATACTTATCAATTATGAAGAGTGCTAAACAACAATATTTTTTTATTTTGATTTTTTAATTGCCATCTCTTTACAATTATTTGTATGCATCTATATTATGAAATGAAGAAGAAATATATTGAATTTGTGATGAATATTGGGGAAACATTTACAACAATAAAAAAAATTAATTTTTTTTTTAAAAATAAAATTCGAAAAAAATAAAATAAAATAAATCGGAACGGACCGGATCGGCCCGGAACCGGTTGGAACCGGGACCGATCCGGTCCCTTAATGGACCCGACCAGTTCCGTGCTTAACGGATCCGAAATCGGTCGGTTCCGGATCGGACCGGACCGATCCGTTAAGCACCCCTACATCAATGTTATTATTATTATTATTACATATTATTACATATAAAGATTGATTCAACCAATAAGTGAATTAAACGAAGAATCTCTTCAGTAATGCCCAATTAATTTTGATGTTTCAAGTCCTCAGAATCCAAATAGAAGTACTTGTCCAACATGCAAAACTCCCATGCAACACGTTAGACCTTCCCCTCCACCACGTACCCTCTTCCCTCAACTCTACTTAAACACCCTTCTCCTCCATGCAAATTCAACTTTTGATTCACCCCTTCACAAGATTCCAAAAAAATGGCCGAGCGGTACCCATACGGCATGCAGCAGCAGCAAACCAGGCTCCAGCAGCAGCCTCGCAGCCACCAGGTCGTGAGAGCCGCCACAGCCGTCACAGCCGGTGGCTCACTTCTCATCCTCTCCTGCATCACGGTGGCTGCCACCGTAATTGCCCTGACAATAGCGACCCCTCTTCTGGTGATATTCAGCCCGGTGCTGGTTCCTGCTGCCGTTACAGTCTTCTTGCTGTGTTCTGGGTTCTTGGCCTCCGGAGGATTCGGGGTGGCGGCAATCAGTGTGTTGTCTTGGATTTACGGGTATGTGACCGGAAAACACCCTCCGGGCGCGGATGCGCTGGACCAGGCGCGGTGGAAACTGGCGGGGAAGGCGCGGGAGATGAGGGACAGAGCGGAACAGTTCGGGCAGCAAGCTTCCGCTTGATCTGAACTAACTGATTTTATTTTATGTGTATGATTTGCATCTGCGTGGGTGTATTTGTGTTGCATTGTATGGCTCTGAATTTTCAAGTTCTGGAGAAATTGTCAATTTCCAATTTTTGGGTTGATTTTTCAGGTGCCAGTTGTCCATGTTCTTTTCTCCTTTCTATGTTAAGGAGGGTTTGTTTGATGATGTTCTTAGAAGCATAATCACCGTTCATTTGGAATCTTTTTTTTAAAAGAAAAAAAAGATTTTACATGGATGGATGGTAAATGATGCCCCTAAGGTTAGTGCCCTCTAGGGCAACAACAAACAAATCGTTAGGGGCAGTAGAAAATAAAGTAACATGATAACTGAGGGCTATTGTTGGCTAATTTAAAAAAAAATTGTGAATTTAAAAAAATATTCAAAAATAATGTTAATTTTTTTTTTATATTAATCTAAGGTAAAACGCATTCTGTGTATGCTTTTCTTTGATATATTACTTTTTTTTTTAAAATTCATCATTTTTTTTAAATTAGCAGGCTATTGTTACCTAATCGAAATAATAAAGTTCATATTTTTATACTACAACAGTCAAATTTTAATTTTGTTCATGTGAGTGTGAGACTGACTTGGTGAAGATTCCTAGAATATTATTTTTAATTTTATTTACAACAATTATTTTAAATTTGATCTATTATCTATTTATACTTTTAACAAATAAATTTACTTTCTTAATTTATTTATTAACTATATAAATATAAATAAATAATTAATATATTAAAATAAATTTTTTTTTTTATAATTAATAATTATTTAGATTTTTTTATAATTAATAATTATTTTATATTTTATATAAATATATATATTTTCACATTTATATAAACATATTAATAATTCTTGAAATATTCTCTACCATTTTATTTACGACAATTAAATCATTCCACACATTATTATTTACAATATATCTTCATATTAAATAAAATTTAATTTTTATCAAATTTTTATTTAAAATAATAAAATATATACAAAATATAATTATATTATTTATTCCCTAAAATAATGAAATATTCAGTTTTTCTTATTTGTAAATTTATAAATAATAAAATTAATTATAAATTATTTTTGTCATACTAATCTTATTTTTTAAAATATTAGCCTATATTTATTAAATAAAAATCAATCATTTTTAAAATAAATTGCAAAATCCTAAAAAAAAAGTAAAAAGGTGTTTTTAGAGCCAGATCTTTGCACCAAAAAAAAAACTCCATTTAGCGTTTGACGGTTGGAATTGTTCTCTTCTCGCTATTTTGGAGTAAAATGCCAAAATAACATTAATGAGTTGTGGAGATGGCTTAATATCTCTAAGTTCTGTCTGTGCTTCACTCGTCAGACACAAGTCTTTAACCAATATAAGGTGACAAGTGAAAGAGAACAACCCTCCAAACAAGTGAGACTCCACAACGAGTAGTGGAGATCATCCATGGCCTGGAGGCTCTTTCATTCATTCCTCAGATTGCGTGTGGTCAAACATTAAGCCAATGTGTCATAGATTTGTTCCTCAACAATGTGTTATTCCTCATACTTCCACATGAACAAAGGCAGTTGTTGGTAGCATGTTTATTATAAGTTGGATTTGAGGTGATGCCCAAAAAGGTGTCGTGTGTGGCAGCTGCCTCATGTGTCCATTTTGAGAAGAGCTAATAAATATTGGGTGAATTGTATAAAATCTCTATATTATAGTAAATATACATGTAACATATCAGTGCTTAACAAAATAGGTAAAAAAAAACCCATATTTTCTTGAAACCCATTTATTACAACAACAAAAAAAAGCAAAAAATACTCTTTTTTTTTAAAACCTTACACGAAACTCCCGTGTTTAACAAATTATGCAAAAAAAACTCATCTAGTTTCGTAAATCATGCACAAAACTCTTTCAATTGTAAATATTATTTTCTTCTTTTTCTATAATGATTTTTTATTTTAATTTTAAAACGAATAATATCAAAATTTTAAAATGAATATATTTTAAGGTTTAATTTGAAAATAAATTATGAATAGTATTCTGAATTTTTATTTGAAAATATGCATGTTTATTGACCAATTCAAATTCTTTTTGTCAAGATTGTAATATATTGAGTAAGCAATAATTGCATATATAAATAATATGCATATTTTAAAAAAAAATTCATAAAATATGTTTGTACAATAATAAAAATATATATATACAAAAAAAAAGTTATATGTAAACTTATATAATATATATAAACGTTTATAAGCTTGTTTTAAAAAAAACAAGTTTATAAAAAAATAATATGCACATTTTAAAAAAAATTCATAAAATATGTTTGTACAATAATAAAATATATATATACAAAAAAAAAGTTATATGTAAACCTATATAATATATATAAACATTTATAAACTTGTTTTTATAAAACTTGGGTTTTAACGAGATTAAATAAAATCTATTTATTTGCAAAATCGAGGGGATTTTGTACAGGATTTAAGAAATAAAAAGGTTTTGTCTATTTTGTTTAACACGGGGGTTCGTGCAAGGTTTCGTGCATATTTACCATAACACAAGGGTTTTTATACAATTTACCAAAATTATTTAGTTATTATTCAACAATGAATTGATTAGAATTGTGAATCGAAACCTTTGAAACTTACGAAAACAGAGATTGAATCCACTTACGGTAAAACAAGATCGATGAAGTTTTTTTCTTAATTTAGTATAATTCTTTTAATCAAACGAGGAATTTAAGAAAATCTAGAAAATACGGAAGACATTTCTAAAAAAATATGAGCTTGTACCTAATCCTCCTCATTATCGTAATTTTCCATTTAATAGGTGGGTGACTACATATTTTTTGTGATCTGAAAGTTAATTTTTGTTATTGATTTGTTACCCGATCTCACTTGCGGTCATACACACATCAACACACATACAAACATATACATATTTTGAATATTATACGTTATTTGTATTTTATATTTGAGTCTATATTTGTTTTATTTTTAAATATAACTAAACACAAATCATCATACTTCTTAACCAGCTGCTTGCAAACAAACACAGCTAGAGCAAGCAGCACGTTGTATATTGTACAGTCAACATATAAATCAAATACACGGGAAAGAATGGAACAAATATGAGTAGGGGTACCGAAGATTTTCATGGCTTTAGTGGATATGAGTCTTCACAGATTGGACAGATAGGTGCAAAACCCGATTGTGCTCAAGCAAAGGTCTACCATTAAGAAGAACAGCAGCCACTCTTTTGGACTAAAGGTTGTCCTCGCATCTGCACAGTTGGTGGCCTTTCATTGCTTGATGCAGGCTGACTTGCCATCCTGTAATGTTAGTCAAAATGAGGCATGTCCAAGACATAGCATTAGTACCAATGACTATTCAATTTCAATAGGATACGGGTCTATTGGTAGAGATAGGAAAATGCTGAATTTTGGAATAGGTTTCAAAGGACGCGTGAATAAAATTAAAAAGAAAAAAGAAAAGAACCTGTTCTTGATATCAGCAGACATTGCCATGAAAGCCTCTTCAACGTTAGTCGCGTTTTTCGCACTTGTCTCCATGAACGGAATTCCGATTTCATCAGCGAATGCCTATCACAAGATAAATATGTACATTTGAGTGAACCAATCAGTCTAAAGCAATTATAGGAATTCAGATTGATACGACTGCTACCTTAGCTGTGTCATATGGCACAGCTCTATTATCCTTGAGGTCGCACTTGTTTCCTACTAAGAGCTTGTTTACACTTTCACTGGCATATCGACCAATTTCACTCAACCATTGCTTCACATTGTTAAAGCTTTCTTGGTCGGTGACATCATAAACTATCTGCCATAAAATTTCAAGTAAATGAAGGATGCATTTACAAAGATGCCTAACGAAACCTGTTTGATAGGAATCAGGCTTGGAGGTAACTTACTATAATTCCATGAGCCCCGCGGTAGTAACTACTAGTTATAGTTCTGAATCGCTCTTGACCAGCAGTGTCCCACTGCAAGTGAAAATTTAATTAAAAAAACAGTGAAGTACGTTTGTAAAAATACGTGTAGCAGTTATCTAGTTCCAACTCATTCCTTGAGTCTCTTTTTCCTTCCTCCCACAACAAAAGCTTGAACATCATTAAAATTTCAGAAGACGATAAATAAACAACTCAGATGTTAAGAGACATACAACACAGGCCTTCCAACATAGAATAGGGCAAAAGAACAATTTCTTCTAAATAAAACAATTACCAAACCTTCTCATCTCCCCAATGTAAAAAAAAAAAAAAAAAAATGCAAATAAAAAGAATAGAGAATATTAGAAAACTTTTCCATTTCATGCTTGGGATTGATCAAAGGCTGAAAAACTATCAAGAATGGGACTTTCGAATTGCAGCTATCTCGAGCATAATTTCGCATTCTTGAGCATCCTGTTTTAAGGAAGAATATTGGGGGCAGGCCCATCCTGCTCAAATCACAACCCTTGTTTTCAAGATGAATAAAAATGGAAGAGCCCACAAACCAAACCTCTCCCAAGTTTCAAACCGAACCCAACATCCCAACCACGTCTCCCCCTTTGAAAAGATATTCCTGAAGAGATGCCCATTTCGATTCCAGAGAGACGGTTGAAAGTGAGAATGAAAGAGAATGAGAAAATTTGTTGTAACTAATCAAAAAATTTAAATATCAACCGAAATGGCTAACAAAAAGTGATCAGTCTCTCTATGTGGGATTATCATACACAGTATTATGAAAAGAACTCCAAAAATTGAAGTGACATTGTAGTTAACTGCTAAACAATCGTGTATCTAATAATTAAACATAAATATGAGTACAAAGTGTAAATAATTGGAATTAACTAAATTCCAGGAGCGACTCAAAGGCTGTTGCTTGAGTTCGGCTTGAAAACATTCGAAAATTCTCGAGTTCAACTACAGTTCAGTAAATTCAATTTCGATTCAAATTTTTTTTGGAATCAGCTCAAGAAATTGAGAACTAACTCAGTTTGGTTGATGATAAATAGGAAAAGGAGAAGACTACACGGTAATTTTGATCATTCAGAATAACACAAACAGTGGGAGTAATTAAATTGAAATCCACAAACAATAAAACTCTTGGGGGATAAAAATAATGAATCTGGTCAAGAATCTTACAATCTGGAGTTTAATAGTCTTTCCATCTTGCTCCACGGTTCGTATTTTCTGTAGAAGTTAAAAAATTAGATTATGTTTGTACCAGGTAAGCATATCCTCAAAAAGAATAACCTTACAAAGTCGACACCAATTGTGCTGATGTAACTGTCCAGGTATGAATCATCCTATATGACAAACCATCAACTTTCAGTCACGGGCACAAATTCACAAGTTGTCGTTCGAAACAAAAACGGCAAATTCATAATACAGACTGCAGAGCAATAATAGTTTCATCACAAATTCTGAATTTAATTCACCTTCTTAAATTCAGAATAAAAGAATTAAGAAATCTTTTATCAAGTAGTCAAACTAACAGCACTATCAGCATACCAAGCAGTTTAATTCCATAGTTATCTGTTAAAATTAATCCATCGCTATAAATGCATTAACATCCAAAGCTCGGACACAATTTTTGCCAACAGGGAAATGCAAGAAAAAAACCAATGGCAACTTAGAGAACGTTCAGATGGAAATATGTGGCATAATATAACTCTACAGAGTAAACTTCAGCTATACTATCATTCTCAAGCTTGAGAATAACAAAATTCAAATCCAGTTATAATGCTCTCAAACCATGGCAATTCTTTGCATGGCGGTGTGGGAGCAGCGATTTAAAATTTTAAACAACTATAACTAATGCATAGTTTAATGCTTACAGCAAATCTCAGGAGAAGACATGACTTGCCAACACCAGAATCTCCGATTAAAAGAAGTTTGAACAAGTAATCACTGCACGAAACAACAATCAAAAGAATTTTCATCCTATTAAGATGGAAAGATAGTAATGTAACTTCAGCCATAAATTCCTAAAGCAACACATCCCCGCTCCAGGTAGATAGGTTGGAACACACATTCAATGCAATCTGGAGACCCAAAAATCGCCTCAGCATTCCTACATATTGCTGGCTCAATTTTGTCTCAACCATTTCAGTGTTTTGAGAATCTTAGGCGTGCAATAGCTAAAGTTTCAATTTCTGATTCATTCTAGTTGCTGGAGCCAGATCATTCGGGGAAGATAAACGCTACAATAAAGCTCTATTAGTAGCTACAGTCTCAAGGCTCAATTGATTTGTTCCCAATAGCGTATGCGTGGATCTACTATTATCCCATCAAGAGCAAAATTAAATAAAATTTATACAAGTTACAACCAAAAAATTACAGATCCAACCTATTCCAAAATAAGCATAAGGAAAAATCAAATCCGACAAAACCCTACATATTTTCAGTTATTTTCATTTATCTAATCCGTAAAGTGAAGAGATATTTACTATTCGGGAGACATGATTTGATGCGGCGATTCGACAGCGGTGGTGCCGGGATATTATCTTTCCAACTGGCGGAGATCGATCGAGATTGAGAATCGACACCGGAGTAGTTGACTGGGTTAACGGTCAGGAGCTAGCTGCATTGTTCGCGCTGGTGAGTACTTGGAAATAAGATAATATAGAATGATTTAATTTTTAAATATAATCATTTATAGGTTTATTATGAATAATACTTTTCTTTATTTTGGAACTGGTAAATTACGTATTTATATTTGTTGATTTATTTATTTTATGATATTATAATTTTGTTTATTCTTCCACCTAGTCATATTTTGGATCATTCACTTCTTCGGGTTCATCTTCTTCTACAAGTGAGACAATTCCTCTATTTGGACGATCAAAAAATATATGTTCAAATCCATGGCACTTGAGTAAGAAGTGAAGGTGTTCGGAAGACTTGATTTTGGTGTTTCATCTTTCTTTGGAAGTGATTCATTTGAAGAAAGAGGCTTAGCAACATTTCTTAGGGATGGCAATGGGACGGGTCCAGACCTGGACCCGCATTGAACCCTCCCAGTCGGGGTGGGTCTGGACCCGCTTCAACCGGGTTTGGAAGCGGGGCGGGGCGGGTCCTGGGATTGGTCGAACCCGCCCCGAACCCGCTCCGCTATACAATTTTAATTTTTTTATAAAAAAATTTGATATTGATTATACATTTTCCTTCTTTGATTGAACAATAAAGTGTCATTATTTAATTTTATATCAAAATTCATGTGTTCATGTTAAAGAAGTTGGACATTTTGAAGGAAATAAGAGCAAATTAATAAATATTTAGTAGCTTAAAGATAGTTTTACAATGTTTATTATAAATATTTACTAGAGAAAACATGAAATTTCACACAACTCAACTTTTGTGATTCAAAATTGATTTCTAGCTAATTTTTTTTTTTTTTTAAAAAAGCGGTGCCGGTAAACCCCCCGGGTTCGCCGGTTTAAGCGGGGTGGGGGCGGGTCCAGGTTTCATGTGTAGCAGGGCGGGTCCTGGGATTGGCCAAACCCGTCCCATACCCGCCCCGTTGTCATTCCTAACATTACCTCTATTGAGAAATACATCCTTGTTTTATGAGAAGAAGCTACTTCTTGGAGCTTCTTAATATGCTCATCCGCATTTATTATAAGCTTGACAACATCGTTGATCCAATATGGCTCCAATTGTATCATATTAGCTATTTCAGGTTTGAGTCCTCCAAGATAGCGAGTTATGCTCTATTCCTTTAGCTCAACAATTTGACACCTCGTTATAAAGTGATCAAATTTGGCCGTTAAGTCTCCATGTTTTCTCTCTTTGCTTACTGTTGTGAAACTTGAAAATTGCCTTAGCGATGATTATCCGACAAGAATTTTCAGATCTGAAACATTTTTTTCCCAAGTCGCAATCCCACTCTTTCCTTCAAGATGATGTTGCTTCTTGAGATGCTCCCACCAAATGAATCCATGTTTATCAATTTGATGGTAACCAACTTTACTTTGCGATCTTCGGAAACTTCATTATATTCAAAAATTCTTTCAAAGAAATAGAATCAATCCATGAATTCTTTGGGTCGCATTACATCAACTCTAACATTGGAATTTGGTTGAAATGCACGATTTTGGTGAACACGAATTCGAAAGAGACTCATTACTCAAACCATGGTTGCGACAAATGATTGTACTCCTCATCATCAATTTTTTGACCATCTGAATCGTTAAGCGACTCATCAAGTTCCAAAGGTTCGCTACGTTCAAGGCCTTGCCAGAGTTGTTGCACTTGTGTTATCAATGTAAGTGTATCGCCTTGGGGTGCACCGGTCCTGTTTGTTAAGAAGAATGACGGTTCGATGCGGTTGTGCATCGATTACCGACAGTTGAACAAAGCGACGGTTAAAAACAAGTACCCTCTTCCACGGATTGATGATCTGTTTGATCAGTTACAGGGCACGAGACTCTATTCTAAGATTGACTTGATGTCTGGTTATCATCAGATTCGGGTTAGAGAGGAAGATGTACAGAAGACAGCATTTCGGACTCGGTATGGACATTAAGAGTTCTTGGTTATGCCGTTCGGTGTGACGAACGCCCCGGCTGTCTTTACGGGTCTAATGAATAGGGTGTTCCAGCAATATCTTGACTAGTTCTTCATTGTGTTCATTGACGACATACTTATCTATTCTCGGAGTGAGGAGGAACGCGTGAGTCATTTGCGGACGGTGCTCCAGATCCTCAGAGATAATCAGCTGTTTGCCAAGCTCAGCAAATGTGAATTCTGGTTGAGCAGCGTGGTATTTCTTGGTCATGTCATCTCTAGGGACGGGATATCAGTGGATCCCAATAAGGTAGAGGCAGTGATGGAATGGTCTACGCCTACTTCAATGCCCGAGATACGGGGCTTTCTTGGTTTGGCCGGATATTACCGTCATTTCGTCGAGGGATTCTCGAAGATTGCCAAGCCACTGACGCAGTTGACTCAAAAGGGAGTACCATTTTATTGGTCTGAGGCTTGTGAACAGAGTTTCCAGGAGTTGAAGCACAGATTGACATCAGCACCAGTGTTGGTGATTCCCACGGAGAACAAGAGATTCGTTCTATTTACTGATGCATCACTTCAGGGCTTAGGATGTGTGCGGATGCAAGACAAGCATGTGGTAGCTTATGCATCGAGACAGTTAAAACCGCATGAGACTAGGTATCCAGTTCATGATTTGGAACTGGCGGCTATTGTATTTGCCCAGAAGATTTGGCGGCACTACTTGTATGGCACTTCGTTTAACATTTATACAGACCACAAGAGCCTATAGTTTCTCTTTACTCAGGTAGAGCTGAATATGAGACAGAGGAGATGGATGGACTTACTCAAAGATTATGATCGTGAGATTGAGTACCATCCTGGGAAAGCTAACTTGACAGCAGACGCCTTGAGCCGGAAAGTGAGGTGTACTGCTGAGGATGTCATGCGATTATCAGCCATGATGACCTCCTACTGTTATATGGGCTATGACTACGATGTGGATGCGTCGCCTGTACGTGTATCGACCTTATTAGATGTGCCAGATATTTATGAGAATATCAGGAGAGCTCATAAATCAGACGAGGAGATACGAAAATGGTTATCATTGGTACGTCTTGGTCAGTCATCGAAGTTCAGGGTGGCTGAAGACGGTTCCTTGAGGCTCGGTAACCGTTGGGTAGTTCCGAGTACGCCGGAGTTGCGTCAAGGAATCCTACAGCGGGCTCATAGCAGCAGGCTTAGTATCCACCCAGGAGGGAGAAAAATGTATAAGAATCTATGTGATCAATTTTGGTGGAAACTGATAAAGCGTGACGTCATCACTTTTGTCAAGAGGTGTTTAATCTGTCAGCGGGTGATAGGGTTGAATATTACGCGTTTTTATGCTATGATATGTATATGTTTTCGTGTTGATTCTTGGATTATTTTACGGTTTATGGTATATATTTCTATGTTTCAGGAATCAATGTTGAAATGCATAAAAAGTGGATGTGGGCTTAAAAATGCTGAAAAGGACCAAACTGAGCAAATCTGGAAAAGGAGGGACCAAATCGCAAGATTGGAGATTTGAGGTCCGCGATCGATCGCCAACTTTCGAAGATCAATCGCCACCATCCAGAATGTTTCCGCGATCGATCGCCAACTGACGAAGATCGATCGCCAAACCCGAAAATTTTGAGATTTTGTTTCCTTCTTGGTTATTTTGTGTCCAAACTTTACCAAACTCCTTCACCATTATATATATTAGGTCTTGGACGAAAATATGGACTTTTATCATATTTTACACCCTAGGAATAGCCTCCATCCATCCTCCCATCCTCCATATCACCATCATCCACCTCCATCCATCAACCATCCTAGGCTTTTGGAACACCTTCAACAAGGCGATTCAAGAGACGATCGAGAAGGAAGCGAGAGAGGGAGCAAGGATCTACGAACGAAGTCGACATCGGGAGTTTATTCTTGTCTTTTAATATTAGTTTTGATTTGTTTTGATTTACTATGTTGAACTAATTTATTTATCGAGGCTAGGCAATCCTTTGTCATGAACCTATGATTTTATGATTTATTTGATTGAATTCCTTTAATTCTTTGCGTATAATTTATTGATCTTCATGCTTTTGAGGGATTGATCGCCCTTGAATGATTGTTATATTGCGATTGAATTGACCATAGGATATTGCAATACGATATAATAAATTATACCGTGGGTTTTATGTTGAGACGGACCAAGTAAAATCTAGCACACGTGTGATAGCAATAGATTTACCAAAATCGAAGGCTAGTAGTTTTCATAGATCTTTATTCGATATTAATTGTGCAATAAGGACACGGGAGTGGTTTACTGCAACATTAATATTAGACTTGTTATAACTGGACCAAAGTATAACGAATGCATTAGGAAAACTCGTCACCTTAGAAATATTTGGATATTCAATCGAGAATTGTAGGGGATTGCATTGGTGAGCCAAAGTCTCGATAATCTTCTCTAGTGGATTTTTCTCGTTTACTTTTATTGACTTGGTTGGATTAGTAGTTAATTTATTTAATTAGTAGTTTAATTATTAATTCAATTTCGTAGGTTAAATATAGTTAAAAGCATCTTATTTGATACTTACAGTTAGTCCCTGTGGGTTCGACAACCTGTTCTTCATTTACTATACTAAAACTTGACGACCGTGCACTTGCGGTATAAAATCGCTACATTGGAATTAATTGTTTAAAATAAAAGTGATCAAGTTTTTGGCGCCGTTGCCGGGGACTAACTTTAGTAATATCATACGAGAAGCTTTGACTGTAATTTAACCATTTTTTTTCTTTTTATATATTTATAAAAAAAAAACTATATTTAATTGTTTTATTTGTTTTCCTTGCGAGGTACTTGTGATGCTTCATCAACAAGTCTTCACAAGATTTGCCCAACAATATTCAGAGCCGTTTTATGTAGCGTGGGGAAGATTCAATGAATTGGCAGACACATTCCGGTATCACAACTTTTCGAACTATACTCTTCTGCAATATTTCTTCAAAGGTTTGGATGCACAGACACGAGAATGGGTATTTAGCGGAGCACTGGTGACTGGGAGTCCCCTGGTTGATAGAGATGAGGACAGTGTGTTACACCTGTTCAATGATATGGCGGACTTCGATTATCACTGGTATTGTGATCCTTCACTACAAGGTTGGAGTCACCAATACCCACCGAAGCCTCACTACCCTAATGATACGCCCCAACTATTTGAACATCACGAAGAGAGGAGAGATAGTTCTGCAGACGTCACGACTCAGTTAGAGGATACTTTAATAAGATTCATGGCATCAACTGAGAACAGTTTGGAGTGCCAAACCAACTCTATCCGCCACCTGGAGCAGCAAATGGCGGTCCTTATGGCAACAATTTCAACTAGCTGCCAGGAGGAAGAGACGAGAGCTAGCAATCAAGAGGCGACGAATCGAGTTTGGTTATATGATGATGACCACTCAACCAACCAAGTTTGGGGGAGTGATCCTACTCATGTGGAAAAGTCAAGGGAACTTGAGCCTCTTAAAGAGATTGAGCCTACTTCAAAGATGTTATCCGAGGAGTTCTCATGTGAAGATGAGTCGAGTGTGATGTTGGAAAAGGAAGAGACTTTCAAAGATTCTGATTTGAGCCCATCGATGGAGACATGTTCTATGCCATATGTGGATCCGTATTTTCCATCGATGCCAACTTCACCGCACTACATCCTCCAAGATATGAAGCCAAGTCAAGAATCATTCTCCCATTCCTGCCATTTTAAGACGAATGTTGTTGGAGCGACGAGCTTACACTGCTACAATCTTGCCAATCTTGAGGGCATACTGAATGAAGACCCATTAGTGGTATCATACGATACTTACTATGGGCGGCAGCCGCTCTTTGATGGTTGCTTCTGATGGTCAAGTCGACGATTAGAAATCAGCGCTTCTTGGGAGGCAACCCAAGCATATCCTTTTGTTTTAGTTTTGTTTTATTTTCCAGTTTTTGCATTTTAGTTTGTTTATCTCTCGAGTCGAATATTTTACCATTTGCATTCTTCTCTTGCTAGGTACTCAGTTGGAGCAATGAACCCCTACAACAGTGGAATTTTCATGAGAAAATCTTCATCAACCCTCATACAAGTGTCTTGATCAGGGGAGTTTACTTTTTCCCTTTTGATTCATTTGAACATTGAGGGCAATGTTTGATTTAAGTTTGGGGGAGTGGCTTGCATGTTTTACTTGTTGTTAACCACATGTTGTGTGCTCAAATGACACTTGAATCGTTCGATTATTATGAGCTAAATTATTTTTTATGAGTTCAAACTTGAGAAAAGAATGAATTATAGTAGTGACTATTCAATGAGGATTTTGATCTCCATATGCATATGAACTTGATTGTTGATGATTATTGACTTGTACATGAATATCCTAATTTGAGTTAGCATGTCAAGAATGAGGAATATATTGAGCACAATGAGTCATGATATTGTGGATTGCATGTTGAATAGTGATAATTGTTGTGAACTCAATGATTTGTCTTGAGCATCTTAGAGTACCTTAGAAACTATTTGATGATGACACTTTGAGGCGAAAGTTTATAGTTACAAACTTGACTTGGAAATGATCTAGGCAATTTTTGGATCGTTTGAGCCTTTCAAGCTTACCATGTATTTATCAATCTCTAGTGTCCCATTTTTGAGCTTTAATTACAAAAGAATGGAGTATGTTTAACATACAATTAACCCCATTCAACATTCTTTGACAAACTCATTATACCCACCTTTATGAGCTTAAATTGAAAAGAATTTTTCTTACCCAAAGGGAGTATAATGATTCTCATTAGATGCACATAAATTGCTATACTTTGATGAGCTTATTGAAAAAATTGATGAATGAGAAAAGAAAAGAATAGAAAAAGCCTTGAAAAAAAAAATCTAATTAAGACCCAAAGTGGCCAAGGCTAAAAAAAAAAAAAAAAAAAGAGAAAAAGAAGAGAAGCTCAAGTTGTGCTAAAAATTTAAAATTTTACATGCTTATACTCTCTTCTTTGTATTACCCTATCTTTTCTTTGAAGCCAACACCTAGGCCTAACACTACAAGCTTAAAAAGACCTATTGATCCAAGTCAAGGGAGTAACTATCATTAGTGGAGAAGTTGTTTGAAAATAGGCCTATGGAATGCTTGATGATAATCTTGACTTTGAGTTGATTAACATGATTTGATCTTGAATATGTGCATGAAACTTGAGATTGACTATAGCACACATACACGTTCCGATTTTGAGATGTGTTGTTTGAATTAAGAGAAAACATGTCTTGTCAACTTTTGTACATATGCATGAGATTTCTGAGAATAAGCAAGTCATGAAATAATTGTTTCAAATATCAAGAATGAACTCTACCTTATGATTTTAATGCTTAATCGAGGACGATTAAGTGATAAGTTTGGGAGAGTTGATAGGGTTGAATATTACGCGTTTTTATGCTATGATATGTATATGTTTTCGTGTTGATTCTTGGATTATTTTACGGTTTATGGTATATATTTCTATGTTTCAGGAATCAATGTTGAAATGCATAAAAAGTGGATGAAATGGGCTTAAAAATGCTGAAAAGGACCAAACTGAGCAAATCTGGAAAATGAGGGACCAAATCGCAAGATTGGAGATTTGAGGTCCGCGATCGATCGCCAACTTTCGAAGATCGATCGCCACCATCCAGAATGTTTCCGCGATCGATCGCCAACTGACGAAGATCGATCGCCAAACCCGAAAATTTTGAGATTTTGTTTCCTTCTTGGTTATTTTGTGTCCAAACTTTACCAAACTCCTTCACCATTATATATATTAGGTCTTGGACGAAAATATGGACTTTTATCATATTTTACACCCTAGGAATAGCCTCCATCCATCCTCCCATCCTCCATATCACCATCATCCACCTCCATCCATCAACCATCCTAGGATTTTGGAACACCTTCAACAAGGCGATTCAAGAGACGATCGAGAAGGAAGCGAGAGAGGGAGCAAGGATCTACGAACGAAGTCGACATCGGGAGTTTATTCTTGTCTTTTAATATTAGTTTTGATTTGTTTTGATTTACTATGTTGAACTAATTTATTTATCGAGGCTAGGCAATCCTTTGTCATGAACCTATGATTTGATGATTTATTTGATTGAATTCCTTTAATTCTTTGCGTATAATTTATTGATCTTCATGCTTTTGATGGATTGATCGCCCTTGAATGATTGTTATATTGCGATTGAATTGACCATAGGATATTGCAATACGATATAATAAATTATACGTGGGTTTTAGGTTGAGACGGACCAAGTAAAATCTAGCACATGTGTGATAGCAATAGATTTACCAAAATCGAAGGCTAGTAGTTTTCATAGATCTTTATTCGATATTATTTGTGCAATAAGGACACGGGAGTGGTTTACTGCAACATTAATATTAGACTTGTTATAACTGGACCAAAGTATAACGAATGCATTAGGAAAACTCGTCACCTTAGAAATATTTGGATATTCAATCGAGAATTGTAGGGGATTGCATTGGTGAGCCAAAGTCTCGATAATCTTCTCTAGTGGATTTTTCTCGTTTACTTTTATTGACTTGGTTGGATCAGTAGTTAATTTATTTAATTAGTAGTTTAATTATTAATTCAATTTCGTAGGTTAAATATAGTTAAAAGCATCTTATTTGATACTTACAGTTAGTCCCTGTGGGTTCGACAACCTGTTCTTCATTTACTATACTAAAACTTGACGACCGTGCACTTACGGTATAAAATCGCTACATTGGAATTAATTGTTTAAAATAAAAGCGATCAGCGGGTTAAGGCATAGAGGCAGAGACCTGGTGGTGAGTTGAAGAGCTTAGAGATACCAAAATGTAAGTGGGAACACATATCCATGGACTTTGTGACCCACTTGCCGAGGACTGCTTTGGGTTTTGATGCCATTTGGGTGATTGTAGACAGACTGACAAAAGTGGCTCACTTCATTCCCTATAGTATGACCTTCACCTATTTGAGGATGGCTCAGTTATATGTTCGAGATGTGGTAAGATTGCACGGGATCCCTATTTCTATAGTGTCGGATCGAGATCCACGATTCACATCTCATTTTTGGGAGGGTCTTCAATCAGCTTTGGGAACTGAGGTAAGGTTGAGCACTGAGCGTACTATCCAAACGTTCGAGGACATGTTGAGGGCATATGTATTGGAGTTTGATACTTCATGGCATGATTCAGTGGCCTTGGTAGAATTCTCATATAACAATAGCTACCAAGCAAGTATTCGGATGGCTCCTTTTGAGGCCCTTTATGGCAGACGATGTAGATCACCCTTATGTTGGGACAACTTGGACCGTAAATCGGTCAGAGGACCAGAATTAGTTCGGGAAATGGAAGAGAAGGTAAAGGTGATAAGACAAAAAATGAAAGCAGCCCAGGACAGACAGACAACTTATGCTAATAAACAGCGGCGACCGTTAGAATTTCAGTTGGGAGATAATGTCTTTTTGAAGATCTCACCTTTCAGAGGTGTTGTGCGATTTGGAATCCGCGGGAAACTGTCTCCGAGATATGTTGGGCCGTACAAGATCTTGCAGCGCATTGGCACCTTAGCTTACCGACTGGCCTTGCCACCATCTTTGTCTGGTATACATGATGTGTTCCATGTGTCTATGTTACGGAAGTATGAGCCGGATCCGTCACATGTGTTGCAGCCTTCTGAGGTTCAGTTAGAATCCGATGTATCTTATGTGGAACGGCCTGATAGAACTCTGGATCGGGCAGATCGCAGACTTCGGAACAAGGTGATACCTATGATTAAAGTTCAGTGGGATCGTAGGGGTGTCGAGGAGGCCACGTGGGAGACGGACCAACATATGATGCAGCACTATCCAGAACTATTTTCTGGTATGTGGTTTATGTTTTGTTTCGTTTTGGTAAGTGCATACTAATTTCGAGGGCGAAATCTTATAAGTATGAGAGTATTGTGATGTCCTCGAAATGATTATGTGCAATTGAGCATTAATTATGTTTATGTGTGTGAAGCCCCGAAATTGATAATATGCAGTTTTGGCTTTAATGATGGTTATATGATGAATTATGTTGGTAATTGATTTATGTGATGGGTAATGAAGTGTTAACATGATTTAATTATATTGATTACCAATTATGGAGAAAGCATGATTTTAGAGGAAGTTTGTAGCATTTTTGTAAAATGCTTTTAAAATTCCATGTTGGAGTATTTTATACATCATGTTAAGTTTGGGGTACAAATTTTAATTAAATTACACAACCCCTTTTAACCCCCATTATACCCACCTTTTCCTACACTTTATCTCATTTTACCCTTTTACACTCTAAATCCCCAAACCACTCCCAAAACCCTACCATTTACCCATTTTCGAAATCCTCCAAGGAAGGAGAAGGAAAGTCCCACAAAACTTGTGTTTGTGTGATTTTTGTCAAGATTTGGAGTCTTCAAGAGGTATGGAACCCTTCCTAAAGTTTTGATGATGTTTGGATTTGAAATGGGGTGATTTTGAAGTGATTTATGTGGGTTTGTTTTGGGTATATGTTATATATGTTTGGGGTATGATTTTTGAAGTGTTTTATGTGGGTTTTAGTGGGTTATGATGTTGTTGTTGTTGTAGGAAAGTTTGGGTTCGAATGTTTAAGATGGAGCTTGAAAAATGCTCAAAAATGGTAAAAACTCGCGCACCAGCAGGTGGCGATCTATCGCCTGAAATGAGGCGATCGATCGCCGAAGGCCAGTAGCCATTTCGCGTAGCAGGCGAGCGATCGCCTCAAATGAAGCGATCGATCGCCGCAAGGCAAAAAGTGAGGCGATCGATCGCCTCAAGTAGCGATCGATCGCCACTGTTTAAAAAGTGGAAAATGATGATTTTTTGTTGAATTTTTGGTATTTGGCTATTGTTTAGCTTCTAATATCAATTTGTATGGTTATGTAGAACCATCCCAGGTACCCACAACATCAAGGAGATAAAGTTCTCCAACTTCTCCACTTTTGGAAATTAAGGTACGTAAGAAACGTACGGGCATCGGACGGTAAACCATACTCCTACATATGATGTTTATGATGATGATTATGATAAGTAAGTTTACGATATGATGTTTATGATGATGTTATGATAAGTAAGTTTATGATATGATGTTTATGATGAAGATTATGATAAGTAAGTTTATGATGATGATGTCTATGATGATGGTTATGATAAGTAAGTTTATGATGATGATGTTTATGATGATGATTGTGATAAGTAAGTTTATGACGATGTTTTATACGATGTTTATGATATAGTAAGATGTCATACGATAGGGTAAGATGCCCATATGGTAAGATGACATACGAATGGGTAAGATGCCCACAGGGTAAGATGCCCATATGGTAAGATGCCATACGATGTTCACGATATGGTAAGATGACATACGATAGGGTAAGATACCCATATGCATGAATATGAGTCAGGGTCAACAAAAAGAAGTTAACGAATAACCAACAAGTTTACTTAACCAAGATTTCATGCATTTACTGTTATGTCTCCTTTTATGATGTTAAGTAAATATGTATAAGCTCACGATGTGTTGTCCCTGTAGGTACACTTTTGGACCAGGGTTAAGGGTCGGGTTGAGACAGTGAGCTAAAGGAGCATGGAAGAAGATAGGATACAGGATTTTTGGGATAGTCTCTACTCTAGAAGTAGTATAATCCTATCGCTTTAACATTCATTTTGAGAATGTAATTAATTAAGTTTTGAAATTTCATTTTTGGCCTGTAATCTTAATAGCTCAAATTACAACCGGAACCTTAAGATGCTATTAATGCATGTTTAGTCCATTATATGTGTTTAAGATGATGTTAAGGTAGGAAGACCCTACATTAGTGGTATCAGAGCAGTGGTTAGATAACCCGGGAATGAGTGAAGGGTAGCCTTAGCAATAAGTTAGCTAGGTGCTCACTTTTAAACATGTTTTGTGTATAAGTTGCATATGAAGTATATGATGTTACACTAACATGTTTTGTTTCTCTAACGATGTATTATATGAACTGCTTTTGGGTATTGTTGGTAACCCTTGTCTTGCAGTATGGCAGCAAATGTAGAAGTGGGCGATGCTGTGAGTGTTAATGCAAGTGCTGGACGTACGAATCCCCTACCTCCGCCAGCTTTCGGCGAAGAACCGTCTGAACAACAGTTTTTGCCTGGGGAACTGAGCTTGACTCAATTTCTTGCATACCGACCTCCGACATTTGAAGGAACTGAGACAGGGGAACAGGCAGAGGAGTGGTTGGAAAGAATAGAGCAAATATTTGTGGCAGCTCCTTGTGCTAAGACAGCCTGGATCAGATTAGCGGAGTTCCAATTGTCCAATAAGGCGCTGATGTGGTGGAAGACCACAGTAGTAGAGCAAGAGGCTCAAAGTCATGAAATTAATTGGAAGCTGTTCAGAACTCGGTTTCTGACCCGCTATTTCTCAGCTGCTGCACGACAGGCCAAGGAAGATGAATTCACTAACCTCAAGCAAGGTAATATGTCTGTATCAGATTATGCTCTCCAGTATTGTTCCTTGCTCAGATATGTACCTCACATTGCTGCAAGCACTCAAGCGAAGATGAGGAACTTCATGAAGGGCTTGAGGCATGAGCTGTATGACAGGGTGATCACTTATGGCCCTGCCTGTTTTGATGATGCACTTTCACGGGCTGAGCTAGCCGAACTGGGAGTTGGTGCATACCCTGATACCGTACCACCTCCAGCACCCCCTCAGAAATCCACTTCTGATAATTTGAGGCCGAGGGGTGATCAGTTCAAGCCAAGGGGGAATACTTCGGCTTCGAGATTCAGTGGTAAGAGGCCCGACAATCGTTGGAGAGGAAACCGTAGGGATGATGCCCCGTCAGGAAGAGGACAGCCTCAGGGAGGCAAATTTGGGAAGATCTTGTGCTCTATTTGTGGGCAACCACATCTGACAAAAGATTGCGTGGGATGCTATGTTTGTGGCAACAAGGGCCACTTTGCCCGGCAATGTCCCAACCGAGAGGGACAACAGAACTCTGCGGGGAGGCCTGCAGACAGAGCAGTACAGCACAGACCACCTTTTGCACCGAGGCAGTATGGAGGTCAGCCCATGGGGCCACCTCAAGGGCAAGTCTATGCATTGACGAGGGAGCAGGCTACAGCAGCTCCGAAGGAGGTTATAGCGGGTACGTGTCTTTTATTTGCGCACCCTGCTTTTATATTGATCGACACAAGTGCATCACACTCTTTCGTGTCGACAAGTTTTGTGGAAAGGCACCACATATGCACTTCTCCGTCGCCCACGCCTCTTATAGTCTCGACCCCCGCTGGAAGAAGTATGATTACTGATCAGATTGTCTATGATGGCCTCATTTATTTTGAGGATAACGAGCTAAGGTCAGATTTGATTGTTCTGGGGATGTCTGACTTTGACTGTATTGTAGGCATTGACGTTCTGAACAGGTATCAGGCAGTTGTGAACTGCAGACAGAGGAATGTCCGGTTCAGATCTGATTTGGGAGTCCAGTGGACATTCTATGGGGATGGTTCTCGTTCTAATATCCCGTTGATATCTGCTGTCAAGATGGCACAGTTGTTGGAACAAGGCCATACAGGATATCTCATCTATGCTGTTGATGTTACTGAGAAGGGGGAAGAATTAAAAGTTGAGGATGTGCCCGTAGTGGTGGAGTATCCTGATGTCTTTCCGGAAGAGATTCCCGGATTCCCACCGACGAGAGAGGTCGAGTTTGGGATTGAGTTACTACCGGGAACGTCTGCCATTTCTCGTGCCCCATATAGGATGGCACCAGCGGAGCTAAGGGAGTTAAAGATTCAGTTGCAAGAGCTCCTTGATAAGGGCTATATACGCCCTAGCGTATCGCCCTGGGGTGCGCCAGTTTTGTTTGTTAAGAAGAAAGATGGTTTGATGCGGCTGTGCATCGATTACAGACAACTGAACAAAGCCACAGTGAAGAATAAGTATCCACTTCCGAGGATCGACGATTTGTTTGATCAGTTACAAGGTACGAGGCTCTACAGTAAGATCGATCTGAGGTCGGGGTACCATCAGATTCGAGTAAGAGAAGATGATGTTCAGAAGACAGCCTTCAGGACTAGATATGGGCACTATGAATTCCTAGTCATGCCTTTTGGAGTGACGAATGCCCCAGCTGTTTTTATGAGCCTGATGAACAAGGTGTTCCAACCGTATTTGGATCAGTTCGTCATTGTTTTCATTGACGATATACTCATTTACTCCCGGACCGAAGAAGATCATGTAAGGCACTTGAGGACAGTACTTCAGATCCTTAGGGATCATCAGTTGTATGCAAAGCTCAGCAAGTGCGAGTTCTGGTTGAGCAGTGTAGTGTTCTTGGGTCATGTTATATCTAGCAGCGGGATATTTGTAGACCCTAGGAAGGTTGAAGCTGTGATGGAGTGGGCTGCACCCTCTTCTGTACCCGAGATACGGAGCTTCCTTGGCTTAGCAAGTTATTACCGACGTTTTGTCGAGGGATTTTCTAAGATCGCTAAGCCGCTGACACATCTGACTCAGAAAGGAGTCCCATTCTTTTGGTCCGAAGCTTGCGAGGAAAGCTTCCAAGAATTGAAGCGTCGTTTGACAACAGCGCCAGTGTTGGTGATTCCTTCTGAGGATAAGAGGTTTGCCTTGTACACAGACGCATCATTGCAGGGTTTGGGCTGTGTATTGATGCAGAAGAAGCACGTGGTGGCTTATGCTTTGAGGCAGTTGAAGCCTCATGAGACCAGATACCCAGTTCATGATCTGGAACTGGCGGCCATCATTTTCGCCTTGAAGATTTGGCGGCATTATCTCTATGGTACTTCGTTTACCATCTATACGGACCATAAGAGTTTGAAGTTCTTATTCACCCAAGCGGAACTGAATATGAGGCAAAGAAGATGAATGGATTTACTCAAGGATTATGACTGTGAGATTGAGTACCATCCTGGTAAAGCAAATTTGATAGCAGACGCCTTAAGTCAGAAAGTGAAGAGTATTGCTGAAGATGCTATGTGTTTGTCGGCTTTGATGACTTCTTACTGCCATCTGGGCTATGATTTTGTTGTGGACACGTCGCCGGTGCGAGTGTCGACCTTGTTGGTTGAGCCAGACATATTTGAAGCTATCAGGAAAGCCCAGAGGTCGGATGATGAGGTTCAAAGATGGTCATCGATAGTACTTCAAGGACAGCCATCAAAGTTCAGAGTGGCAGAAGATGATTCCTTGAGACTGGGTAACAGATGGGTAGTCCCAGATACACTAGAGTTGCATAGAGGAATATTGGAGCGAGCTCATAGTAGTCGGTTCAGTATCCACCCAGGAGGAAGGAAGATGTATAAGGACCTATGTGGCCAGTTTTGGTGGAGACGGATGAAGCATGATGTGATCGCTTTTGTTAAGAGATGTTTGATCTGCCAGCAAGTAAAAGCAGAGAGGCAGAGGCCTGGTGGCGAGCTGAAGAGCTTAGAGGTACCCCAATGGAAGTGGGAACACATATCTATGGACTTCGTGACCCACTTGCCAAGGACGGCCTCTGGATTTGATGCGATCTGGGTGATCGTGGATAGGCTAACGAAGGTAGCTCACTTCATCCCCTACTGTATGACTTTCACATACCTAAAGATGGCCCAATTATATGTACGAGATGTAGTGAGGTTGCATGGGGTTCCAGTCTCGATTGTGTCTGACAGAGACCCAAGGTTTACTTCACATTTCTAGGAGGGTCTCCAGGCAGCTTTGGGCACAGAAGTGAGACTGAGTACAACTTATCACCCTCAGACAGATGGCCAGACAGAGCGTACCATTCAGACGCTCGAAGACATGTTGAGGGCATGTGTTTTGGAGTTTGATACTCCATGGCAGGATGCAGTGCCATTGGTGGAGTTATCCTATAATAACAGCTATCAGGCGAGCATTCAAATGACCCCTTTTAAGGCTCTTTACGGACGACGATGTAGGTCACCGCTGTATTGGGAGGACTTGACTAGTAAAGCGGTCGGAGGACCGGATATGATTAAGGATATGGAAGAAAAGATTAAGATGATACGCCAAAAGATGAAAGCGGCCAAGGATAGGAAAGCAGCCTATGCCAATAAGCGACGGCGACCGCTATAATTCCAAGTAGGAGACAGGGTCTTCTTGAAAATCTCACCCTTCAGAGGTGACCGCTTTATTTTTAAACAAAAGATATTTCAAAGTGTAGTGTGAAGCGATTCTACCGCAAGTGCACGGTTGTCAAGTTTTAGTATAGTGAAAATTTAGTACGGGTTGTCGAATCCACAGGGACTAACGTATAAGTAACAAATAAGATTAATAAAATTATATTTAGCCTACGATTAACAAATGTGATTATCTAAAGCAAACTTAAACTAAGAAAAGAAACTCAAACAAGAAACAATAAAATGAATAGTTCCGGATATGCGAAGGTAAGTTGCTCAAGAAATTTATCAAGTTCTTCGTTCAACTGTGTTATCTTTAATGATTCATTTGAATAAGCAAATTATCAACCAATTGATTCTAAGGGTGAAAGGTTTTCGCTATTATTCAATACACTCTCTCGAGCTGTAAAGAAACTAACAATAAATTAGAATAAGTCACTCTCGTGCACCTATTTACTAATTCAAAGTTGCATAAATTATCAAAACCTTATAACTCTAAATCTCTCGATTCCAAGTTCTCACGTATGCGATATCATCTCTCGATCTCAATCATAACATACTTCATGAATTAAAAGAGCGTGTTACAACGTTATCTCTCGATCTCGGTTATAACTCTCAGAATCAATCAAAGTTAGCTAGGCTTTGATCTTAATAATCGATTAAATCATGAACAATAGACATCAATACACTCAAACACAATTGAATCAATATATCAAACACAATGATACTAAATCTCAATAAAATAAACTAGAATTGTTTCAAATCAAATACAAAAGAAGTTTAATCGTCTCTCGACCTCAAAAACATCAATTGAAAATTAATATGAAATAGATTAAAGTCTAGAAATACGATAAACGGCGGAATGAATCCGTGCGTAGCACCGAAATCTCTTCTCTTGCTCCTTCCTTGCACTCCGGAATTGATTGGCTTTAGTTCGGACGAAGAACCGGAAGAACGGATCTCCTTGGCGGCGGCTGGGCGGCGGCTAGGGCTCTTCTTTGGTCCAGAAAAATCGTCTGATATGCCCCTCTCTCTTGGAATGAATCAATTCCCGCTTAAAACCCCCCACAATCACGATAAAAAAGGAAAATAAAATCTTCAGGATTTCGCGTCTCGATCGATCGAGATTTTCTACCGATCGATCGGTGGACTGTTCATGCCAGCTTTTGAAACTCACTGTCTCGCTCGATCGATCGAGATTTTCCACCGATCGATCGAGACTTTAATAAAATATGCTCTGGAGTCACTGCCTCGCTCGATCGATCGGAAATTTGTACCGATCGATCGAGACTTGAAATTCTTTGATGCTCAACTCTCTGCCTGGCTCGATCGATCGAGAGTAAATCTCGATCGATCGAGATTCCGAAAATCTCATTTCCTCAATTTTAGTTCTTTCTCGCCTCGATTTCGCCCGTTATCTTCATATTGGCTCATTTCTTCCACTTCCGATCTATTTTCCTGAAACAAACGAATAAACACCAAAAAGCATAATATCATCCAGGAAAAAATACGGAAAGTAGGAAGAAATTACAGTTAAAAACACTCAAAATCTAAGCCTATCAACTCCCCTAAACTTAGACTTGATCGTCCTCGAGCAAGCAATAAGCTCAAAAAGAAAAGTTAAACTCGATACTAAGCATGAATCATCTTTACAACATACGTAAAATCTCAGAAATCCTACTTACACATCAATAGAAGTCATTCAACATTTAACAAGAAGCAATTCCTCCTAAGTTAAACAATACATCGCAACGTCGGAACGTGCGTGTGTGCTATTGTCAAACATGAGTTACATATATATCTTTAAGATCAACATGTGCCATATCAACTCCTAGTCAAGATTACTTTGAATTACTCTACAAATTTACTATCCAGCACTTCTCCACTAATGTAATTATTCCCTAGACTTGGATCAAAAGGTCTTAAAAGCTTATAACGTTAGGCCTTTTGGTGTCGGCTTCAAAGAAAAGGTAGGATGAATTCAAAGAAGAGAGTATAATAAAATCAGTTCAACTATTTTCTCACATAATCATTGAGCTTCTCTTCACATTTTCTAGCCTTGGCCACTTTGGGTCTTATTTAAATTTTCTTTTCAAGGCTTTTTCTCTACATCTTTTCTTTTTTTTTCTTTGTTCATTCTTTTGTTCATTTCATTTTTTTTTTCACAATAAACTTATCAACATATAACAATTTAATGCAATGAATGAGATTCATTATACTCCCCTAGGGGTGGGTAAAAATTTTCTTTTAGGCTCAATCCAAGGTAGGTATAATGAGGTTGTCAAGAATGTTGAATGGGGGTCTAATCATATGCAATGCATATACCATTCTTTTTCAATAAGGCTCAAAAGGGGACACTAAGGAATAATGTATACCAGGTAGGCTTGAAAGGCACAAACAGTCCAAAGATCGCCTAAATCATCTCCAAGTCTAGTTCCTAATTATAAATTTCGCCTCAAAGTGCTTTCAACTAAACTGTAGAGTTATCTAAGATACTCAAGACTCATCATAGTTAACACAAGTTTTCAATTTAATCAATACATACTTCACTCAATCATGACTCAATAAGTGCTCAAATTATTCCTCAGTTTTGACATATAGTTAACAAAGGATATATACAAACAAGTTAAACATTTCCATGACTCCTATCTAGATGAGGATTAATTTCATCATGTATTACCGTTGCAATTCCAACTCATCAATTCTCAAGAATAACTCAATCAATAAAAAAAAATTTTGTTGGTAATGCTCAAGGATGAATCAGTCTCAACATCATGCAGTCATGCTAGGAAAAGAAACAAGACAAGTAGCAGAATGTGCAAAAGCAAGATATATACAAATACTCAAAACCCCCCCCCAAACTTAGCATGTGAATTGCCCTCAATGAACAAGAAAAATAAATGCAAAGGCAAAGACACATATCATGACGACGATCGTCACTGATCGTCGTCCTCATCATGCTCCGGAGGGGGAACTGGGTAGTGGTGCTCCTCGCCCTGATATGGCGGAAATGGTGGGTACTCAGAAGGTGGAGGTGCATGCGGCTGATAAGGTGCAAAATGTGGCTCCGGCGGGAACTGGAAACCTGGAAAGCCCTGGGCCATGGCAGTGTTCCATGCACTCTGATAGTGCATGAACTCCATCTGACGCTGAGCTACCTGCTCATGGTCCATCTGCAATGCTCTCTGCATGCTATGAATGTCCCGCTGCATGCTGTGAATGCTCTGCTGCTCCAGGCGAATATCTTGGAGATCCCTATGAAGAGATTCCAAAGTAACACGTGTATGTTCTGCAGCAGAGGATGATGCTCCAGCTTGTGTAGTGTCTGAAGGTCTTCGTCGACCCGTAGGAGGTGGTGGAGCGTCCACAATGATCGGTGTCTTCGGCGGAAGTAGCTCCTCGTCTTCCCCCCATGTCACTCCGTACCACTGACATAAAGCAGTGATCGTGGATGGAAACGGTAGTGCGGAGGTCGGTGGGCTGCTCCCAATCTCTGCAATGTGATCACTAATGATCTCGCCGAAGTCCACTTCCTGCCCTGAGAGGATGGCATATACCAGGACCGCTCTGTCCTTTGTCACCTCAGAAGTGTGGGTCGAAGGCATGACCCGCGAGGCGACAAATGAAAACCATGCTTGGGCCTCTGGCTTCAAATGTTTCTTTAGAACCAACTGTGGTTCTGCTTTATCATTCCTTTGCCAATCCACTCCCGGCTTGCCAATAACTGTCAATACCTCATCGTAGTCAATCCTGCTACTCTTGAAAGATTGGTATTCACAGTTTTGAATTAAAGGCATCCGGTGAATATTGTTGATTGAGGCTCGATCCACCAACACATCCTTCCCTCGAACATAAACACTTACTTGGTGCCCTGGTCTAACAGCTCGAAGATTCGTGTAAAACTCCCTTACCAGTGGCACAGCATCAATCGGTGTCTGAACGAATTGAAACCACCCTTTTCGCCGGACTGTCCTAATGACAGGACACTCCAATTTATCCATGCTCATTCCCCTTTCACGGTTCAGGGGTTTCTTGTTGAGCCTTAAACGCATGGTTGCGTTTAATGCGGTAAATTATCCCCGATCAATCTTTGAGTTTTGATGATCAACAAAACTTGTGTTTGTTATACTAATGCATCTACTTAGTGTGCAGATTAAGTGGTGTAAAGTTGATTGGAATGAAGGTTTTCAAGTGTGTGCAATCTGGTCGAGATCGCCCCAGGCGATGGTGATCATCGCCCCAGGCGATGGGTGCCAGGAGGGGCATCGCCACGCCCATCGACAGAGGCGATGGCTAGGCGAGCATGCGGGGCAGATCGCCCCAGGCGATGGTGATCATCGCCTGAAGCGATGGCAGCCACAGGGACTTCGCCCCCGCACATCGACTGAAGCGACGCCGAGGCAATGCACGGGCACGCGCGCGGGGAGTTCGCCCGAGGCGATGGCACGAACGCCTGAGGCGATGGGCTGGAACGCCTGAGGCGATGTGGACTTTGCCCGAGGCGATGCAAATTTTGGACAAGCTGAAGCTACGGCCTTGATTTTAGCCACTGATCGCCTGAGGCGATCCAGCGATCGCCCGAGGCGATCTTTGCATTTTTGACCGTTGGAACGCGGCGATGGGTGATCGCCTGAGGCGATGGCTGAGGCGATCCAGGAGTGATTTCAGCCTTTTGAAGTGCAACGGCTAGTAGGAGCCTTGGAGGCCTTCTACACTATAAATATGGATGCTTTGGAGCATTTTGGAGCTAAGGAACAAGTCTACAACTCATACAAAGTGTTGATCAATTGTTGGTTCAAATTATATCATACTCTCCATACATTGTTGTTGTATTGGAGCTTGTGATTGTTTTCATTTGTTGAGTCTTGTTGTCTTCGTGTGAGTACACCGTGAAGGTGTTTCTATTGGTTTAATTCATTGTAAAGGTCCTCCAACACCAAAGCAAGTTGGAAAATTGTAAAGTCGCCATCAAGTGAAGGTGGTGCAATTGTGTGGCTATCCTTGGAGCCCTTAAGGCCAAGAAGACTCGTGAAGAGTGTTGGTTGCTCGGGAAGAGCTTGTGTACTCGGGAAGAGTATTGTGCTCGGGAAGAGCGTTGTAACTCGGGAAGAGTTGTGTTGTGGCTTACTTGGAGCCCTCAAGGCCAAGATCAATTATTCTAGTGGAACCTCGGTTGGAGGTTATCTAACCGGGAAGAGGAGACGTAGGCGATTCATCGCCGAACTTCTATAACAAATCTTTTTGTCATTTACCGCATTATTTCATTTACGCATTTATTTATTTTATTGTTCATTTATCGATTGACTAAAGGCTTCCGCAAAGCGCAAAATATTTTTATTTTACAAACTCATTTTAAAAAGCTAAAGTAGCCAAGGAATCTCATTCACCCCCCCTCTTCGATTCCAACAAGTGGTATCAGAGCCATTTGATTTTTGTTTTTAAATCAAAATTTTATATGGCTAATCTAGCAAATGAGTTTGCTCAAGGTCAATCGACAAATCGCCCTCCGCTTTTCACGGGTGATAACTACGGTTATTGGAAGAATAGAATTTCTCTATACATCCAATCCGTAGATTATGATCTATGGAAAATCATAGTGAAAGGTCCACATATTCCTTTAAAGGAAGTTGGGGGAATTAGTGTTCCCAAAGAAATGGACGATTTCACTAGAGCGGATATGATATTAATTTCACAAAATGCTAAAGCGATTAATATTTTGCATTGTGCTTTAGATATGAAGGAGTACAACCGGATCTCGATGTGCTCAACGGCAAAGGAAATTTGGGACAAATTACAAATTTGTCATGAGGGTACTAATCAAGTGAAGGAGACCAAGATAGATCTCCTACAACTCAAGTATGAAACATTTGAGATGGATTCCGGAGAAGATGTGGATTCCATGTTTAGGAGGCTCACTCAAATCATAAATGAGCTTGCCCAACTTGGAGAGAAGTATCCTCCAAAGCAAATATGGAGGAGAGCACTAAGAGCCTTACCAAAGGAATGAGATGCAAAGAGGACGGCAATTATAGAGTCCAACAAAGGGGAGAGTGCTTCCTATGATCTTGATGAGCTCCATGGCACCTTAGTGACCCATGAGCTTGAAGTTGCCACAAGGAAAGAAGTGAAGGAGGAGGATAGATCCAAAAGGAATGGGATCGCCTTGGTTGGTAGGAAAGACCAATCCGATGATGAAGAAGATGATGATGATGATGAAGAGATGAGGCTATTTACAAAGAAGTTCAAGAAGCTCTTCACCAAGCATAGCAAGTCAAAAACATCAAATGCTACCAAACAAGATTCCAAAAATGAGGTAACTTGTTATAATTGTCAAGAATTAGGCCATTATGCTAACAAGTGTCCTAGGAAGAAGAACGAGGACAAAGGCAAGAAGAAGGCGTTCATAGCAACATGAAGTGATAGCGACTCCGATGAAGAAGAAGCCAAAAATCTATGTCTAATGGCTCTTGGAGATGAAGATGAAGAGGAGGATGATGAGGTACCTTCTTATGATGATTTATTAGATGCTTATAATGATATCATTGATTGCCTTGGTAAAACCAAAAAGAGCAACAAAGTACTTAAGCTAGACTTGGCTAAGAAAGAAGAAGAAAATACTATTTTGAAAAATCAAGTGCTTGATTTAAAGACTTCTCTTGCCAAGTTTAGTGATAGTAGTTTAAAGATGAATGAATTGCTTGGCTTACAACGTTGTAGCTTTGACAAAGCCGGGTTAGGCTATTCAAGCAAATCAAAATTCTTTTCTAGCTTGTTGGCCAAAGCAAAGCATGAATCTACTACTTGTCACTATTGTTGCAAAAATGGTCATACCAAGAACAAATGTAGGTATGCTAGAATCCAATACCAACCTAACAAAAGGTGGAAATGGATCCCAAAGGTGCCTAAGGTAGCTAACAATCATGGACCCAAAAATCAAATGGGTACCAAAGACCCCCCTATTGTTAATTTATTTTGTAGGGACAATCATGAATTGGAGGATGTAGGGCCAAGCAACTCAAAGGAGGAGTTTGTTTTGTTCACAACCATAGAAGAAGCAAGAGGCATTGGACCTATGACAAGAACTAACTCTTGTCATAAAGGGTAAAATTTATTTTTCAATTGTTAAAAGAGCAATTTCAAAATTCATTGACACAAATCAATTGTGATCAATAAATATTGAAGCTCAATATTAATTTGAGTAAAATGCATAACCCCTTAGCACAATTGTTAAGTGCATGAAGTATGCTATCTTTTTATAGTAAGTGCTTAATATGCTTTGCATTCAAATTTAAATAGGCTATTTGAAAATGTGCAAGTATATGATTTGTCTTATGCATTGATATCTTTATTATTTTGTTTTGGGCATGATTGCATGAACATGTGCCTTAAACACATGGTTATAATTCAACTCTTTGATTTAATCTTAGGCTTGTTATGCCTATTATATGCTTGATGATGAACATGTGAAAATTGTGATAATTATGCCATGATTATTTGAATTTTATGCTTTTTGATTATCACAAAAAGGGGGAGAATTTTGTGATAAACTTGAACCTTAAAAGATGCATAGTTTAAGGGGGAGAGCTTATGTATGCATGGTTTGAGGGGGAGAGTTAATTGTTTATTGATTTACTTGATTAACTTGTATGCGTTATGCAATTGTTAAGGGGGAGTCTTTTTTAATCACATTTCATGCATATTACTTATTCAAGTTTATCAAGTTTTGTGATCATCAAAAAGGGGGAGATTGTTGAGCCTTAAACGCATGGTTGCGTTTAATGCGGTAAATTATCCCCGATCAATCTTTGAGTTTTGATGATCAACAAAACTTGTGTTTGTTATACTAATGCATCTACTTAGTGTGCAGATTAAGTGGTGTAAAGTTGATTGGAATGAAGGTTTTCAAGTGTGTGCAATCTGGTCGAGATCGCCCCAGGCGATGGTGATCATCGCCCCAGGCGATGGGTGCCAGGAGGGGCATCGCCACGCCCATCGACAGAGGCGATGGCTAGGCGAGCATGCGGGGCAGATCGCCCCAGGCGATGGTGATCATCGCCTGAGGCGATGGCAGCCACAGGGACTTCGCCCCCGCACATCGACTGAAGCGACGCCGAGGCAATGCACGGGCACGCGCGCGGGGAGTTCGCCCGAGGCGATGGCACGAACGCCTGAGACGATGGGCTGGAACGCCTGAGGCGATGTGGACTTCGCCCGAGGCGATGCAAATTTTGGACATGCTGAAGCTACGGCCTTGATTTTAGCCACTGATCGCCTGAGGCGATCCAGCGATCGCCCGAGGCGATCTTTGCATTTTTGACCGTTGGAACGCGGCGATGGGTGATCGCCTGAGGCGATGGCTGAGGCGATCCAGGAGTGATTTCAGCCTTTTGAAGTGCAACGGCTAGTAGGAGCCTTGGAGGCCTTCTACACTATAAATATGGATGCTTTGGAGCATTTTGGAGCTAAGGAACAAGTCTACAACTCATACAAAGTGTTGATCAATTGTTGGTTCAAATTATATCATACTCTCCATACATTGTTGTTGTATTGGAGCTTGTGATTGTTTTCATTTGTTGAGTCTTGTTGTCTTCGTGTGAGTACACCGTGAAGGTGTTTCTGTTGGTTTAATTCATTGTAAAGGTCCTCCAACACCAAAGCAAGTTGGAAAATTGTAAAGTCGCCATCAAGTGAAGGTGGTGCAATTGTGTGGCTATCCTTGGAGCCCTTAAGGCCAAGAAGACTCGTGAAGAGTGTTGGTTGCTCGGGAAGAGCTTGTGTACTCGGGAAGAGTATTGTGCTCGGGAAGAGCGTTGTAACTCGGGAAGAGTTGTGTTGTGGCTTACTTGGAGCCCTCAAGGCCAAGATCAATTATTCTAGTGGAACCTCGGTTGGAGGTTATCTAACCGGGAAGAGGAGACGTAGGCGATTCATCGCCGAACTTCTATAACAAATCTTTTTGTCATTTACCGCATTATTTCATTTACGCATTTATTTATTTTATTGTTCATTTATCGATTGACTAAAGGCTTCCGCAAAGCGCAAAATATTTTTATTTTACAAACTCATTTTAAAAAGCTAAAGTAGCCAAGGAATCTCATTCAACCCCCCTCTTCGATTCCAACATTTCTTATGGTAGGTGGGGTATAATTCAGCAATTGTGGCATTGAGAAACTTCTGTTCGTCATATCCTGGCTCAGAAACAGTGGCCTCCGCCTGCTTTTGCTTTTGGGAAGCCTCCGCCTGCTTTGACCTCTTTCTGGATGACATTATCTTGCTAAATGATCCCTAACTAACTCAATTAAATCCAACTATCACCACACAACACTATAAATCTTCCTCCTTATTGATCCCTTCTTAACCCAATTTGACTATAATTCAAGAAATTTCACCAAAAGCTACAATCTTTAAGAAATGGAAACCAATTACCGCTTAAAAATCTGATCTTGGAAAATTTTGGAACTTGGCTTGGAATTCCCTTTTGATGTACTTCTACCCAATTTGCCTTGCAATTCTTCAAATCTGCAATGAAAATCTCATTAAAACAAATATTACTTCCCAGATTTGAAGTAAATTTAAATTTGATGGAAAAATTGATGAGATTAGATGAAGGAATTTGAAAAGGCGGCTAGGGTTCTGTTGTGGAGAGGAGAAAAATTGATTTTTGAAAGTGATGGATGCTGCGTCTGTGCCCTATTATTTTTCAAAATTTTCTCTCGCTCGATCGATCGGAAAAAATTCTCGATCGATCGAGCGAGGCAGTAGGCACAACGTCTTTTAAAAAAAAATCGGGCGATCGATCGAGATTTTGTCTCGATCGATCGCCAGCAGCAGCAAACAAAATTTGAAATTTTTTTTTCTCAACATCTTTCTCTCGGATTGCCTCGCCTACAACCAACTTGCTCTTGCTTTCACACCTGCAATAGAAAATACACAAATTCATTCCCAGACAAACTCAAAACAAACAAACTAACAAAATCACATCAAAACAAGAAATCAAAAACAAAACTCGAGGAAGGAAAAACGGAAGTTCTTAATTTATAGTCCCAAGCTGGACTGTCACCTCCTCGTCTTCTCAATTTGATGGCTCCTTTGGATTCTTTACAGAATCACTCGGGAGCGTACCTTGCGTCCTCCCAGATATCAACGTGGCCAATTGCCCTATCTGCACTTCCAAATTTTTAATAGATGCATCCTGATTCTGCATCCTCACCTCCGTTGATGAAATCAACTTTGCCATAAGTTCCTCCATACTCGGCTTTTGTGTGAACCCTGCCTGCGGTTGAGGGTTCAACACATTTTCTTGATTCGACCATCTCAAATTCGGGTGGTTCCTCCATGGTTGGTTATAATTCGAGTAGGAATTATGGGACGGCCTGTTACCTACAAAATTCACAGCCTCAACAGATTGGTTAAACTGGTTACCTGCCTGACACTCGATGCTAGGATGACCGCCTCCACACAGCTCACAGAAGATAGTTTGAGCTTGCATTGCTGCTGCTCCCATGCTGTCTATCTTCCGGTTCATGGCTTCTAATTGAGCCGAAAGAGCAGTGATCTCGTCCACTTGATGGACTCCCATTGGCTTCTGTGGCGTGCTCCTCTCTGATTGCCACTGGTAACTGTTGCACGCCATTTCCTCCAATAAGCTATATGCTTCTTCCGGCGTCTTTCTCATTATTGATCCCCCAGATGCTGCATCAATCATGGAACGGTTAGCAGAAAATAAACCGTTATAGAACGTTTGTACCTGCAGCCATATGGGTAGACCATGGTGTGGGCATCTCCTCAACAACTCCTTAAAACGATCCCACGCTTCATATAACGTCTCGGGGTCAAACTGCCCAAAAGTCGTGATATCGTTCCGCATCTTTGCCGTCTTGGAAGGGGGAAAGTACTTTGACAAAAACGCCTTTGTCATCCCCTCCCATGTTGTTATAGAACCTGCAGGTAGTGAATTCAACCATGCCTTAGCTTTGTCTCGTAATGAAAAGGGGAAAAGTCTTAACCTGATGGCGTCGTCAGAGACGCCATTATGTTTGAATGTGTCACAAATCTCCAAAAAGTTGGAGATGTGATTATTCGGATCATCCGTAGCTGCTCCCCCAAACATAACCGAGTGCTGAATCATTTGTATGATTGCCGGCTTGATCTCAAAATTGTTCGCTTGAATCGTCGGCCTCGTAATACTGGACAACGATCCATGAAATGCCGGTTGCGCAAAGTCCATCATCGATCTAGGGTTCTGTGCTTCGTTATTATCAGCCATCGCTCGAGCTTCTCGTAATCGCCTAAGTAAAGTTCTTTCTATCTCCGGATCGAAAGGCTCGAGAATGGGTTCCTCTCTTCTGAGCATGCACCAGAGAAACGATTCCTGTACATAATAGACAAAAGGAGACAACAAAATACACAAAATTATTAACAAAGATCAACAAAAGAAAACAAAGAAAACAAAAACAAAAACGCAATAATAAAAGAATTGGCTAAATTACAATTAACTAATCTCGTATGATATTATACAGATTAGTCCCCGGCAACGGCGCCAAAAACTTGACCGCTTTATTTTTAAACAAAAGATATTTCAGAGTGTAGTGTGAAGCGATTCTACCGCAAGTGCACGGTTGTCAAGTTTTAGTATAGTGAAAATTTAGTACGGGTTGTCGAATCCACAGGGACTAACGTATAAGTAACAAATAAGATTAATAAAATTATATTTAGCCTACGATTAACAAATGTGATTATCTAAAGCAAACTTAAACTAAGAAAAGAAACTCAAACAAGAAACAATAAAATGAATAGTTCCGGATATGCGAAGGTAAGTTGCTCAAGAAATTTATCAAGCTCTTCGTTCAACTGTGTTATCTTTAATGATTCATTTGAATAAGCAAATTATCAACCAATTGATTCTAAGGGTGAAAGGTTTTCGCTATTATTCAATACACTCTCTCGAGTTGTAAAGAAACTAACAATAAATTGGAATAAGTCACTCTCGTGCACCTATTTACTAATTCAAAGTTGCATAAATTATCAAAACCTTATAACTCTAAATCTCTCGATTCCAAGTTCTCACGTATGCGATATCATCTCTCGATCTCAATCATAACATACTTCATGGATTAAAAGAGCGTGTTACAACGTTATCTCTCGATCTCGGTTATAACTCTCAGAATCAATCAAAGTTAGCTAGGCTTTGATCTTAATAATCGATTAAATCATGAACAATAGACATCAATACACTCAAACACAATTGAATCAATATATCAAACACAATGATACTAAATCTCAATAAAATAAACTAGAATTGTTTCAAATCATATACAAAAGAAGTTTAATCGTCTCTCGACCTCAAAAACATCAATTGAAAATTAATATGAAATAGATTAAAGTCTAGAAATACGATAAACGGCGGAATGAATCCGTGCGTAGCACCGAAATCTCTTCTCTTGCTCCTTCCTTGCACTCCGGAATTGATTGGCTTTAGTTCGGACGAAGAACCGGAAGAACGGATCTCCTTGGCGGCGGCTGGGCGGCGGCTAGGGCTCTTCTTTGGTCCAGAAAAATCGTCTGATATGCCCCTCTCTCTTGGAATGAATCAATTCCCGCTTAAAACCCCCCACAATCACGATAAAAAAGGAAAATAAAATCTTCAGGATTTCGAGTCTCGATCGATCGAGATTTTCTACCGATCGATCGGTGGACTGTTCATGCCAGCTTTTGAAACTCACTGTCTCGCTCGATCGATCGAGATTTTCCACCGATCGATCGAGACTTAATAAAATTTGCTCTGGAGTCACTGCCTCGCTCGATCGATCGGAAATTTGTACCGATCGATCGAGACTTGAAATCCTTTGATGCTCAACTCTCTGCCTGGCTCGATCGATCGAGAGTAAATCTCGATCGATCGAGATTCCGAAAATCTCATTTCCTCAATTTTAGTTCTTTCTCGCCTCGATTTCGCCCGTTATCTTCATATTAGCTCATTTCTTCCACTTCCGATCTATTTTCCTGAAACAAACGAATAAACACCAAAAAGCATAATATCATCCAGGAAAAAATACGGAAAGTAGGAAGAAATTACAGTTAAAAACACTCAAAATCTAAGCCTATCAAGAGGTGTAGTTCGTTTTGGTATGCGGGGGAAGTTATCCCCCAGGTATGTTGGTCCATATGAAGTATTGCAGCATATCGGTACTTTGGCCTACCGTTTGGCTCTACCGAAATGATTATGTGCAATTGAGCATTAATTATGTTTATGTGTGTGAAGCCCCGAAATTGATAATATGCAATTTTGGCTTTAATGATGGTTATATGATGAATTATGTTGGTAATTGATTTATGTGATGGGTAATGAAGTGTTAACATGATTTAATTATATTGATTACCAATTATGGAGAAAGCATGATTTTAGAGGAAGTTTGTAGCATTTTTGTAAAATGCTTTTAAAATTCCATGTTGGAGTATTTTATACATCATGTTAAGTTTGGGGTACAAATTTTAATTAAATTACACAACCCCTTTTAACCCCCATTATACCCACCTTTTCCTACACTTTATCTCATTTTACCCTTTTACACTCTAAATCCCCAAACCACTCCCAAAACCCTACCATTTACCCATTTTCGAAATCCTCCAAGGAAGGAGAAGGAAAGTCCCACAAAACTTGTGTTTGTGTGATTTTTGTCAAGATTTGGAGTCTTCAAGAGGTATGGAACCCTTCCTAAAGTTTTGATGATGTTTGGATTTGAAATGGGGTGATTTTGAAGTGATTTATGTGGGTTTGTTTTGGGTATATGTTATATATGTTTGGGGTATGATTTTTGAAGTGTTTTATGTGGGTTTTAGTGGGTTATGATGTTGTTGTTGTTGTAGGAAAGTTTGGGTTCGAATGTTTAAGATGGAGCTTGAAAAATGCTCAAAAATGGTAAAAAATCGCGCACCAGCAGGTGGCGATCTATCGCCTGAAATGAGGCGATCGATCGCCGAAGGCCAGTAGCCATTTCGCGTAGCAGGCGAGCGATCGCCTCAAATGAAGCGATCGATCGCCGCAAGGCAAAAAGTGAGGCGATCGATCGCCTCAAGTAGCGATCGATCGCCACTGTTTAAAAAGTGGAAAATGATGATTTTTGTTGAATTTTTGGTATTTGGCTATTGTTTAGCTTCTAATATCAATTTGTATGGTTATGTAGAACCATCACAGGTACCCACAACATCAAGGAGATAAAGTTCTCCAACTTCTCCACTTTTGGAAATTAAGGTACGTAAGAAACGTACGGGCATCGGACGGTAAACCATACTCCTACATATGATGTTTATGATGATGATTATGATAAGTAAGTTTACGATATGATGTTTATGATGATGATTATGATAAGTAAGTTTATGATATGATGTTTATGATGATGATTATGATAAGTAAGTTTATGATGATGATGTCTATGATGATGATTATGATAAGTAAGTTTATGATATGATGTTTATGATGATGATTATGATAAGTAAGTTTATAATGATGATGTCTATGATGATGGTTATGATAAGTAAGTTTATGATGATGATGTTTATGATGATGATTGTGATAAGTAAGTTTATTGTGGGGTCCTCGTTACTTAATTCATTATGTATCAAGTTAACATACATATGTGAGTCTGAATTAAGTAAGAACATGCACTGATTTAAAGTATTTTACTAGTTAAGTTGTTACAGATGTACCAAATCCTTAGTACAAAAACCAACTAACTTTTTCTCCATATACATTACATATAAAATTAACAACCTAAGCCAGTACAACTCCTATGCAGTGGTTCACCTCGCAGCGGAATAAGACTCACGATTCCCACGTCTATGCAATCCTAAAGAAACATTCACAAAACGTGAGTATAGATAAACAACTATCTCAGTGCAATATCAAAACACAATATCAATAATAATGATAAAGCACAATAAATCATCTCATGTGAATGTTCTGTATCATGCATCCACAAATGCACCATGTCATGACATGTCTCAACAAGTACCCTATTATCACGAGACTAAAATGATATGCCTATTCAGCTCAATATGTCAGTGGAACCACCTCACATCTTCATATTAGCAGCACATATCATAGTACCGTCCTCAAATGATAATAGCCAGAGCATATACCCAAAAACCGGCGTATATCTCTATATAGAATAACCGAGCATATACCCAAACCAGGCGTATATCTCTCTGTCACATAACCGAGCATATATCCAAACCAGGCATATATCTCTATGTAACATAACCAAGCATATACCCAATACCAGGCGTATCTCTCAAATACATAACCGAGCATATACCCAATACCAGGCGTATATCTCTAACACATGATATCCATGAATGTACAGGCATATGATACTACCAATCATATGATAATAACATAACACAATTCATATGATATCAATCTCATAACATCATCACACAATATCTATACTCCGTACGTCAACACGTACCTGTACTGCGACACAAACGAGATAAATTAGGCGTCACTGGCTAAGTGCCTCGTTGTCCTGTCCCCTGAGATGATGCTACAACAATGCCAACAATATATCATGTTATCATAGGCATTAAAATCAAATTCTACAAAAATATAAAATTTTTCAACATTCTGGCACTGGCGATCGATCGATATTTCTCACCGATCGATCGACATACTGTTCTGCCCCCTCGCGATCGATCGTCATATCTCGCGATCGATCGCCAAAGTGTTCTGTTGCTCGCGATCGATCGCCACATTTTCACCGATCGATCGCTACTTGTATAAACCGCCTTATATTTTACCCTGTCTCGGCGATCGATCGCCACAAAGCTCGCGATCGATCGCCGATGTCCAGAAAGTTCAGAACATGGCGATTTTGAGCTTATCTTCCTAGCTCTTCTCCTACAACTCGAAATTTAACATGTAAATAGGTTTCATGCATTCTCTACTACCATAACAACATGTTTCCACCATCTTAGAATCAAATTCATGGCATATAAACATGTTATGATCCTAAACTTGCATAGGTTGGATTTGATTTCACATACTTCATACACCACTACACAAATCAATCTTAAAAGCATATATTCCTTACCAAGATTGTACAATTTCACTTCACCCAACTTCTTAGCTCAAGTCACAAGTGAAAAACCAAGCTTCAACCAAGAAAACCTCCAAGGGTTGGAGAGGAGCTTGTGTAGTGTTTTAGTGGGTGTAAAATGAGAAACTATGTGATTTTCTTCCAAAAGCACCTTGATATAAAGTCATTAGTTTCCCTAAACCACTTGTTATCATATCATTTGGAGTTAATGACATGTTATGTAACATGTACATGAAATGAAATTCAAATTCAAATACAACTCCAATTCACATGAAATTCACATGCATAATCAAATGTCTACTAGTTCATGACTTGATATGTTATTAAATCATTGTACACCATGTTTCATTCCTTGCCCTTGCCATATATCATTTCATACATGTATTAATTCATTTTTGGTTCCACTCGAACCCCCAATATCATACCGCCAATTGATATAATTACACCATAATCATATCACACGTGTATACAACAAATCGAGGCATTACATTTATGACGATGTTTGATACGATGTTTATGATATGGTAAGATGCCATACGATAGGGTAAGATGCCCATATGGTAAGATGTCATACGATAGGGTAAGATGCCCACAGGGTAAGATGACATACGATGTTCACGATATGGTAAGATGACATACGATAGGGTAAGATACCCATATGCATGAATATGAGTCAGGGTCAACAAAAAGAAGTTAACGAATAACCAACAAGTTTACTTAACCAAGATTTCATGCATTTACTGTTATGTCTCCTTTTATGATGTTAAGTAAATATGTATAAGCTCACGATGTGTTGTCCCTGTAGGTACACTTTTGGACCAGGGTTAAGGGTCGGGTTGAGACAGTGAGCTAAAGGAGCATGGAAGAAGATTGGATACAGGATTTTTTGGATACTCTCTACTCTAGGAGTAGTATAATCCTATCGCTTTAACATTCATTTCGAGAATGTAATTAATTAAGTTTTGAAATTTCATTTTTGGCCTGTAATCTTAATAGCTCAAATTACAACCGGAACCTTAAGACGCTATTAATGCATGTGTAGTCCATTATATGTGTTTAAGATGATGTTAAGGTAGGAAGACCCTACAATGTGAGGATTATGATATTAATTTATTGGTGTTGAATTAGTAATAATGGGAAATGCTTAGTCATGCGATGGCCATGACCTAGTAATGCATTTCAGGGTGCATGTGATGCATGTTGGAAATTTGAGTTATGGCATGGTTATTTGGGGTGAGTGTCAATTATTTTTAGTAAGCATGTTTAATTGGAATTTTGATGTATTTTATTGAATAAATGCTATAAAATATCATGTGAGGATATTTTAATACATCATGCTAAATACCGGGAGAAAAACATAACCCTATCATCTAACCACCCCCCTCAACCCATACATTTTCCCTGCTCAACCCTTACCTCCTCTCCACTCTCCCACCACACATTCCATCTCAGAAAACCTCTCCCCTTTTTCCCCCAAAAACGTCAAGCATTAGGCAAGGAGGTAGGAGGAAGAAATCTGCCATTTCATGGCTTGAAACCTTGCTAAAAGTTGGAGCAAAAAGGGTGAGGAACCATGTTTATATTTTGGTTAAATGCTTTGATTGATGAGAGTTTTTATGTTGAGTGAAAATGGCATGTATGGTAGTATTCTTGTTGGAATTTGTTGTTGTGTAGCTCATGGTAGTATAATGAAGTTTAAGGTGTTTTGTGTTGTTAAAGTTTGATGGCTTTTGGTGTCTTATGTGCTAGCAAGTAGGATATGCTCGAAAATGGTGGTTTTCGCGATTACAGACATCCGTGATCGATCAGCACGTTTTTCACGATCGATCGCGAGCACCAGGCAGAGACTTTCAGCGATCGATCGCGAGTTTGCGCGATCGATCGGCGAAGTCAGCGATCGATCGGCGTGTTTTCAGCGATCGATCGCGGAATGGTGAATTTTGGGCATTGAGGCAGTAGCATCTCGCGATCGATCGGAGCCCATTGGCGATCGATCGCGAGAAGCCAAATTATGTGTTTTAGTTATTATTGTGGGATTTTTGGTACTTGGCTATTATTGGCTTCTAATATGTGTTTGTGTGATTGTGTAGAACCATCCCATGTGGCAACACAGCCAAGGAAGTAAAGTCCTACCACATCCTACTTTTGGAAAGGTACGTAGAGAGACGTACGGGCACCCAACGGTACATGTATTTTATATACTTATTGGAATATGCATTGAGGATGCAAGTATATATTAAATTGTGCATTGTGAATGCAAATAAATATTGAATTATGCATATGATTGCATATGTGTATGTTGAACACTTGGTGCACATCCCATGAGTCATGGTTATATTGGAGTGATGATTTTAATGCTTTGCCGTTGTCACTTGAAGCAATGATAGAATACTTGCCGATGTCATATTATAGCGAGGAATGAATATTTGCCGCCAAATGTTGAAGCGAGGGTATTGCCGCATGTCGCATTTGAGCGAGGTTATTCAATGCCGCTAATATGTCGAAGAGAGGGGTATTGGTGCCGCTGTGATGACAAGCGAGGTGCATTAAAATACACTGTTATAACAGACTAGAGATTGGTAATTGGTGATATGTCGTGACATTTGTGAAACCATTGAATAATCCATTGATTATACTCATGAGTTATGATACAGGGATAACCAAAAAGGGAGCGTTTAAAATGCAATTGGGAAACAGGAAGTGTTTTGTATTTACGGTTTATGCATTTACGCTTTTTAATCATGCTACGTTTAATATGGATTATTATATGCTCATGATTTGGGGGTTGTCCTTGTAGGTACATCTTGGCATAAAGGGGCTAAGGTCGGGTTGACGCAGTGAGCTAGCGAGGAGGGCTTTTGATATAGAAGCTGTGATTCTTTTGTATAGTTTCTACTCTAGGAGTAGTGTAAATCTATAGTATTAACATTCATTTTGTTAGGAATGTAATTAATCCATTTGGAAGTAATTATCTTGGCATGTAACCCTTAAAGCTCAAGGCCTCAACACAAAATTTTTATACTCTGATAATACACTTTAGCTCTACTTATGTCCTTATGTCGCACTTAAGGAACTAGGGTCCTTACAAAGAATCATTATATCAGGTTTATGAACTCGAGAGTGTAGCCATTACTTTGCCTTGAAGATGTGGCAATGTTATCTGTATGGCGAACAATTCATGATATACTCTGATTTTAGGAATTTAAAAATATCTATTATTCAGTCAGAGTTGAAAGGGGAAAGTGAAACTGGTAGCAGATGCACTGAACCGAAAAATGCAAGGTGCAATGGTAGCATCAATGTATGCTTTGCAGTTTGAGTCACCTCTGATTTCCAAGATCAGAAATGCTCGAAGGACAGACCCATACTGTTGGAATCGAAGAGGGGTGAATGAGATTCATTGGCTACTTTAGCTTTTTAAAATGAGTTTGAAAAATAAAAGAGCTTGCGCTTGCGGAAGGCTTAAGTCAATCGATAAATAAATAAAATAAAGAAGTAAATAAATGTGTAATGAAATAAAGCGTTAAATAACACAAGGATTTGTTATAGAGGTTCGGCGATGAATCGCCTACGTCTCCTCTTCCCTGTTAGATAACCTTCAACCGAGGTTCCACTAGAACGAATGGTCTTGGCCTTGAGGGCTCCAAGTTAGCCGCAATACAACTCTTCCCGAGTACACAAAGCTCTTCACGAGCACAACACTCTTCACGAGTCTTCTTGGCCTTAACGGCTCCAAGGATAGCCACACACAACTCTTCCCGAGTTACCAACACTCTTCACGAGTCTTCTTGGCTTTAAGGGCTCCAAGGATAGCCACAACACATGCACCAACTTATACTTGTTGATGACTTTACAATTTTCAACTTGCTTTGGTGTTGAAGGACCTTACAACAACTCAACAAACACCTTCACGGTGTACCAACACGAAGAACACAAGACTCTAACAAAAAGAATGAATCACAAACTCCAATACAACAACAATGTATGGAGATTGCAATGCTTTGTAGGCTTGTTTCTTGTCTTCAAAATGCTCCAAAGCATAAATATTTATAGTGTACGTGGCCCCCTAGGCTCCCACTAGCCGTTGCTACACAAAAGGCTGAAATCACTCATCGATCGCCTCAGCCATCGCCTCAGGCGATCACCATCGCCGCACCCCAACGGTCAGCATAAATCACGCATCACCTCAGGCGATGTTCTGATCGCCTAAGGCGATCTAAACCAAAATCCAATGTCGTAGCCTCAGCTGCTCAAAATAATTCATCACCACAGGTGTTCAATGCATCGCCTCAGGCGATCAGCCCATTGCCTCGGGCGAACTCCCTCTATGCGCGAGCCTCGGCGTCGCCTCTGTCGATGTGCGTGGCGATGCCCCGCCTGGCTGCCATCGCCTGGGTTGATGATCACCATCGCATGGGGCGTTCCAGCCCAGGATTTGCACACTTGATTTTCTTAAATCGATCCACTTTCTAATCAATTAATCTGCACGCTAAGTAGACACATTAGTATAACAAACACAAGTTTTGTTGATCATCAAAACTCAAAATAATTCGAAGATAAATTAAAGCATTAAACACAACCATGCGTTTAAGGCTCAACAATTTCCCCCTTTTTTATGATCACAAAACTTGATAAACTTGAATATGTAATATGCATGAAATGTGAGTAAACATGTCTCCCCCTTACCAATTGCATAGCACATACAAGATTCCCAAGTAAAGCATTAGACAAACAACTCTCCCCCTCAAACCATGCATACACAAGCTCTCCCCTTAAACTATGCATGTATTAAGTTTCAAGTTTATCACAAAATTCTCCCCCTTTTTGTGATAATCAAAAAGCACAAAATTTAAATAAATATAGCTCAATTATATGTTGCCACATAGCCATATTTTAACGATTTACTCCTCATCAAGCAAGTAATAGACATAACAAGCATAAAATTAAATCATTTAGAGGAACAACAAACATGCGTTTAAGGCAATCAACAATAAATTCTAAGCATTGCAAAGTGTTTCAACGTGTGCATATGTCCATGCACCTCATGCCCAATAGACATTATAATTCGCAATGCATCATTAGATAAAATTATTAATCACATAATTGCACATTTCCACATTGCATATTCAAATTTTGAATTTTAGGCATATCAAGATATATACTATAAAAGGATAAGCATACATCATGCATTAAAACAATTTATATGTGCATATGCTAAGGGGTAATGCATTCTACCACCAATTAATATTGAGCTTCGTTATTTATTGGTCACAATTAATTTGTGCCAATGAAATTTTGAATTGCTCTTAAAATGCATAAAATAATTTTACCTTCGATGACAATAGTGCGTTCTTGTCATTGGACCTATGCCTCGTGCTTCCTCTATTGAGGTGAATGAGATAATCTCCTCCTTTGAGTTGCTTGTGCCTTCATCCTCCATTCCAATGTTGTCCCTACAAAACAAGTAACAATGGGAGGATCTTTGGTACCCATTTGATTTTTGGGTCCTTGAGGGTTAGCTTTCATTGGCGCCTTTGGAATCCATTTCCACCTCTTGTTAGGTTGGTATTGGATTTTGGCAAACCTACACTTATTTTTAGAATGACCATCTTTGCAACAATAAGTGCAAGTAGGAGAATTATGCTTTGCTTTAGTCAACAAGCTAGAAAAAGTTTTGATTTGCTTGAGAAGCCTAACCCGGCTTTATCAAAGCTACAACGTTGCAACCCAAGCAATTCATTCATCTTAGACTACTTTCACTAAATTTGCAAAAAGATATCTTTAAAGAATTTAATTCATTTTTCGATGAATTATTTTCTTCATCTTTCTTGGCAACTTCAAGTTTGAGTAATTTTTACTCATTTTGGTTTTGCCAAGAACATCAATAAGTTCATGATAAGAATCTAAAAGTTCATCAAAAGATGGTACCTCATCGTCGCTTTCATCTCCTTCATCTCCAAGAGCCATTAGACAAAGATTTGTGGCTTCTTCTTCATTGGAGTCACTATCACTCCATGTGGCTATTAGGGCCTTCTTCTTGCCTTTGTCTTCATTATTCTTCCTAGGGCATTTGTTAGCATAATGACCTTTATCTTGACAATTATAACGAGTTACCTCGTGTTTGGAATCATGTTTGGTAGCACTAGAGGTCTTTGGCTTGTTATGTTTGTTGAAGAACTTCTTGAACTTTCTAGTGAACAAGATCATCTCATCATCATCATCATCATCTTTATCATCGGATTGATCTTTCCTTCCAACCAAGGCTATCCCATTTCTTTTGGATCTATCTTCCTCCTTTATTTCTTTCCTTGTCGATACTTCAAGTTCATGGTCACCAATGTGCCATGAAGTTCATCAAGGCCATATGATGCACTTTCTCCTTTGTTTGATTCGATAATGGCCGTCCTCTTGGCATCTCATTTTTTTGGCAAGGCTCTTAGAGCTCTTCTCCATGTTTGCTTTGGAGGGTACTTCTCCCCAAGTTGGGCGAGCTCGTTTATGATTTGGGTGAGCCTTCTAAACATTGAATCAACCTCTTCTCCGGACTCCATCTCAAATGTCTCATATTTGAGTTGTAGTAGGTCTATCTTTGTCTCTTTCACTTGGTTGGTTCCTTCATGACAAATTTGTAATTTGTCACATATCTCCTTTGCGGTTGAGCACATTGAGATCCGGTTGTACTCCTTCATATCTAAAGCACAATACAAAATATTAATAGCTTTAGCATTTTGAGATATTAAAATCATGTCCGCTCTTGTGAAGTCGTCCATTTCTTTGGGAACACTTATTCCCCCAACTTCCTTTAGAGGAATGTGTGGACCTTTCACAATGATCTTCTATAGGTCATAATCTACGGATTGGATGTATAGAGAAATTCTATTTTTCCAATAGCCGTAATTATCATCCGTGAAGAGCGGAGGGCAATTGGTCGATTGACCTTGAGCAAAATCATTTGCTAGATTAGCCATATAAAAATTTTGATTTAAAACAAAAATCAAATGGCTCTGATACCACTTGTTGGAATCGAAGAGGGGGTGATTAACATGATTTGATCTTGAATATGTGCATGAAACTTGAGATTGAAATGAGCACACACACACGTTCCAATTTTGAGATGTGTTGCTTGAAATAGGAGAAAACATGTCTTGTAAACTTTTGAATATGTGCTTGAGATTTCTGAGAATAAGCAAGTTATGAAATAATTGTTTCAAGTATCAAGAATGAACTCTACCTTGTGATTTTAATGCTTAATCGAGGACGATTAAGTGATAAGTTTGGGGGAGTTGATAGGGTTGAATATTACATGTATTTATGATATGATATGTATATATTTTCGTGTTGATTCTTGGATTATTTTACGGTTTTTGGTATATATTTCTATATTTAGGAATCAATGTTGAAATGCATAAAAGTAGAGGAAATGAGCCAAAAATGATGAAAAATGACCAAATCGAGCGAACGCGTCAAAGCCGGTAAAGGATGAAAAATTCAAAAGAAAAAAAAATAAATAAATTCCTTTTAGAGTTTGGGTCCAACAAGGAAGTCCATGATTCTTATCCTTATATATTTTTACACGAAAATTACAAGGAAAAATAGATTTTTGAACCTAGGAGTAGCCTTCACTCCTCCATACTCCATATCACCTTCATCCACCACCACCTCTTCATCCTAGGAATTGGAACAAGCCAACAAAAGAATCGAAGAGCACGATCGAGAAAGAAGCGAGGAAGGATCAAGAATCAACGAAGAAGTCGACTTGTGAGTTTGCTTTTACTTTTCTATTATTGTTTTGAATTATTATTGGATTTAATGTGTTTTGGATGATTGAGAAATATCTTAAACATTATTTTTCCTTTAATATTATTGATTGATTGAATTCATACATCCTCTATGAGCATGTGTTATTGGTTTTAATGCTTTTGAAGGATTGATCACATTGAATGATATTTTATTATAATTGAGATCGAGAGATGAAATTATAATACGATATAGTAATTCAAGATGAATTTTTTTCTCTCTTGTACTTTTGATGATTGAGAGAGTTATCTATTTCATGAGTTTGACATTTATCTTGAATTGTTGATTTATTCAATTAATTCTTATGGATGCATTGGATTCTTTGGTTTCCTCTTTATGAATCTCATGATTTGATGAGCGGATAATTTTTATTAGGCGATTATCAACATTTGAACTTCCATGATAGTTAAAGCCTTAATTGAGATAGTAATTCTTGATGGAATCGTGAATTAACATGATTTGATCTTGAATATGTGCATGAAACTTGAGATTGAAATGAGCACACACACACGTTCCAATTTTGAGATGTGTTGCTTGAAATAGGAGAAAACATGTCTTGTAAACTTTTGAATATGTGCTTGAGATTTCTGAGAATAAGCAAGTTATGAAATAATTGTTTCAAGTATCAAGAATGAACTCTACCTTGTGATTTTAATGCTTAATCGAGGACGATTAAGTGATAAGTTTGGGGGAGTTGATAGGGTTGAATATTACATGTATTTATGATATGATATGTATATATTTTCGTGTTGATTCTTGGATTATTTTACGGTTTTTGGTATATATTTTTATATTTAGGAATCAATGATGAAATGCATAAAAGTAGAGGAAATGAGCCAAAAATGATGAAAAGGGACCAAATCGAGCGAACGCGTCAAAGCCGGTAAAGGATGAAAAATTCAAAAGAAAATAAAAAAAATAAATTCCTTTTAGAGTTTGGGTCCAACAAGGAAGTCCATGATTCTTATCCTTATATATTTTTACACGAAAATTACAAGGAAAAATAGACTTTTGAACCTAGGAATAGCGTTCACTCCTCCATACTCCATATCACCTTCATCCACCACCACCTCTTCATCCTAGGAATTGGAACAAGCCAACAAGAGAATCGAAAAGCACGATCGAGAAAGAAGCGAGAAAGGATCAAGAATCAACGAAGAAGTCGACTTGGGAGTTTGCTTTTACTTTTCTATTATTGTTTTGAATTATTATTGGATTTAATATGTTTTGGATGATTGAGAAATATCTTAAACATTATTTTTCCTTTAATATTATTGATTGATTGAATTCATACATCCTCTATGAGCATGTGTTATTGGTTTTAATGCTTTTGAAGGATTGATCATCTTTGAATGATATTTTATTATAATTGAGATCGAGAGATGAAATTATAATACGATATAGTAATTCATGCCGTGTGTTAAAGATTGAGATCGAGAGATAAAATCATATACGAGTGATAGCTTTGGGTTGTTTAATCTAAAGTTAGTGGTTTTCATAAAGCGCATTCAATATTAAATTGTTAATTAAGTGAACGAGAGTTACTAGTTGCAATTTGATGTTAGATTTAATATAGCTCGAGAGAGTGTATTGAATAAATTCAGAAAATCCGTCACCTTAGAGATGTATGGAGAAAAGAATTGTAAGAGTTGGGTTAGGTGAATAATTGTCTTGATAATTCTTTCTCGTGATCGTCGTTTGTTTTGGTTGGATTAGAGTAGTTTAATTATTAATTAATTATCGTAGGTTAAATATAGTTAAAAGAAATCTTATTTGGTACTTGTTTGTTAGTCCCTGTGGGTTCGACAATCCGTATTCTTCCTATCAATACTAAAACTTGACACCGTGCACTTGCGGTCTAAAAGCACTAGATTGGAATTAATTGTTTAAAATAAAAAGGCGATCACAAGTGGTACAGGTGGACATACTGCGGATGCTCGAGATGAAGCATCGATGAATACCAGAGCTCCTTGAGAGCGGGCTCAGATTTATATTTTATGTTTTGAGTCCCAGTAATTATTAGAGTACTTTTTACTTACATTTTAAATTATCGGAGTATGTCCCGAGTTACTGTATTTTAAGTATTCTATTACTGATTGGTTATATACTTGTTTATGTGATGAGTAACATGTTGAATTGGGAAACTGAAATTTCATATTTTCAGTATCATTATATATGTATCACCTAAAAGCGAAAAACTTTTAGGTCATTTGACATGACATTTGAAATAAATCTTCTGATGTTTACGAATATTAATCATTATGTGTTAATTAAACACCACATTAGGATCGGACCCTCATATTTCTGTGTTGTTTTACCACTCTTTTATTTTTATCACCACAATATCTTTCTCTCAATTATTATATTCTTGGATATGGGTAATCGTTGGATTTTTTCAAAATATTGTCTAATTTTATAGAAAATGAATTCTTTCGTCTCAAAATATCAATACTATTCATTTCTTAAAGTGTCTCCTTTCGATAAATGATGGAAAAGAGACTTTAAGGAATTTGATGAATGAGATATTTGGAAACAATATTTTTTAGGGCAAAATTCGGGTCAATACCAATAGGAGAAACATTTTTCGGCCCAATCTACCAAAATATTTCTTTCAACTAAGTCCAATTTTAGATGCAATGACCAAACTAACACTACTGATATCAAAAGGAACTTAACACCTTCTTCCTCAATTGCAAAACTCAATGTGGTCGTCTTCTTCAATTTTGAACACGCGGCGGCTATCGTCTCCAAAAATTGGAACTCAAGAAACTTGAGAAAAAAGGAAAGTGGAAGAGTGTGAGTGTCGAGACTGTGAAAGAAAATGATGTAAATAGAAAAATCTAGGGAATTGATGAATGTTTGTTGATGAATGGAATACTGAATATATCTATGTTTTATGTTGACGAATGGAAAAGTTGACACCATTTGTGCATGTATCTAAGTTTTTTGTAAAGACAGTACATGAGTTTATCGGTGCATATAATTTACATGCATTGATAGAGTCAAACCGAATTGATACTTCTGATCTTTAATGGCTAGTAAGAAGAAACACAGGGATGACAAAGTAGTGGTGTCAGAATTCAGGGTTTCCAAGCATTGCAATGCATGAGAAAGAAGTGTTGATATTTTGAAGTTCGCTAAATTCATGATTTGCTTGTGTTGGTTGCGAGAAGCAGTAGCTCGGAGAATTGAAATTGGCAAAAAATTCTCCAATGAGAAATGATTTTTTGTAGATTTTAAATGTGAAACTCAAAATTACAGTGAATTTGAGATGCTCCATGACTATGTTTTTGGTTATAGACAGTATAAGTCCTATCCCGACATGTAATTTAAATGCATCAATATACTCAATAGTGCATGTAATTACATGCACCGACTTACTAAAATCTTGGAAATATTCTGCTGCTTCTTAATTTTTTGAAATATGTTAAAAGTCGTGTTTTGCTTGGGTTGGTTGGGTGGAGCAGTAGTTCGGGGAATTGAAATTAGCAAAAATTCTTCGATGAAATTTTTTTTTGTAGATTTTGAATGTGAAACTCAAAATTACAGTGTATATGACTATGTTTTTTGTTAAAGACATCATGAGTCTATCGGTGCATGTAATTCACATGCACCGACTTACTAAAATCTTGGAAATATTCTGCTTCTTCTTTATTTTTTGAAATTTGTTAAAAATTCGTGCTTTGCTTGAGTTGGTTGGGAGGAGTTGTAGATCGGGGAATTGAAATTGGCAAAAAATTCTTCAATGAGAAATGATTTTTTGTAGATTTTGAACGTGAAACTCAAAATTACAGTGTACTTGAGATGTTCCATAACTAAGTTTTTGGTTAAGTCAGTATGAGTCTATCGGTGCATGTAATTTACAGCACAAATTGACTCAGCGGTGCATGTAATTCACATGCATCGATACATATCCATACACTATTTAATAGTTTATATTTGAAAATGCATAACTCTTCTCTGAATTCCAAATAGCTTATTATTGGCGGCAAAACTGGACTTATTATTTACAATGAAGTCCGCGGCTCCGTTTGTAGCATTATCTATTTCGAATTTTGCTAGAAAATGTTTCATTAACTAAAGAGACCTTTTGACAAACAGATTATGTACAACATAATTGAAATAACAATTCAATGTTAATTGAAGCACAAAAATCCCATAAAATAACAAAAAACAGCCAAAAACTGTTGAATATAGATGAACTTAAACATAATTAAATCAATTCGTCAAACAAATACGTCGAAAACATGAAAAATACGATTGGTGCTTGGATTATTTTGAAATCTTCCAAACGAATTGAGCACGATTGAAGCGCAGAAGTTGAATTTGGGAGAAATATTTTCAAGCGAAAGGAATTGACAATGTATCTCAAAGCAGTTGTGGATGTATTTAGGGAGGTACAAGGGTAATAAAGGAATGAGAAAAGACTTATAGATAAAGGAAAATAAAAAAAGACTAATTTTAAAAAAAGTATTTTGGAAGGTGGATTTAGTTGGAAGTAAGATTTTTTTAGTGATTTAGTTGAAATATGTTTTTGAAAGTGGTATTTAAATGTAATTTTCTCTATTTTTGATTATTTATTGATTCGAATTCTAAATGAAGTCTTAGTCTGATTCACACGAAATCACAAATAAAATAGATTCATAGGTTTGATACCTTGTCTAGAACTCATGTGTAAAAGAAAAGAAATATTCGATCACATAGAGTCGACGAATAAAGTTGGTTAATTAATAATTCATAGACGGAAAATGCCAAAAAAGAAAGCACTCATTCCTCTTTTGTATCTTGTATCTATAGTGGTTTTGTCATGTTGGATTTCTATCACTGAATCATATTCTAATATATGAAAATCGAATATATAAATTTAACTCTAGTACTAATTATAGGACAGAACACTTAGGGTTGTATTTGAATGGATGATTTCATTTCACTAGTGGATGTGAAATGACTTCAATAATTAAGAATTTGAAATACATTCGGTATGCTAAACGTCTTAAAATTGAAGACAGTGGATTTGAAATCCTTGGATTTCAGGATTTGAAATCCATGAGTTTCAGGATTAGCCAAAGAATTTGAATGGATTTATATTAAGGATTTGAAATCCAAATTCGTCGATCCAAATGGAGTCTTACACTTTATCAATGTACGCGTGGTAGGCATGGTAATCCTAACATAAACAAAGCAAAATGGGAATACCATATTCTTGCATACAACAGCAAGAAAGGATCAACGTCACTACCTCGGCACTAGAACTACAAGCATTATAAAGACAAAAATTCCTCTAAGAGAAACCAAATTTAGGCCCCAAATAACGTTTTCCTAATACAATCTCCCAGTGCAATTGCGTGAACCACAAAAGCAATGCTTCTTCTTAATATTTCCATTCGCATCGCAGACTCGATCTATCATATAATTATAATTATATGTAAGCTCTTGTAGAGCAGGGATGTTCCTGGTGGCAAAAAAAATTATGTGGGGCATTTTCTTATCATCGTGATCATAAAGAACTTCTTGAGCATACATATTAGGAGAACAACTATGGTTAACAAATCTACCGACATTTCCGAACTTACCGGCATCAATAGCGAATGCATCGCGGTTTCTTGAATCAACAAGACCTTTAAATTCTCCATCTTCATCATGACCATCACCAATATCAAAGAGATATTCGTCATAGCCGATTCTTTGTTCAGCTTCCTTGTCTCGTATCAACTCTCCGATGTATTCGCATATGAAACTACCGGATGTCACGTAGTTTCGTGTTCTTACTCCCCACTCTCTTTCTTTAGTTTTAAAGATCTCTAACTGGATTCTAGGGCCATGTTGGCTGACTCTATTCATACAAGAAGGCGGGCATTTGCAACTCGGGCCACACTCATAAACTATGGGTCTTGATCTAACAATCGAACCCTTTTCATTGAATGGAATCTCTCCTCCATTCCTCACAACACATGGACATTGATTGGAATCCGAGCAACCATTTATGCAGTTGCAACCAATGGGTTCGACGCGCCTATACCAATCCGGATAAATGATCTTGTTTATGTATGTGAAAGGTGGGGGTCTAAGATCATCTATTCCATTTATAGCCCGAATTGGACGATTCTCCACTCTTTGAGATATATCATCTATAATGCAAATTTCCTTGCGAGGTAACAATTTTTGAGACTTAGCAACAGTTGGACGAGACCTTGGTTGGCCTGGCATTCTAATTAATTCAAATTTGAACACCAAACTACCATTTTGATCTCTTTCTCGCCAACACTTAGTTACCGTGTAAAGTCCATCATATGCATATATAGAATTTGAGTCATTAGAATGGCCAAAAACATAAGTTGTCATCCCACGCAGTTTTTTACGAATAACTCTTACTGGATATCCCATTTCCATGCTTTTCACCATAGCAAGATTTCCCTTTTCAAGCTTCTGATCAGCAGCTTTCTCAACAAACTTCGGATTCCCACCTTGACCCGAATATATCAAATAATCATTTGCTTTAGCCTCATTCTCGTAATGGCCGGAATCCACGACACAGGTAGCGAATTTTTCACCTCCAATAGTCACGTAATCTATTCCACACATCATATGGCGGTGTAGGCCAACAACCGCAAGTTGAGCCCTGAATTGAAAAGTGTCGCCAATTTCAATGCCTGGTATATGCCCAAAAGGCTTATGGACAGAAATGCACATTCCCTCCGCCTTGACACGCTCCGCTGCTTCTATATGTGCATATTTTTTACCCTTTTGTTTTCCGCCCAACTCTGCTTTTCGCTCCTTCTCCAGTGCCTTATAATGCTCTTCAAACACCATTAGAACCTCCCTCACCTTATATCCCTCGGGTTGGTCATGTTTCACAATACACAGATTGACTAATTCCTCCAGTGTTTGATTGTTTTTAGGCTCATCATTACATGTATCCTTGAGCTCAACACTGGCAATATTATCATCTCTTGCAAAGTTATCCATGGTTTCGTCTTGTTCCTTTTCAACTTCATATTGATCCGAATCCAAAAACTCAGGCTCCTGCTGATTTTCGCCACAATTTTTTCCATTATTTTCAGAAAAATAAACCTCTCCATCATAATCATCATCCTCACAAACAATAATTTCGGTTCCTTGAAATCCTACCAAGTCACTACCATCTCCATCAAACTTGGCATGATTTTCCGCCACTAAAGCTTTGGCACGAAATCTCTTCCGGAAACATGGTTGCCACAATAACACATCTTGAGGAGATAAAACATAAATATCATCACCAAGATCTTCCCACTCCAGTTCTAATCTAGTATTATCCTTCTCTTGAGCCCTTCCCAAATTCATATCTGCACCACTTTCCCCACCATTTTCTGAAACTTTTTCATCTAAATTATGTCCATCAACACATTTTGACAAAATCTCCCCCTCAACCCCTTCTCCTTCGCTTTCCGTAGATCCATCACCAAGATGAACAGATTTAGTCAAAACCTCGCCCCCGACCCCTTCCCCTTCATTTTTCACTGATTCATCTCCAAGATATTCCGTCTCCACTTCCAACCCATCATCATTTCTTTCTTGAACCCCTTTCAGAATCATATCAACACCACCTTCCTCATCTTTCTCAAAAGCTTTATCACCTAAATACTGTTCAACATCTTCATACAAAATCCTGGCCACTACCCCTTCTTCTACAGTTTTCACGGTTTCCATTTCTGGTTTTTGTTCTGCAAAACCAGTAATATCTGTTAAATATTTAGAAGTAGAACAGTCACCATCCAAAACAGCAACAAACTCGCGGGCCAAAGCAATGATCTCTGCCACTTTTTCTAGAGCACTTTCCCACACTGCTTCAAGTGAACCAAGTTTCTGCTCATTATCGCCGGCCATTTCCTCTGCGATATCGTCTAAAATTTTCGGCTTCTCCATATAATCAAAACCTTCAGTTCTTCCTCCGTCAGTCCCAGAAGCCAATGGGCCAACAGGTGCTAATGGGCCAGATTCCTCTGGAAAATTCGACGGCGAACTCTCGACAACGGGACTATATTTTACTGCTAAATGGCTCCCAGCATTAAGCTTCGCGGGGCCACAGCCATTGGGGAAATCCCGAACAGCACAAGGCTTTGGACGCTTGAACTTCGAAGGGAAACTTCGGCTGTTAAAACCGGCATTTTCGGATAATCGTTTCTTCGAAGGAGAACCCTCCGCTGCCATTACACTCAGAGGAACTTGAAATTCCTAAACATTCAAAAACTCGAGTGATGTAAGAGATGAAACATGTAAAAGTTGACGCGATTCTTCAACAAAATTTAACGAAACTTGGATCAGTCCCTCGATAGTTGATGTCAGTTTTCGAAAATAATTAAGAGTAATTTTGAATATTAGGAAATTTAAGCGGCGTTCTGAGTTCGCTACAGATAGACGTGTCATGATGGGGTGGGACGTGGGGTTGACCCAATCAGCATCAAATAGGGGAGTTGTTTAAGATAAACATAATCTAACAATAATTATTTTAAACTTAATACAAACTAGCAGCCAATGCACACGCGTTGCGTGTGTAATAAAATTTTAAATTTTATATATTGTATATGTATACTAAATTTTTATATTTGAAATATCTAATTTAAATATGATATTTTATGGGGAAGTGAAAAAACGATTGCACATATTTTCAGAATGAAAAAAAAATGATGAAAAATTGGGAACTAAGTTGGGAAGTTAATAGGTGGTCATCCGATATTATCATTTATCTCATGATCTTGTGGCTATTACTATAGCAAATAGAGGGTATTTTTGAAATTTCACAATGACCATACCAAGGTGGTTACTCTAAGGTGCTCACACATTATAATATAGTATAGATATTAATATATGGCTATATACGTAACATGAAATCTTTTAAAAATCTCTCTAAAATTATAGAAAATATAGTTAATTTTAGCATCATAATTAAATTTGTTTTTTATAATATTATAAATTAGCCACATGATTGAAAAATATAAAAATTATAATAATATGCCATTTGGCTCATTATTATTATTTTAGTTTTTTATGCTAATAATATAATAATAACAACAATCATACATAATAATTACTAGCGCCTCTTTATAATAATTTTTTTACTTTTTTGGTTGGTTGGTCCATCTAACTTGTCGGACCCATCTCATTCTGGGTTGGGTTGGGTTTGATTTTTTCCATCCTTTCTGGAAGCGAACCCACATAGGTTAGGCCAGTTTGGACCGCGGTCAGATAGTTCAGTCCGTTTAAATCAGGCTGGCTCGTTTTGATAATTCTAGCTGCAGAGAGACTCTACACAATAAATTTTAGTCAAGAGGTTCAAGGATCTGAGGAGGATATTGAAATTTAATCTAAGTTTATGAAGGGTTTAGGAAGGGGGCTTAATCAACCGAAGAGTTATTCTAACTTCAATCGCGAGGTTAAGGAGGCATGTGAAGTTTTTTTAGGTCATCCTGGAATCGATCTTAGTTAGTTTTTTTTTTATTTCTAATAAAATAAAAACAGTAGATAAAGGGCTTTAGGGAATATTTTTCATCATGAAAACAAATGCACGTCACCGCGTTTTGTTTTAGGAAGTGTTTGAGATTGTTTTTGAAAAGTGATCATCTGCTCTTCAGATAAAAAAAAAATTTTTGAGTGATATCTTCGCTTCTGCTATTGTTTTAACTTGAGAAATGATAATTTTTTAATAAATTAAAGTTCATTAAACTGTTATTTGATCGTAATATCAAACACCCAATATTTTATTTAAAAATAATTTTTTTCAACTTTAAACAAAAACAATAAAAAAGTGCTTATAGCATTTGCAAGCATCCTTAGGGTGTGTTTGCGATTGCTTATTCAAAGTACTTCTATGTTGCTTTTGCTTAAAGTTAGAAAAAAGTTGATTTTAAGCAAAATCATTGAGTGTTTGTTATTTAAATAAAAAAGCAGCTTAATAAACTTAAATTAATTACGAAATTGCCACAAAACAAATTAAAGCAGTCAAAAGCACGTCATTACCTGCTTCTATGCTTCTGCTTTTTTCTGCTTATTTTTAGAAAATCAATAGCAGAAGCAAACAAATAAAACACCCAAAAACTGCATTTTTTTATCTGAAAAGCAGATAAGCAGTTTTCATAAGTAATTGTGAAACTTACTTAATAGGACAAGCGTCCTTGACGTGAATTGGTCTTTGCTATCCCATGGGGTAGTGGCACATGGGGTAGATCCATCAATTGAATGAGTATATTCACATTCAATATTGATGGGAATATATCAATCTAATAGATGAGACTACTCTATGAGGCATCACCCCCATAGGGTAGCCAAGAATAAATTCCTTGACGCATGACTTAAGCCCCAGGAAAGGCGCACCGAGCGCGCCTTTTGGAAGGCCTGAGCATAGGAGGTGTCACGGCTGCATGGGCCGCACCTCGCGCATCAATTTGTACAAAAGTACAACTTAAAATGAAAAATATAATAAAATAACATAGGATAAGAATTAGATATTGTTAGTGCATACCTTACACAACAGGAGGAGAATTTTACTGGAAGCAAATCGAGAGATCTATCAATTTTGATACTTAAAAGGATGATTTGAATTGGATTGAATTTGTTGGATAATAGACCTATAGTTCTTCACAATCCCATGTAAAATTAGTAAATATGTGTATGTGTGTTCATGCTAAGTTAATGAGGCAAGATTTTTTGTTTTTTAAAAAAAAAATATGTGCATGTGTGTGCACCCAATAACGGAGCAAGAAAAAAAAAATTCGAAAGGCGAAAATTTTTCTTAAAAATAAAGGGTAAAAAAATGCTTAATTTTTTTTAATATTAAAGAATTTTTGGGTAGGTGCGCTGGTCACCCTGCACACCTCGCCCCTATGTGCACCTTAAGAGCAACAATTGCCTCCATTGGTAAAGCAAGAGGCATGTAGTATCTAATCTATTATATTGTTTAAAAGGTTTTGAGTTGCACAATTACAACCAGTTATAGTTTTCAGTAAAACAACAAAAAATTTCAATTATATAATTGATATCAAAGTCAAGGTCAATAAAAATGTTACTTGGACTGCTCTATAGATTAAAATATTTTATGCAAAGTTGTCATCAACAATTTCCTCCTAATATTTGCAACTTGAAAATCATTGAAATTGAACTGTACAAAAACCTAAACATCACAAATCCTCATATCTATATCTCTTGGTGCGTTAATGTGTTCTTCATAAAATATTCGTACGTAAATATTCATCTTCAATATTTTGATTTTTCTCTAGTTTTCTAAAGCATTTATTTAATCTAATTAATAATATATCATATTAATTTTAATATTTAAAATCTTAAAAACATATAATAATTATCTACATTTACATATTGTATGATTATAAAAAAAAACATAATAAATTTTAAATAAAGAAAAATTGCACCAACATAATATACTCTATATAAAAAATTATTTTACATTAAATTTAATATGCATACATGCATCTACCGATATCAAATGATGTTTGAATTTTAAAAAAAGTGTAACTAAATTTTCAAAAAAAATTATTTTTCAAGGCAAAAATTTTTTCTTTGATTTGCACTTCTCCTTCAATTTTCCATTAAAGGAAAAAAAAAAACATTTTCATATTTACAAACATTATAAGACTTTTGCATCTAAAACTTATTTTTCGATAACTCAAAGAAAGAGTAGTAGATGTGGTCCGTTTTAAGGAGATTATAGAAAATTTCGGGGCTTTAATCTAAATCAAGCATAGTTTTTTTTACAAACTGTATTTCAGAAATATATAATCAAAGTCAGGGCGGCTCAACCCCTAAGGTGCTAAATATTTGCTTTAAGCTTCGAATTTTAATAAAGCCCCAAATTTCTAGGTTTATCATTATAGATATTAATATATATCTAATTTGTTACCGTGCTTATTAGTGGATTACGAATAGGAACCCCATAAATTCTTAAAGCAATGTCAAAAATCCCATGAATTCTTAAGATTGTATCCTAAAGGGTTTTCATGTGATTGGTTATTTCGCTCACATACTCACAGTCCTCCGCGTTATCAATCCACGTGTTTGGCTTATCTAATGTTACATGTTAGGGGACGTGTTGAAAGTTGTTATCTCATATTGGAAGAATTAGTTACCGTGCTTATTAGTGGATTATGAATAGGAACCCCATGAATTCTTAAAGCAATGTCGGGAATCCCATGAATTCTTAAGATTGTATCCTAACAGGGTTTTCTGTGATTGGTTATTCCGCCTACATACTCACAGTCCCCCACGTTATCAATCCACGTGTTTAACTTATATAATGTCACATGTTAGGGACGTGTTGAAAGTTTTTATCTCATATTGGAAACTTGAAAGCTATTTGTTCTTTATAAAAGACTATTTGTTCTTTATAAAAGATTACATTATACACTTCTCATAACAAATTGATTATGAGTAGAAAACCCATGAGTTCTTAACAAAAATAACAATAAATGCAGCAAAAGTTAAAATTTTCAGCACTATAAATTTAAATTTGAATTAATAACTCTTACCTTCTTGGAATGAAGGATGCAATCTAAATGCCATCTTTTTCTCGATCAATTCTCAAATTATGGTTCAAAGAATTCCATGCTATTGGGCGCCTATTTATACACAATTCCCACACGCCCCCCCCCCCCCCCCCCCCCCCCCCCATAAATTTAGACTCCCATTCCAATTCAAATTCTTTCCAGGGTAGGAAACTTTCCTATTCGTCCAGAGTTACGTGTCCTCGAATTTCTCAATTATCTTAAATATAATCGTATATCTTGTCAAGATTCGTATCTTTTATCAGTGAGTTACCTAAAATATTCTAATTTGAACAATAAGAATTTACGTCCATCTGGTTAAACAATAATATTTACATCTTCTGCTTCATAAAATTATGTAAAATCACAAGGGATATAATTCTAATTTTACTATATCTATTATAAATTAGATGGGTAATATTGTAATACAAATATTTTACAGGGGTCCATCCGTTATTTTTCAAATTATATGTCAAATAATTTGATAAATGTTTTCTGCATAGGAGAGAACTGTAATTTTTCCTATGTTTTATTAAAGTGACAAATTCAAATTAAATAAAAAATAGATTAAATATCTCAATTGTGATTAACATGTAGTAATATATAATTTGAGCCTTGAAGTATCGGGCCATATATGAAATATATAATTGCTTTACTTCGTGTTGGGGAAAATGCAGTTTTGGTCCCTTATGTTTCATTAGTCAGCATTTTTGGTCCTCATGGTTTCAAAAATGCAATTTTGGTCCTCTATGTTTCTTGTTTCAGCGATTTAAGTCCTTTATCTTTTACCACTGTAATTTTAGTCCTCTAATTATCAGAATCCACAATTTTAGTCATTTATGTTTTAAATCTGCAATTTTAGTCCTTGATATTTAAGTTTTAAAAATTAAAATAAGTTCCATTCTTGATATTGTGTTTTGAATTGATTCAAATTAAGTTTTTATGATAAAAAAATTTAATCCAATTATCTAATAAATGTTTATTAAAAATGGATTAAATTTGATTTTTTTAAATATAAAATCGTATATTAAAATTTTTGGGATAGACTATGACATTATAAAAAATGTATTTACTCCAATAATTAAATTAAAAATATTTTATCGGCTGGAATATATAAATAAATTATTTTAAAAAAAAATTAAATATAAATATATATTTTCTACTTTCAAAAGATTAAAACAAATTGAGAAATGAAAATCAAACCAAGTTTTAGCATCTATCTAGCCGTGTAGCAGTTAGATAAATAATGTTTGTCCAATAATTTCATTAAATTATTGTTTAAAAAGGGGTAGATATATCTAACTAATCACTCAATTAATTAAAAATTAGATATTATATTTACATTGCTTTCACGTTCTTAGTGTTTTTTAAAAGTTTTATATTAGATTAAATTTATTTCAAATGAATGATTATAAGAATTTGACTTATACAAATATAATTTAATTTTTCTAAAACTTGAATTAACTTTCTAAACATTATTTCTACCCCTTTTTAAACAATAATTTAATGAAATTATTGGACAAACATTATTTGTCTAACTGTTACACGGCTAGATAGATGCTAAAACTTGGTTTGATTTTCATTTCTCAATTTGTTTTAATCTTTTGAAAGTAGAAAATATATATTTATATTTAATTTTTTTTAAAAAATAATTTATTTATATATTCCAGCCGATAAAATATTTTTAATTTAATTATTTGCGTAAATACCTTGTTTATAATGTCATAGTCTATCCCAAAAATTTTAATATACGATTTTATATTTAAAAAAATCAAATTTAATCCATTTTTAATAAACATTTATTAGATAACTGGATTAAAATTTTTTATCATAAAAACTTAATTTGAATCAATTCAAAACACAATATCAAGAATGGAACTTATTTTAATTTTTAAAACTTAAATATCGAGGACTAAAATTGCAGATTTAAAACATAAATGACTAAAATTGTGGATTCTGATAATTAGAGGACCAAAATTACAGTGGTAAAAGATAAAGGACCTAAATCGCTGAAACAAGAAACATAGAGGACCAAAATTGCATTTTTGAAACCATGAGGACCAAAAATGCTGACTAATGAAACATAAGGGACCAAAAATGCATTTTCCCCCTTCGTGTTTTATCTATTTACTCTTTTTATTTTTGTTTCGTTTCATGTTAGCGATAAAAAAAAAATCACATAAAATCGTTTATTTTAAATTAAGGATATACCATAATATTCTGGAGATTAATGTTGACTTTGTTGCCATAAATATTAAGAATCACAATTAAATAATGAACATGTAACTATTGTTGCAGGGTGCCTTGTATGAATTCGTCGTTGCTTTGATATACATCGTGTGTCGGAAAGTATAACATGAACAATATCAAATTGAGGCAAGTGTTGTACACTTTGTCCTTAAGAAGATTTTTTCCGCTCACGATGAGTACGGTATATCATAATATTCTCCCAAGATACAACGACATCTACTCATAATAGTTGCACTACAAATCACAAGTGTCACTAATCATAAAGTTGTGAACTCTCTTCCTTTTAGAACAAGATATGATATTGATGCAAGTGCACTTTTAATATTGCCTTTTCTCTCAATGTATATTGTTTAATTTCGAAAATTAAATGTTTTCGATTCATATGGGATGTTATTTTTATATTAATCAAATAGAAATCATCAATAGACATCATTTAGACGCATCAACTCATGAAAATTTACAATTGCACCCAAAGAGACGCATCGACAGAAAATTCAGCACAGAACGCCATCTCCAGATTTTTCCTCACATAGCAGCGATCGATTGCTGCCTCCATAATTTAACCCTTTATTTTTCAGTTTTTTCGATGCTTAATTTCAATTCATTAAGCAAAATTTCAACATAAATTTTAAAATACTGATATTTATCTGCAGAAATATGATATTATTTATGTTCTATTAATGCAAAATACTACGATTTACATACCTTTTTTTTATTCCTTTAATGCGTTTTTCTTTCTTAAAAAGATATCATTTCGGTAATTTGATCCAATTTTGATTTCGTAGATGGATCGGTTCATATGATTGTTGCTTGACATTTCAGAAGGTCATACTTTTCGTAATGTTAACTATATTATTGTAGACGAACCACCTAAAATAATTAACTTTAGCAAATTTAGTGTATCCATAAAATATCCTTTCTTTTTATTAAATGGATTAGGCCGATCAACACATCTAAGCTAAATTCAGATGTGTGTGTCAAAAGGGAACCTGGACTTAGTGGAGCTGGGGGTGTTTTCAAAGACATTCATGGAGGTCTTGTATCGTTGGAAAAATGTGCTTAATGAATTGAAATTAAGCATGGAAAAACGAAAATACGAATGGAGGAAAAACGGGCGAAAAGGCACAAGAAAACACTGCCCGGAATAAACCAGCCCAGCGCTGCCTGAGCAGCGCCTACTGCCTCGACAATGTCCAGGCAGTAAGGCAGGCGCAATGGCACCTGCTGGGTGGTGTCCTAGCCTCTGGGTTCTGTCCAACACACGGAAAGTGGTTTTATACGAAGGATTGTGTACCCTTTCGCGTATAGTTGCAATGTTTTAGGAAAAATCACTTCCAAAAGGTGTCATTTGATGATGTCTTATGGTTTACTACAAAAAGAACATCCCATGGTTGACTTAACACATTTTTTGAAAGATCAAACTCAAGTTTTGAGAGCAAATTCCTGCATATTCATATTGTTCATCTTCCATTTGTTGGTTGAGTGTCTTTAAACCTTAGTGTTTTGAGGATTTGTGATTTGGTGTGCTCCTATTACAAATCATAGTCGATGTATTTTGAAAAACACGAAGTAGAACTCTTGCCTAGACATCCTAAAAAGTCATTGTTACTTTGCTTGATATTACTCCTAAGATACACATCCATACTAGGATTCATACAATCTTGATACGATTTTTGTAACAAATGGCTTCATCGAGTAAAATAACAATTACCGTACATCATAGAGAAAGGACTGAGAAGTTCAATGGAACCGACTGCAAAAAGATGGCAACAAAAAATGCTATTTTACTTTACCACACTAAGTTTGGCAATGTTTTTAACCGAGGATGCTCCTACGGTTAAATATGGAGAAACTGACACCCAAAAGAGGGCTGCACTTGATGCATGGAATCAAAGCAACTTCATTTACATACTACATGGGTTAGACAATAAATTATATAATGTTTATTGTCTTGGGAATCTCTGGTAAAGAAGTACAAATTCGAGGATGCCGACGTGAAAAAATTCATTGTTGGACAGTTCCTGGATTTCAAGATGGTTGACACCAAGCCGATGATGGCGCAAGTGCAAGATCTACAAGTGATCTTGCGTGATATTCATGCGGAGGGAATGAGTCTAATTAATTCATTCCAAGTAGTCGCAATGATTGAAAAGTTGCCTCTATGTAGAAGGACTTTAATAACTATCTCAAATATAAGCAAAAAGAGACGAGTCTTGAACACATTATCGTTCGGTTACGAATCGAAGATGACAACAAGACGTCCGAGAGGAAGATGGGTAGAAACCAAATTGAAGCACGTGAGAACTTGGTTGAACAACATACCGTATCAAAGCAAAAGTTTGATGGCAATGCCTTCAAAAGTGGCAAGGCGAAAAAGTTTAAAGGAAAGTGCTACAAATATGGAAAGCCCAATCACATGGCTAATGATTGTCGTAATAAAGACGACCGTGGGAAGGCAAGGGATCAAGTCAATATGACCGAAGATGATCGGATCTCAAACGACTTAAATGATCTTATGATTACCGCTTGATTGATATTTTGGATTATGATAAGGATTGTACTAAACAAGCTTAGTGTTTGTGGGAAAGATGTTATAACATTTTTCAAAATAAATGTAATGATAGTGTAATGCCTCGATTTGCTTTATACACGTGTGATATGATTATATCGTTATTATGACTAATTTCGATATGATATGAATTGGGTTCGGGTTGAACCAAGGATGAATTAATACATGTATAAAATGATATGTGGTAATGAATGAAACATATGGCAATGCATGACTTGAATTAAATCAAGTGTAGTGACATATCAAGTAACTATGAGTATGCATTTGATTTGGATGTCATGTACAATTTCAATTAAGAGGAAAGTTGCATTGCATTTGAATTTGGATTTCACCTTCATGTATATGTCAATTAGCATGTCATTGCAATTAGCATGTCATTATCTCCAACATGACCTATATCAAGTGGACTAGTGGGTGGAATCACATACTACACCACTTTTCACCTAAAATTCTCTACAAAGCTTCTCTCCAACCCTTGTAGATTCTTCTTGGTTTGAGCTTGGATTTCACTAGAGAATTAAGCTAGGAAGTTGAGTGAAGTGATTTCCTAACTTCTTGGTAAGGAATTTATGGTCTTGAACTTGAATTGTGTAGTTGGTGTTGAAGTATGTGAATTTGAATATCAAATGTTCATGCTTAGAATCATAACATGTTTATATGCCAAGAATTGGATTCTAAGATGGTAGAAACATGTTTATATGATACTAGGGATTGCATGAAACATGGTTACATGTAAATTTGTGAGTAGGAGAAGAAGTACCTTGAAGATATGCTTGAAAATCGCCATGCTCTAAGTTTTCTGGACATCGACGATCGATCGGTGCTTGTGTTGCGATCGATCGCCGAGGACAGATAAAAATAAGGCGGTGAAAATATGTGGCGATCGATCGGTGAGTTTGTAGAGATCGGTCGCTATGAACAGGGCATTTTGGCGATCGATCGCCAAGTAGTTGCGATTGATCGCGAGGAGACAGAAAGTTTTGGCGATCGATCGGCAATTGTAGCGATCGATCGGTGCCTTGGAATTTTTGAAAATGTTATATTTTTGTCACAATTGTTTATGAAGCCTCTTATAACATGGTTTATTGGTGATATTATTGTAGCATTATCACTGGGGACAGTGCAACGAGGCAATTAGCCAGTGACGACTGATTTATCTCGTTTGTGTCGCTTTACAGGTACGTGTTGACATACGGGGTATAGATGTTGTGTGATGATGTTATGAGATTGATATCATATGAATTGTGTTGTGTTGGTATCATATGATTGGTAGTATCATATGCATGTACATTCATGGATATCATGTGTTTGAAATGGATGAGGTATATGCTTTAGCATTAGAGGTATACGTCTGGTTTGGGTATATGCTCGGGTATGCTACATATACGTTAGCATTAGAGGTACACGCCTAGTTTGGGTATATGCTCGGGTATGCTACATATACGTTAGCATTAGAGGTATACGCCTGGTTTGGGTATATGCTCGGGTATGCTACATATACGTTAACATTATAGGTATACGCCTGGTTTGGGTATATACTCTGGCTATTATCACATATGAGTACGGTACTATGATATGTTCTGCTAATATGAAGATGTGATGTGGTTCCACTGACATATTGAGCTGAGATAGACATGTCATATTGGTCTCGTGATAATAGGGTGATAGTTGAGACATGTCGACATGGTGCATTGGTTGATGCATGATACAGAGCATTCACATTGGATATGATGTTTATTGTGCTTTATCATTGATATTGTGTTTTGATATTGCACTAAGATAGTGGTTTATCAATACTCACGTTGTGTGAATGTTTCTGTAGGATTTCATAGTCGTGGGAATCGTGAGTCTTATTCCGCTGCGAGGTCAACCACTGCATAGGAGTTGTGCTGGCTTAGGTTGTTATTTATACATGTGATGTATATGTGAATAGGGTTTTTGTACTTGTGGTTTTGTACATCTGTAACAACCAGAAACTCTTAAACAGTGTATGAATTACTTAATTCTGACTCACATATGTACTTGCGATTGAATACATAATGGATTAAGTAACGAGGACCCCACATTAGTGGTATCAGAGCAGTGGTTCGAGAACGTGGTGAACATGGGTAGAGGAAGTGTATTAGGGAGTTACCTAAACACTTGAAAACATGTTAGGATTTGTAATATGATGTTCTTCTAACATGTTTTATATTTGTGAATGTTATTGATAACCCTTGATATGCAGTTATGACAGACAGAGGATATCATGAGGATGTTGAGGATGCCATGAGTGGCAATGCTAGTGTAAGGATGGCGCCTGTGCCACCACCACCAATTTGGGCAAGGGCCAGTGGAACATGTATTGTTGCCTGGGGAATTGACGTTGACACAGTTTATGAGTTATCAGCCACCCCGCTTTGAGGGTACGGAATCAGGGGAATTGGCAGAGGAATGGTTAGAGCGTGTTGAACAGATATTTGTATCAGCACCATGTGCCAAGACCGCTTGGTCACGTTTGGCTGAGTTCCAATTGGCAAAGAAAGCTATGATGTGGTGGAAAGCTACATTGATTGAGCTGAGAGCTCAAGGTCAGACTGTGGACTGGGATGTTTTCAGAACTCGTTTTCTTGCTCACTACTTCTCTGTGGCTGCAAGGCAGAGGAAAGAGGATGAGTTTACAAATCTGAAACAGGGTAGTATGACTGTGTCTGAGTACGCGGTGCAATATTCGTCATTGTTACAATATGTACCACATATTGCTGCTAATACCAAGGTAAAGATTAGACAATTTGTAAAGGGCTTGAGGCCGGAGTTATTTGATAGGGTGATGTCTAATAACCCTTGTTCATATGAGGAAGCGTTGATGAGAGCCGAAATGGCTGAGATTGCTGTTGGTGTTTATCAGGATATGGGACATTCTCAGATACCTACATCAGAGAGCATGAGACCACGGGGGGAAACGTTTAAACCATCACGAGGAAGTGCTTCTTCCTCTCGATTTGGTGGGAAACGTTTTGGACCACGGAAAGGGGATGACCGAAGAACCAAGGGACAGTTCGAAGGTAGTAGTAGTGGCAGTGGTGTGCAATGCTTTAAATGTGGCAGACCACATTTGAAACAAGATTGTCCTCAATTGAATACAGTAGTTTGTTTTCGTTGTGGGAGGGCAGGACATGTGATCCGTGATTGTCCTCAAGTGGGTGAACAACAGAGAAGAGGACCAATGTCAGAGAATACAGTGCAGCAGAGACCACAAGATGTACCACAGTCTGGTGGAGGACAGAGGGCAGGACCACCTCAGGCTCAGGTATATGCACAAAACAGGGAACAAGCAGAGTCAGCTCCTGATGATGTGATAGCTGGTAAGTGTACTCTATTTACTTATCCAGCTTTACTTTTGATTGATACTTGTGAGGGCCCGATCCTAATGTGGTGTTTAATTAACACATAATGATTAATTTACGTAAACAGCGGAAGATTTATTTCAAAGGTTAATGGCCCTAAAAATTTTTCGCTTTTAGGTGATACATATATAGTGATACTGAAAATACGTAATTCCAGTTTCCAATTTAACATGTTGAGCATAACATCCATATCAAGTATAAATCAACCAGTAGTAGAATACTTAAAATACAGATACTCGGGGCATACCCCGGTAATTCAAAACATAATTAAAAATATTCTAACAACTACTGGGACGCAAAACATAAAATATAAACATGAGCTCGCTCTCAAGGAGCTCTGGTATCTCTCGATGCGTCGCTGCAAGCATCGTCACTATGTCCTCCTGTAAAGCCTGTCATGTCCGAACAACAAAAGACATGACAGCCCCCACAAAGGGGGTCAGTACCCCAGTACGAGAAATAAATAAATCATGTCATGTGACAAAGTATCATGCAATGCATACCATGTATGAATGCGATGTATGAATGGGTACAAGGAATCGAATATCAAGATACCAAAAATCGGAGTCCAAAGGAAGGTATCATCAAATCATCAAAGCTCGAGCAGAGGGTGACAGTATACGTACATTGCGCTAGGAAACTCATCCTATGTACGTTATTGCATCCAGCCCTCGTGTCTAGGTCCGGTCGCACCTGCACGTGACTACAGTTACTACCTATACTGCCTGTCATTGCCATGCTCGTCGTACCCGACACTCAGAGTAAGTCAACTCAGTCAAATCATGGATATCAAAGGAATGATAGATCAATATGATATGCCCATGAATCATTTATGCATCAAATGACATATGCAACTCAATATATCATGCAATCTCATGTGAAAGTATATACAAATCATGTAATTTCACATATCATGTAATCCAAGACATTCATCATGTCATATAGTCACATAAGAATCATATAGTGACAAATAAGTCATATAAATCAAATAATGACATATAAGGCCATACATTAGCATCATTACACGTCTTTGCCAGACGTCATGATAAAACTCATTTCAACGTACCTCAAACCGTTAGCTAATTACCAAGTGATCCTCGACTCAATCTTAGGATTAATAAACCTGGCCATAACAGTTCCAAATACAACATAATGCCACATACTAGCCTTAAACATATCAAAATAAAACTCAAACTTAGACCCAAAACCAATTCTCTAAATTTCAGCTTGCGCAACCATAGAGATCGGCTCATAACTTGTCCGATACCTAATAAAATCACATGGGTCCAATTTATTTTGAAAGCTAACTCAAAATTGACCATTTCATCAGTTCAACTCATCTTCAAATTCGTTCATTTAGCCTAGGTAAAATGGCCAAGAACAATCTGATGGAAAAACAGGACAATTTACCAAATTCCAGCCTGACCCATTTTTGTATATAAATCATAATAAATTCATATGACGTCCAAATGAGTTGGGGATAGTGGGAACATCACGAAAACACAAAGTACTACAGTTCATATTTGAAGTCCAGAAGCTAGTTCGTTCCTCTAGAGGCACATGCAAAGCAAAGTATGCCAGATTTAAAAATACTCATATTCTGTTTTGACAGAGTGAGCGGTTCTAGGGAAAATTGCATATCTTACACAAATAAGCTCCAAATCATGTGAGGCCAGTTTCTAATGCACGATAACTCAAAGTGTTACCACTTTTATTCAGACACAAAGCTCAAAATCGTAGCATATGTTTCCCAGATTTACCAAGAACACACTGCATGTGCAACCCGCCTACATGCATGTTTCAGATTGTGCACCTTGTGGTAACAACATCATAACTCATTCATTTTAAGTCCAAATCGTATCAAATTTTAACCACATGACGAAAATACATATATCTACAACTTTTGTTTGAGGCTCAAAGTCAGAATCGGAAGTTAGGTAAATCGAAATTTCGGAGCTACCTACTGCATGCAACAAGATTTATGCAGATTCTGTTTTGACAAAATGACACCAACAAATTTCGTGTCTCCTCCTATATTTCGACCCAAAATCTACAAGGTCCAACTAAAATAAATAATAACAAGTCCATACCCTTGTAGACCCAAAAGTTTCACAAAGAATCCACTCTCCAAGCTCCTAGCCTTCAAATTCTTGAAGGAAAATGGGTTTTCTCCTTCCAAGCTTGCTAAGACTCCATTTGCATGGCTGTTTCCCTCAACTTTTCTCTCTAATTTTGGAGGTGGGTTTTCGAAATTTAGGGAATGAAATCAGATAAGTTTGGAGAGAAAAAAAATGGTCTATATATGCTGAAAGCAAAGGCAATGGGCGTGGCCCTCTATGTAGAAAAAGCTTTGTTTAATAAATTTTTTAATGATTTTGAGTCAATGCTCCACAAGTGTTTAAAGAGGTGATTTGATGGTGAAAATGAAGCCAAAAATCTGAAATTGTATGCATATTGGCGTGAGCTTCTAGGCTTCATTGCATGATTTTTAATTTATTTGATGTATTGTGGAATCCATGTGTCAATACATCACTATCTTGCAAGATTAATGGTCCAAAATCATGTATTAAACATTAGTTAAATTAATTAGTGGCATTTGTTCTCCAAGTGCCATGTGATCATGCACATGCTCATGCACTAAAACATGTTCAACTAGTTGGTTGACTCATCGTGGTCCGGAATACCTTAATTCAAAGTCTATACTTTTAATTATCCGGGTTCGCTTAATCATCGTTAATCCGGATTAATTAGCATCGGGGCCTTACACTTCTTCCCCTCTTAAAAAGATTTCGTCCTCGAAATCGCAAAATTGAGCATCACTCAATAAATTAAATCATATGAGATGTCTCAATCTCATTCATAGATACATAAGAATCATATCAATAACAACTGATGTGGTAGTGTCAACGATATACCACTGAATCAAACTTCTCTATTATTCCACAAGGTTCAAAATATCGAGGCAACATTATACCTCACTTAACGAATCATATTGATCATCGCAAAGGTAATATCTTCAGATTTACCTGATTCTCAACTCGAAGTCTAACGATATATTTCTCTTTGGCGTAGCAAATCTGCTCACCTGAAGCCAATTTCAATCATTTTCGTACAACATTTATCGTTCCTAGCATTTCCTCAACAATCTCAAGTTATGCCAAAAATTCCTTATCAATTTCCTATCATCTTATCAGCGATCGGTAATTCTGGCTCTACAAAACCGAACCGATGCCATCCCAAAAGTTGTCCGAAGCTTAAATTATAGGAATATTTCCATTGGTGCACAATAATTTTTGTCAATTCTCACTAAATTCATCACTATTAATCGAGACATAACTTCCAGAGTCTGGATAATTCTCTCAGTTTGTCCATCAGTTTGAGTATGATAAGCAATACTCATTGCTAACTTAGTATCCATTACATTCTGAAAATAGTTTCGAATTCTGATCTTATCGTCGGATCTCAATCAGATACATCTATTACAGAAACTCACTGTAACTAAACCACATTATCCATATCTTAAACATGTCGTCTTCTCATAGACATATAGACTATCACATGAAATTAATATCTTGTTTGAATAGTAAATCAATTTCGATTCAACTTGTTTACATCTCTGTTTGGTCTAAAAAAAATTTGAGTTATAAAACTCAAAACTAGAAATTTTCCCAAATTCACTGTGGTACTTACAAATCCTGTAGTATCCCACTAGGTCTTGTATTTTTATCTTGACCTGCTGGCATGTCAAACAATTTGCCACAAAATTCAAAAATTTCTTTCTTTATACCATCTCATCATAAATAGGCTCTCGAGAATGATACATCTCATCATTCCCAGAATAACACTATGTTCTCTATAGTGTGCTTTCTACTGTAATACGTCTTTCAAATCAGTAAAATTCGATGCTATATACTGATTTTTCATTCGCAACCACCATTAAATGGCATACTAAATTTACTTGGTTGATAAGACAGAACCAATTTCTTAACTCAATATCTGTATGGGTCTGTCCTTCTAGTCTTTCCGATCGTCAAAATCAGATGTTATCAAACTGCAAAGCAAACATCGATGCTACCATTGCACCTTGCACTTTTAGGTTCAGTGCATCTGTTACTAGTTTCATTTCCCTTGATTTATATTGACTATCAAAGTCAAATTCTTTAATAAATCCAGTCATCGCTCATATCTCAAGAATATGCAATCATCTTTTCATGATACATTAGAACATATCTTCAAATCTTTGACATACGTATTTGCACAACTACATATCTCCCTGAACCAGTTAACCACATCAACATTGGGGCTGTAGTTCACTTCCATTTCAGTTTCAGTTATGAAAACAGCTTTCTCATTCATCTGACCAAACGAATATCAAATTTCTTCTTGGTCAATTGGTTCATAAGTCAGACTATCCTAGAATATCCTTCCGTAAAAGCCTGTAGTATCTGCCAAAATTCATAAAACTTTTCATCTTGAGTACAATGATTGGTCTAGGCCAAATTAGTACTATCTTTAAGTATCTGGTGAGATGGTATCACCTATCCCAAAACAACACTTGATTCAACAAAGATTTACATTTCGATAACTTGGTACACACTTTGTGCTTCACGAAGCGTCTGAAAAATCAATCACAGGTGTTCTGTGTGGTTCCTTCCGTATCTCGTATACACTAGTATACCACTGATGAATATGATTACACTTCCGCCCAAAAGTTACGGAATATTTTTTTTTCATCAAATTCATAACTCTATCGGTATAGTTGTCAGACCACACGACATTTCCAAAAATTCAAAATGTCTATATCTGGTTGACCAATTGCCTAGAGAACATTTTCTCTTTTGACTCAAAGTGATGGTAATCAGAGTAAAAAATCGTTCTTCTTATACTTCAAGTTTCTTACAATTGATCATTTACTTCTCGATCTTAGGCAGTGGGTATTTATTCTCGACAATAGCCCGATTCAACTACCTATAGCCGATACACGTCTTCATAATATCATCTTTCTTCTTCACGAACAATATTGATGTTTCCTCAAGTGACATACTCAGACATTTATACTCGCATCAAGGAGATTCTGCAACTATTCTTCTGTATCTGTCAACTTTGCTGATGACATTTCATACAGTACTTTTGATATCAAAGCTATTCCTTGGCATCAACGAAGTTAAAATCGATTTCATTCTCTAGTGGAAATTTTTTTATTTCTTCAGAAAAATCTTGGTAAGTTTTCTTACCACTAAGATATCAGTCAACATCGATTCTTCCTAATCAGCATTAACTGCTTATGATCAAATATCCTTCATTTTCCAAGTATCGCAACAACAATATTTTCATAGCTGATACTATCAGTATCTTAGCTCGCTATTCGTGGCTATAAATATTTCATTTTGGGGTCACAAAACAGTCGAAAATTCATTACACCATAAAATCATCTCTAATACTTCGAAACTTATCACAATATATATGCCCTTGATACAATCAAAACCATCTATGGCCAACACCATTGAATTCAAATCCACATCACTATCATTAAACTGTAAGCTACAGTTCACTATTACAAGTGTGGATAGTATAATTAGCACTGCTGATGTATTTTCCAAATCATAATAACTGATGCACATTTGATGCAATGTATGAAAACAAAGCTTTTTGTCTCAATAACACTTGTGCAGTGTGATCAAATACATGACATGTATCTGTGATCACTAGTATTGAAGCATCTCTAATCGTATCCTCTATCAAGGTATACTCTCTGGTCTGTTGGGAAACCAAAAATAACTATCAGGTATTACCTCTAGTCTGCAGGTAATTAACTACTGCTGGAACTGAGTGGTCGAAAAGAATAACCACTCTGATATCTACCTCTAGCTCAGGGTATTTGTTGTTATGGTTGAATCTGTTCCTGAGCACGTAACGCACATGCTCTGACTGACCACCATCAAATCAGTTCCTATTATTCTTTCAAGTGAATCAGTAGATATTTACATCCACAGTGACCTCGAGAATTGGATAAATTGGAACTACTAGAGCTGGATAAATGAAGTGATACTTTTGAAAATTTTATAGGACTACTAGGATTATCCCAATGATAGTCACTTCATTAATCTTTAATCCAGTTTTAACTACTTCGCACCACATCGGTGTCTTATTCTTCAGTCGATATCTAATCTCTTCACTAGTGAATAGCTATCGAGATTAAGCACATTCTTCCATTTCTCAAATCCACGATGATCGATTATCATTTTTCATGTAATCAGCATGGCTTTCTCGTAAACATTCTTTCTCGTGTCAACAAGATGGAAAACTCGTCTTTCATCGCTACAATTTCTCTAGATACTCTCATCTAGAAGACTTCTTGTTGTAGTTTTTCTTCATATTTCGGACACAAAAACTGGAACTGAATTACAACAGTCCCTAAATCCAAGTCCTTCAAACCAATTCTCGTTGTTTCTCACAACATTTACACTCTATTCTTCAATTGAAATATCACTATTTTCAATATTCTCAAGTTCAAAATTATCATCTTGGCGTACACAGGTTTTGACGTAAACTTATACGTATAACCTTGGTCTTTCAGACTTAAATTCCTGATGTCGATCAACACAAAGCATTTTAATTAGTTCTAGTGTCATCCCACTAATCATAAGAATAAGTCCAAAAGTGATAAAAAATTTCAATAACACTAAGTTAATTCAATTCACAGTTTACAGTGCCTACAGGTACTATGGATGGCTAATTAAAGTCTACATCACTGCTACCTGTCCAAACACTAACTGTCCATCATAAAATCAAAGCATCATATATAAATCTCAAGTCAGAGATGTTCTCATTACTTATTCTATATCAAATCATATCAGCAACTATCAGTGCGAACATATAAAATTATCAATTCCTCTAGAATATATGCAACTCAGCATTCAAATTCTCTAGATTATATGCAACTCAGCATATTAAAATACTCAGATATATGACATCTAACTGTCCCTGCTTAGTAATCCGTTACATGTACAAAATCTCATTATCAAACATGTAAACATAGCAGACAATAGCATATAAAATCACATAGTCAGGCACATGCACAAACAATTCATTTGTGTCTATTCTCAGTGTCCTAACTCTAGTTCGAGCATATCCCAGATACATGCTCAGATACCATAATGTGAGGGCCCGATCCTAATGTGGTGTTTAATTAACACATAATGATTAATTTACGTAGACAGCGGAAGATTTATTTCAAAGGTCTTATCAAATGGCCCTAAATTTTTTTTGCTTTTAGGTGATACATATATAGTGATACTGAAAATACGTAATTCCAGTTTCCAATTTAACATGTTGAGCATAACATCCATATCAAGTATAAATCAACCAGTAGTAGAATACTTAAAATACAGATACTCGGGGCATACCCCGGTAATTCAAAACATAATTAAAAATATTCTAACAACTACTGGGACGCAAAACATAAAATATAAACCTGAGCTCGCTCTCAAGGAGCTCTGGTATCTCTCGATGCGTCGCTGCAAGCATCGTCACTATGTCCTCCTGTAAAGCCTGTCATGTCCGAACAACAAAAGACAAGACAACCCCCACAAAGGGGGTCAGTACCCCAGTACGAGAAATAAATAAATCATGTCAAGTGACAAAGTATCATGCAATGCATACCATGTATGAATGCGATGTATGAATGGGTACAAGGAATCGAATATCAAGATACCGAAAATCGGAGTCCAAAGGAAGGTATCATCAAATCATCAAACCTCGAGCAGAGGGTGACAGTATACGTACATTGCGCTAGGAAAACTCATCCTATGTACGTTACTGCATCCAGCCCTTGTGTCTAGGTCCGGTCGCACCTGCACGTGACTACAGTTACTACCTATATTGCATGTCATCGCCATGCTCGTCGTACCCGACACTCAGAGTAAGTCAACTCAGTCAAATCATGGATATCAAAGGAATGATAGATCAATATGATATGCCCATGAATCATTTATGCATCAAATGACATATGCAACTCAATATATCATGCAATCTCATGTGAAAGTATATACAAATCATGTAATTTCACATATCATGTAATCCAAGACAGTTCATCATGTCATATAGTCACATAAGAATCATATAGTGACAAATAAGTCATATAAATCAAATAATGACATATAAGGCCATACATTAGCATCATTACACGTCTTTGCCAGACGTCATGATAAAACTCATTTCAACGTACCTCAAACCGTTAACTAATTACCAAGTGATCCTCGACTCAATCTTAGGATTAATAAACCTGGCCATAACAGTTCCAAATACAACATAATGCCACATACTAGCCTTAAACATATCAAAATAAAACTCAAACTTAGACCCAAAACCAATTCTCTAAATTTCAGCCTGCGCAACCATAGAGATCGGCTCATAGCTTGTCCGATACTTAATAAAATCACATGGGTCCAATTTATTTTCAAAGATTACTCAAAAATGACCATTTCATCAGTTCAACTCATCTTCAAATTTGTAAGGACTCTAGTTCCTTAAGTGCGGATTAAAGGCGTAATAGAGCTAAACATGCATCTAATGATATAAAGTTCGTATTGATGTCATGAGCCGTTAAGATTACAGGCCAAATTAAAATTTCCAAAAAAGGGTTAATTACATTCGCAATCAATTGAATGTTAATCCTATAGTTTTACACTACTCCTAGAGTAGATACTATACAAAAGAATTAGGCCTGCTATGCCAAGAGCACTCCTCACTAGCTCACCGCATCAACCCGCCTTAGTCCGTCCGTCCCAAAAGTACCTACAGGAACAACCCCAAAACCATGAGCATGTATATCAATCATATTCACAATAATATGATTGAAATTAAAATGCATAAACCGTAAATACAATTCACTTCCTGTATTTAATACATTTATAAGCTCCCATTGGTTGTCCCTGTATCACAATTATAATCAATGGATTATAATGCCAATAATGTGTGTCATGACATGCACCGATTTCCATGTATACCGTATTCAATTCCCGAGTTTTATTATATCAGTGGCATAATACCCCTCGCGTTAACATGACAGCGGAAATACCCCTCGCTTAGACAATACCAGAGGCACTAATATCCCTCGCTATAAATATGACAGGGGTCGTGTTCTTCGCTTCATATTAGCGGCAAATATTCTCTCATCGCTACGGTATGACAGCGGCAAGTATTCACATCGCTACGCCACTAGCGGCAAGTATTCTCCATCAATGTAATATAATCCCGGCTCACAATCACATGCAACCAAAATGCATGACCAAACCATGTATGCAAATGATGCATAAATAAGACCACATATGCAACCAAAATGCATAATAAATTCCATGTGTGCAACCATAGTGCATAACCAATTCAATGCGTTTTACCGTCCGATGCCCGTACGTCTCACTACGTACCTTATTTCCAAAAGTGGAGATGTCGAGGGACTTTATCTCCTTTGTTGCGTGGCTACCTGGATGGTTCTACACCATTATATGAATCCATATTAGAAGCCAACAAATGAACCATTACCAAAAATATCATCATATAGGACATAATCACAAAATCCACATTTTATGCCTTGCGATCGATCGGTTCCCAAGCCCCGATCGATCGCTAAGTTAAACAAAAATGGCATCCAGGTTCTGCCTCTACCGATCGATCGAGATTTTGTCTCGATCGATCGAGACTTTGCATCGATCGATCGGAACTTTTTCTCGATCGATCGGTAAGCTCATTTCATGCCTTGTCCAGGCTCTGCTCTGCTCGATCGATCGAGACATAATTTTCGATCGATCGAGCAGCTCTGTTCCATCGAGAAACTCCATGAATGAGTTTCAACCAACACCTAAACTCATATAATCCCAAGATTCAACCACCCAACACAACATCAAACCACCATAACATCATATAAGACTACCTTACCACCCCACAATGATTACAACCAACCAAATAAAACATGATAACATACAAACCCAACTCATCTTTTCCACCCAAGACTCAAAATCTTACCAACATCAAAGAAAACTTAACAAGGGTGGATCCTTACCCTTTTTGGCTTCAAAGTTTGACAAGAAATTACCACAAAAGGCTTTAGTCAAGGTTTTCTTGCTCCTCCTTGTGTTAGAAACGAAAATGGAGGAAGAGAGGGTTTGGGAAGGGATTCAAAAAGGTGAAAAGGTGTGATGTGAAGTGAAAAGAGAGGTGGTGGTATAGACTATATTAAACATGTACCCAACAATGAGCATGATGTATAAAATATCCCAGCATGGTATTTTAAAAGCATTTCACAAAAAGCTCTAAACTTCATTAAATCCATACTTTTCTTATAATTAACCACCAATACAAATAAATCATGATAACACCTCATTTCCTCACATGCTTAACATACATCACCGGGTCACGTATACCATGTGACTAAGCATTTTACCAAGATAATTAATTCCAACACATATATTAGTTATCGCCATAAAAATAACATAAACATAATTAATGCCCAAACTGCATGTAATTATTTCGGGGATATCACAATACTCCCCTACTTATAAGATTTCGCCCCCGCAATCGCATGCACTTACCCAAATCAAAACCAAACATAAATCACATACCAGAAAATAACCCCGGGTAGTGCTGCATCATATGCCGCTCCGTCTCCCACGTGGCCTCCTCGACACCTCTGCGATCCCACTGAACCTTGACCATCGGTATCACTTTGTTCCGAAGTTTGCGATCAGCCCTATCCAAAATCCTGACTGGCCGTTCCTCATAGGATACATCAGAATTCAACTGAACCTCAGAAGGCTGCAATACATGCGACGGATCCGGCTCATACTTCCGCAACATAGATACATGAAACACATCGTGAATACCAGACAACGACGGTGGCAGTGCCAAACGGTAAGCCAAGTTACCGATGCGCTGTAAAATCTCATACGGTCCCACATACCTCGGAGACAATTTACCACGCATACCAAACCGAACCACACCCCTAAAAGGTGAGATCTTCAAAAAGACTCTGTAACCCAACTGAAACTCCAACGGTCTCCGCCGTTTATTCGCATATGCTGCCTGCCTGTCCTGGGCTGCCTTCATTTTCTGACGGATAACCTTTACCTTATCCTCCATCTCCCGAATCAACTCCGGTCCTCCCACTGCTTTACTGGTCAATTCATCCCAGTATAATGGCGACCTACAACGCCTACCATACAAAGCTTCAAACGGTGCCATCTGAATACTCGCCTGATAGCTGTTGTTGTAAGAAAACTCTACCAAGGCCAAAGAATCTTGCCATGAGGCATCAAACTCCAACACACAAGCTCGTAGCATGTCCTCGAGCGTCTGTATAGTACGCTCAGTTTGACCGTCCGTCTGGGGATGATATGCCGTACTCAATCTCACCTCAGTACCCAATGCTGACTGAAGACCTCCCCAGAAATGAGACGTAAACCGCGGGTCTCTGTACGACACAATAGATACTGGAATCCCATGTAGTCTCACTATGTCCCGGACATACAGTTGAGCCATCCTCAAGTACGTGTACGTCATACTGTAGGGAATGAAGTGAGCTACCTTCGTCAGTCTGTCGATGATCACCCAAATAGCATCACAACCCGAAGTAGTCCTCGGCAAGTGGGTCACAAAGTCCATAGATATGTGCTCCCACTTCCACTCCGGTATCTCTAAGCTCCTTAGTTCGCCACCGGGTCTCTGCCTCTCTGCCTTAACCTGCTGACAGATCAAACACCTCTTGACAAAAGCGATCACATCACGCTTCATCCTCTTCCACCAGAACTGATCGCACAAGTCCTTATACATCTTCCTCCCTCCAGGGTGGATACTGAATCGGCTACTATGAGCTCGCTCCAAGATTCCTCTACGCAACTCCGGCGTACATGGAACTACCCATCGGTTACCAAGTCTCAAAGAGCCATCCTCAGCCACTCTGAACTTTGATGGCTGTCCCTGAAGTGCCAATGATGACCATCTATGAACCTCATCATCTGTCCTCTGAGCTCTCCTGATATTCTCATATATATCTGGCTCAGCCAATAAGGTCGATACCCAAACCGGCGATGCAACCACATCGAAGTCATAGCCCAAATGGCAATAAGAAGTCATCATAGCCGACAAATGCATGACATCCTCAGCAGTATTCTTCACCTTCCGACTCAAGGCGTCTGCTGTCAAATTGGCTTTCCCCGGATGGTACTCTATTTCACAGTCATAGTCGTTTAGTAGATCCATCCATCTCCTCTGACGCATATTCAATTCCGCCTGAGTGAACAAGAACTTCAGGCTCTTATGATCCGTATATATGGTAAAAGATGTACCATACAGATAATGCCTCCAAATCTTCAGGGCAAAGATAATACCCGCCAATTTTAAATCGTGGACTGGGTACCTAGCCTCATGCGGCTTCAACTGCCTCGATGCATAAGCTACCACATGCTTATCTTGCATCAATACACACCCAAAGCCTTGTAGCGATGCGTCAGTATAAAGGACAAACCTCTTGTTCTCTGAGGGAATCACCAATACCGGTGCCGTCGTCAATCGGTGCTTCAACTCTTGGAAGCTCTCCTCGCAAGCCTCTGACCAAAAGAAGGGTACTCCCTTTTGGGTCAACTGCGTCAGTGGCTTAGCAATCTTAGAAAATCCCTCGACAAAGCGTCGGTAATAACCAGCCAGACCAAGAAAACTTCGTATCTCGGGCACAGAAGTGGGTGCAGCCCACTCCATCACAGCCTCAATCTTCATGGGGTCCACTGAAATCCCATTGCTAGATATGACATGCCCCAGAAATACTACACTGCTCAACCAAAACTCACACTTGCTGAGCTTGGCATATAACTGGTGATCTCTGAGGATCTGGAGCACTGTCCTCAAGTGTCTCACGTGCTCTTCCTCGCTCCTGGGAGTAGATGAGTATATCGTCAATAAACACAATGATGAACTGATCCAGATAGGGTTGGAACACCCGATTCATCAAACTCATGAAGACAGCCGGGGCGTTTGTCACACCAAACGGCATCACTAAGAACTCGTAGTGCCCATACCGAGTCCGAAATGCTGTCTTTTGTACATCCTCCTCCCTGACCCGTATCTGGTGATACCCGGATCTCAAATCAATCTTGCTATACAGCTTCGTACCTTGCAACTGATCAAATAAATCATTAATCCTCGGGAGAGGATACTTGTTCTTTACCGTGGCCTTATTCAATTGCCTGTAGTCGATGCACAAACGCATCGAACCATCCTTCTTCTTCACAAAAAGAACCGGTGCGCCCCAAGGCGATACGCTAGGGCGTATATATCCTTTATCAAGGAGCTCCTGCAACTGCTCCTTTAGTTCTCTTAACTCTGCCGGTGCCATCCGGTAAGGGGCACGAGAAATAGCGGATGTCCCCGGTAACAACTCAATCCCAAATTCGACTTCCTTTGCCGGTGGAAATCCGGGAATCTCTTCCGGGAACACATCAGCAAACTCCGCTACCACTGGCACATCCTCAATCCTCAACTCTTTACCCTTTCCCGACGTGTCCACGGCATATATGAGGTAGCCCGTGTGTCCACGTTCCAACAATTGGGATATTTTGATTGCCGAAATCAACGGAATCTTCGCACGAGACCCGTTGCCATAGAAAATCCACTGAACACGCAAATGAGATCTGAACCGGACTATCCTCTGCCAACAATCTACCACTGCCTAATATCTGTTCAGAATGTCAATACCCACAATGCAGTCAAAGTCTGACATCCCCAATACAATCAAATCTGCCTTTATCTCATTGCCCTCAAAATAAATGAGACAGTCCATCAGAAACTGATCCGCAACAACTTTCTTTCCGGTGGGCGTCGAGACCAATAGAGACGTGGGTAACGGAGACGTGCACATATGATGTCTCGCCTACAAAATCCGCAGACACAAAGGAGTGCGAAGCACCTGTGTCTATCAAAATAAAGGCAGAATATGTAAATAGAAGACACGTACCAGCTATCACCTCCTCTGGAGCTGCATCGGCCTACTCCCTGGTCAATGCATAGACCTGTCCCTGAGGTGGTCCCATCGCCTGTCCTCCCATCTGTCGAGGCACCATCGGTGGCCTCTGCTGTACTGTCCCGGTAGAAAACCTCCCTCTGCCTCCTCTGAGATCTACCTGACCATCACCACTCCGACAGAACCGAGATATGTGGCCCATCTTGCCACATTTATAACAAGCCGTACAGTATCGCATATGATGTGGTCCTCCACAAAAGTGACACTTCACCACTCCACTCCTACTCACTTGAGTCTGCCCTCTGTTGCTAGGCGCACCACCCCTTCGGTTATCCATTCGCCTCCCACCAAACCGAGAAGATGAGGAAGAAGCCCCACGAGGTTTAAATGATTCTCATTGTGGCCTCAGATTATTGGATAATGGCCTCGGCGGTGGGACTTGTGGGGGTGCAACATCCGGGTAAGCACTGACTCCGATCTCCGCTAGTTCCGCTCTAGTGAGAGCATCATCAAAAGAAGTGGGTTGTTAGAAATAACTCGATCAAATATTTCCGGTCGTAGCCCCTTCAAAAAGTGCCTCATCTTGGCATGCCCGTTTGTAGCGATGTGTGGCACATACCTCAATAGTGATGAGTAGTGCATGGCATAGTCCGAAACTGTCAGGCTCCCTTGCTTCAGATTTGTAAATTCATCCTCCTTAGTTTGCCTAGCCGCATCAGAGAAGTATCGATTTAGAAACCGAGTTCTGAATAAAGTCCAGTCAATTACTATGCCTTGGGCCCTCAATTCCATCACAGTCGTCTTCCACCACATAGAAGACTTCTTTGCCAGCTGGAATTCTGCCAGTCTTAACCAAGCCGTCCTAGCACACGGCGCATACACGAATATCTGTTCCAATCTCTCCAGCCACTCCTCGGCCTCTTCCCCTGTTTCTGTTCCCTCAAACATGGGCGGGTGGAAAGTTAGGAACTGACTCAAACTAAGCTCCCCTGGTAAAAGCAACTGAGCTACCGGCTCCACGCCCACAGCAGGTGGAGGTAAATGATTTGTCTGACCAATGCTAGCGTTCACGCTTCCAACATCACCCACCCCTTCATTGAGGTTCTCCACATTCATATCCGCCATGCTGTAATACAAAGGTTAACAACAATTCCAAACAATATATATGTTATGCCATTTAGACAACGTGAACGATAATAAGCAGTTAGTATAACAATTCATACACTAATATGCGTCACATGCATAAATATGCCCAATTATAAACACCCAGCCAACCATGCTAAGGCTACCCTTCACTCATTCCCGGGTTCTCTAACCACTGCTCTGATACCACTAATGTAAGGACCATAGTTACTTAAGTGCGGATTAAAGGCGTAATAGAGCTAAACATGCATCTAATGATATAAAGTTCGTATTGATGTCATGAGCCGTTAAGATTACATGCCAAATTAAAATTTCCAAAAAGGGGTTAATTACATTCCCAATCAATTGAATGTTAATCCTATAGTTTTACACTACTCCTAGAGTATAAACTATACAAAAGAATTAGGCCTGCTATGCCAAGAGCACTCCTCACTAGCTCACCGCATCAACCCGCTTTAGTCCGTCCGTCCAAAAGTACCTACATGAACAACCCCAAAATCATGAGCATGTATATAAATCATATTCACAATAATATGATTGAAATTAAAATGCATAAACCGTAAATACAATTCACTTCCTGTATTTAATACATTTCTAAGCTCCCATTGGTTGTCCCTGTATCACAATTATAATCAATGGATTATAATGCCAATAATGTGTGTCATGACATGCACCGATTTCCATGTATACCGTATTCAATTCCCGAGTTTTATTATATCAGTGGCATAATACCCCTCGCGTTAACATGACAGCGGAAATACCCATCGCTTAGACAATACCAGCGGCACTAATATCCCTCGCTATAAATATGACAGCGGTCGTGTTCTTCGCTTCATATTAGCGGCAAATATTCTCTCATCGCTACGGTATGACAGCGGCAAGTATTCACATCGCTACGCCACTAGCGACAAGTATTCTCCATCAATGTAATATAATCCCGGCTCACAATCACATGCAACCAAAATGCATGACCAAACCATGTATGCAAATGATGCATAAATAAGACCACATATGCAACCAAAATGCATAATAAATTCCATGTGTGCAACCATAGTGCATAACCAATTCAATGCGTTTTACCGTCCGATGCCCGTACGTCTCACTACGTATCTTAGTTCCAAAAGTGGAGATGTCGAGGGACTTTATCTCCTTTGTTGCGTGGCTACCTGAGATGGTTCTACACCATTATATGAATCCATATTAGAAGCCAACAAATGAACCATTACCAAAAATATCATCATATAGGACATAATCACAAAATCCACATTTTATGCCTTGCGATCGATCGGTTCCCAAGCCCCGATCGATCGCTAAGTTAAACAAAAATGGCATCCAGGTTCTGCCTCTACCGATCGATCGAGATTTTGTCTCGATCGATCGAGACTTTGCATCGATCGATCGGAACTTTTTCTCGATCGATCGGTAAGCTCATTTCATGCCTTGTCCAGGCTCTGCCCTGCTCGATCGATCGAGACATAATTTTCGATCGATCGAGCAGCTCTGTTCCATCGAGAAACTCCATGAATGAGTTTCAACCAACACCTAAACTCATATAATCCCAAGATCAACCACCCAACACAACATCAAACCACCATAACATCATATAAGACTACCTTACCACCCCACAATGATTACAACCAACCAAATAAAACATGATAACATACAAACCCAACTCATCTTTTCCAACCCAAGACTCAAAATCTTACCAACATCAAAGAAAACTTAACAAGGGTGGATCCTTACCCTTTTTGGCTTCAAAGTTTGACAAGAAATTACCACAAAAGGCTTTAGCCAAGGTTTTCTTGCTCCTCCTTGTGTTAGAAACGAAAATGGAGGAAGAGAGGGTTTGGGAAGGGATTCAAAAAGGTGAAAAGGTGTGATGTGAAGTGAAAAGAGAGGTGGTGGTATAGACTATATTAAACATGTACCCAACAATGAGCATGATGTATAAAATACTCCAGCATGGTATTTTAAAAGCATTTCACAAAAAGCTCTAAACTTCATTAAATCCATACTTTTCTTATAATTAACCACCAATACGAATAAATCATGATAACACCTCATTTCCTCACATGCTTAACATACATCACCGGGTCACGTATACCATGTGATTAAGCATTATACCAAGATAATTAATTCCAACACATATATTAGTTATCGCCATAAAAATCACATAAACATAATTAATGCCTAAATTGCATGTAATTATTTCGGGGATATCACAAAATTCGTTCATTTAGCCTAGGTAAAATGGCCAAGAACAATCTGATGGAAAAATAGGACAATTTACCAAATTTCAGCTTGCACCCATTTTTGTATATAAATCATAATAAATTTATATGACATCTAAATGAGTTGAGGCTAGTGGTAAAATCACGAAAACTCAAAGTACTACAGTTCATATTTGAAGTCCAGAAGCTAGTTCGTTCCTCTAGAGGCACATCCAAAGCAAAGTATGCCAGATTTAAAAATACTCATATTCTGTTTTGGCAGAGTGAGCGGTTCTAGGGAAATGTGCATATCTTACACAAATAAACTCCAAATCATGTGAGGCCAGTTTCTAATGCAAGATAACTCAATGTTTTACCACTTTTATTCAGACACCAAGCTCAAAATCGTAGCATATGTTTCCCAGATTTACCAAGAACACACTGCATGTGCAACCCGCCTACATGCATGTTTCAGATTGTGCACCTTGTGGTAAAAACATCATAACTCATTCATTTTAAGTCCAAATCGTATCAAATTTAACCACATGACGAAAATACATATATCTACAACTTTTGTTTGAGGCTCAAAGTCAGAATCGGAAGTTAGGTAAATCGAAATTTCGGAGCTACCTACTGCATGCAACAAGATTTATGCAGATTCTGTTTTGACAAAATGACACCAACAAATTTCGTGTCTCCTCCTAAATTTCGACCCAAAATCTACAAGGTCCAACTAAAATAAATAAGAACAAGTCCATACCCTTGTAGACCCAAAAGTTTCACAAAGAATCCACTCTCCAAGCTCCTAGCCTTCAAATTCTTGAAGGAAAATGGGTTTTCTCCTTCCAAGCTTGCTAAGACTCCATTTGCATGGATGTTTCCCTCAACTTTTCTCTCTAATTTTGGAGGTGGGTTTTCGAAATTTAGGGAATGAAATCAGATAATTTTGGAGAGAAAAAAAATGGTCTATATATGCTGAAAGCAAAGGCAATGGGCGTGGCCCTCTATGTAGAAAAAGCTTTGTTTAATAAATTTTTTAATGATTTTGAGTCAATGCTCCACAAGTGTCCAAAGAGGTGATTTGATGGTGAAAATGAAGCCAAAAATCTGAAATTGTATGCATATTGGCGTGAGCTTCTAGGATTCATTGCATGATTTTTAATTTATTTGATGTATTGTGGAATCCATGTGTCAATACATCACTATCTTGCAAGATTAATGGTCCAAAATCATGTATTAAACATTAGTTAAATTAATTAGTGACATTTGTTCTCCAAGTGCCATGTGATCGTGCACATGCTCATGCACTAAAACGTGTTCAACTAGTTGGTTGACTCATCGTGGTCCGGAATACCTTAATTCAAAGTCTATACTTTTAATTATCCAGGTTCGCTTAATCATCGTTAATCCGGATTAATTAGCATCGGGGCCTTACAATACTGGTGCATCACATTCTTTTGTTGCACAAAATTTTATTGACCGGTATCATATATGCTCGTCTCCACTGTTGATGCATCTTTATGTTTCGACACCCATGGGAACTCTGTGATGGCTTGTCAGAGTGTGTCCGATTGTGTTTGTCAGTTTGATATGGAATATGAGATACAAGCCGATTTGATTGTGTTAGACATGACAGATTTTGATTGCCTTTTTGGAATTGATGTGTTGAGCAAATATCTGTCTGTTGTGGATTGTTGTCAGAAGACAGTAAGATTTCAGTCTGAGACTGGAAATCACTGGTTCTTTTATGGTCAGGGATCGAGGGCAAGGATTCCTTTGATATCGGCTATCCGCATGTCACGTTTGTTGGAACGTGGGCATATGGGATATTTGATTTATGCCCTTGATGTGACTGAACGGCAAATAGACAGGAAAGTGGAGGAGATACCAATGGTTGCAGAGTATGCTGATGTATTTCCAGATGAGATTCCTGGATTTGCACCGAGTCAAGAAGTGTAATTTAGTATTGATTTGATACCTGGTACTTCTGCAATTTCACGAGCTCCCTATCGGATGACACCAACTGAATTGAAAGAATTGAAAACTCAATTGCAAGACTTATTGGACAAGGGGTACACACGTCCTAGTGTATCGCCTTGGGGTGCTCCGGTAGTATTTGTTAAGAAGAAGGATGGGACAATGCAATTGTGTATTGACTATCGACAATTGAACAAGGTAACCATAAAGAATAAATATCTTCTTCCTCGTATTGATGATTTATTTGATCAGTTGCAGGGATCAAAAATCTATTCTAAGATGGATTTGAGATCTGGTTATCATCAAATACGTGTGAGAGAGGGTGATGTACAGAAGACAGCATTCAGAACTCGCTATGGACATTATGAGTTTCTGGTGATGCCATTTGGAGTGACAAATGCTCCAGTTGTCTTTATGAGTTTAATGAATCAGGTGTTCCAGGAATACCTTGATCGATTTGTCATTATTTTTATCGATGATATATTGATCTATTCACAGAGTGATGTAGAACATGCCCAACATTTGCATATGGTATTGCAATTGTTGAGAACACATCAGTTGTATGCCAAACTCAGTAAGTGTGAGTTTTGGTTGAACAGTGTCGGCTTTTTGGGGCATGTAATTTCAGAAGAAGGTATATCAGTTGATCCGAAGAAAGTAGAAGCAGTGTTGAATTGGTCAGCACCTACTTCAGTGCCAGAGATTCGTAGTTTCTTGGGTTTGGCTGGATATTATAGACTCTTTGTTGAAGGATTTTCAACAAATGCCAAACCATTGACACATTTGACACAGAAAGGAGTATTGTTTCGATGGTCGGAGGCATGTGAGCGTAGTTTTCAGGAATTGAAACATCGATTAACTACAGCTCCAGTTTTGATCATTCCATCGGAACATGACAGGTTTGCCTTATATACTGATGCATCATTACTAGGTTTGGGTTGTGTATTGATGCAGGATAAACATGTAGGGGCTTATGTATCACGACAATTGAAACCACATGAAATGCGATATCCAGTGCATGATCTGGAATTGGCTGCCATTGTCTTTGCCTTGAAGATATGACGACATTATTTATATGGTACGTCGTTTACCATATACACAGATCATAAAAGCTTAAAGTTTTTATTCACTCAAGCAGAGTTGAATATGAGGCAAAGAAGATGGATGGATCTGTTGAAAGATTATGATTGTGAGATTGAAAATCATCCAGGAAAGGCTAATATAGCAGATGCCTTGAGTTGGAAAGCACATCATACGGCTGATGAGATGATTCATTTATCAGCGTTGATGACATGGTGTTGTACATTGGGCTATAATTTGATGTGGAAACAGTGCCAGTATGGGTATCAACATTGTTGGTTGAACCCGACATTTTTGAGAAAATCAGAACGGCACAAATGACTAATGATGAGGTACAACATTGGAAGGAAATGATAAGTCAAGGGCAAACATCTCAGTTTGTACTTGCAAGTGATGGAATTCTGAAATACAGGAATTGTTGGGTAGTACCTGCGATATTAGGACTACGCCAAGAACTACTACAACGTGCTCATTGTAGTCGATATAGTATACATCCTGGTGGAAAGAAAATGTATAAAGATTTGCGTACCCAATTTTGGTGGAAACGCATGAAACATGATGTGTTGAACTTTGTAAAATGGTGTTTAGTCTGTCAACAAGTTAAAGCAGAAAGACAGAAACCAGGAGGTGAATTACACAGTTTGGAATTCCTCAGTGGAAATGGGAACATATCACGATGGATTTTGTGACTCATTTGCCACAGACATCTTCTGGTTGGGATGCCATTTGGGTGATCATTGACCGAATCACCAAAGTAGCTCATTTCGTGGCATATTGTAAGACATTTACGTATCTGCGAATGGCACAGTTGTACATTCAACATGTAGTGAGACTACATGGTGTACCAGTTTCCATTGTGTCGGATAGGGATCCGAGATTTACTTCTCATTTTTTGGAAGGGTTACAGACAGCGTTGGGAACTGAAGTGCGGTTGAGTACAGCATATCATCTTCAAACAGATGGACAGACAGAACGTACGATACAGACACTTGAAGATATGTTGCGTGCCTGTGTATTAGAGTTTGATAACTCTTGGCAAGAATCGTTGCCATTAGTGGAATTTTCATATAATAACAGTTATCAATCTAGTATACAGATGGCACCATTTGAGGCTCTGTACGGGCGACGGTGTAGATCTCCATTGTATTGGGATGATGTGGATCAGTTCTCCTTACATGGACCGGATATGATTCATGAAATGGAAGACAAAGTAAAAGTGATTCGATTGAAACTCAAAGCTGCTCGGGACCGACATGCTGCTTATACCAATAAGCGACGTAGACCACTTGAATTTCAAGTTGGTGATCGTGTATTCTTGAAAGTTGCGCCATTTAAAGGTGTGGTACGATTTGGTAGACGTGGAAAGTTGTCTCCATGATACGTTGGTCCGTATGAGGTATTGCAACGTATTGGTACGTTGGCATGTCGATTGGCACTACCCCCTGCATTGAGTAGTATTCATGATGTGTTTCATGTTTCCTTGTTGAGGAAGTATGAACCAGATCCGAGTCATGTATTGCACCTACCTGATGTACAGTTGGATGCAGATATGTCGTATGTAGAACGACCGATTATGATCTTGGATCGAGCTGAACACAGGTTACGTAATAAGGTGATTCCGATGGTTAAAGTCCAGAGGGACAGAAGGGGTGTCGAAGAGGCAACGTGGGAGACGGAGCAGCATATGATGCAACGGTATCCGGATTTGTTTTCTGGTATGTTAATATGTTATTTTTACATGTTTCTTATGTTGCATATATCATATGTGTTGTTATGTGAAGCATGTATTATGTTTGTATATGCAATTTCGAGGGCGAAATTCAATGAGTAGGGGAGAATTGTAATGCCTCGATTTGCTTTATACACGTGTGATATGATTATATCGTTATTATGACTAATTTCAATATGATATGAATTGGGTTCGGGTTGAACCAAGGATGAATTAATACATGTATAAAATGATATATGGCAATGAATGAAACATAAAGCAATGTATGACTTGAATTAAATCAAGTGTAGTGACATATCAAGTAACTATGAGTATGCATTTGATTTGGATGTCATGTACAATTTCAATTAAGAGGAAAGTTGCATTGCATTTGAATTTGGATTTCACCTTCATGTATATGTCAATTAGCATGTCATTGCAATTAGCATGTCATTATCTCCAACATGACCTATATCAAGTGGACTAGTGGGTGGAATCACATACTACACCACTTTTCACCTAAAATTCTCTACAAAGCTTCTCTCCAACCCTTGGAGATTCTTCTTGGTTTGAGCTTGGATTTCACTAGAGAATTAAGCTAGGAAGTTGAGTGAAGTGATTTCCTAACTTCTTGGTAAGGAATTTATGGTTTTGAACTTGAATTGTGTAGTTGGTGTTGAAGTATGTGAATTTGAATATCAAATGTTCATGCTTAGAATCATAACATGTTTATATGCCAAGAATTGGATTCTAAGATGGTAGAAACTGTAAGTAACCCATGAGCATACAACGCAGCGGAATAAAATTTTGGGATTACTAACACCGGATCTATACATAGGGATTCATATCGGATTAGAGAATACATAAGAGTCTCACCCTTGTAGCGTGTTTGAAGCAGAATCCACGGAGCACCACCACGTCCTACGCCTTCTCCGAGTCAATAGCAAAACTCGATTGGTTTTGCCTCAACGGAATCCACACGATCAAATCGAGTGAAGGGATGGTTTAATAACAAGTTGCTAGACAAGTTACTAAACCGGAACAAGAAAGAACACTCGATTCTAAATTGAATGGCACGCCCAAAACCTCAAATTTTCTTTTCGGCTATGAAGAAAAGCCGAGAGCACTTTGTGGTTGGATGGAGGCCGTGTCTCTCCTTCTTTTAGGTTAGTATGATAGTTGTCTTACAATTAAACACCTTGCAATCATATTATATATGATTAATTAAAGGCTTTCTTAAAGCTTCATGGGCTTAAGCCCATGATTTAATTAATCCTTATGATTATTAATTAAGACTCCTCTTAATTATTTAATTCATCCCATGAATTTAATTTCCCTTCTCGATTTAATCTTTTGTGCGACCCGATAGGATCTCGTAATGTTGGCAGTGACATAAAATCTCATTTTATGTCGCAAGCATTGAGCGGTATCTAGCAACACATCGATGCTACCCAAATTACGAGAATGTCAATGACTCGACAATAACCTTTAGAACTTGTGATAATATTAATCATGTAACTTAATCCCTTTGTCCTTTGTGTTTAGATTGAACACGAGTCATGGAATAGTCATACTCGTATATTCAATCTTTATTTCTTGATCCCCAAGTAGAACTAGAATAAACGAATAAGATATCTCATATCGACTCATTCGAGCATGGCCATGCATTTTAGTTCTCACTTGATCAAGGGCCAAACACATCTCCTGTTATATAGGAGGGACAAATCCTATCTCGATCAGTCAACATCCCTCTACATAATTCGTAGTGTATCCAATAGTCGCCTTTATAGATTACCCTGTTACGGGTAACGTTTGACGATATCAAGATACATAACTCCTTATGTTGGGATCTCTGATGATCACAAGTCGTAAGGATTGTATACATTATTATCACTATGAGAATTGCATATGACGATCATATAACTATCCATGTTGCATTCTCATGGTGGGTCTGTCCAGTACATCGTTCTCTAACATGTACCCATATGTTGATTTGATATCTCATATCAATGAACAATTCATCGATCAACATATACTAGTCTCTACGTATTATCATTATCCCTTTTCATGGTAATACTTGACTAGGGACATCTTTAAGAATAATACAATATTATTCTAAGGACATTAACATATATATTAATTCACAATGCACAGTTAAAAGAATAATATATAATAATGAATTGCCATTCATAAATCCACAAACATTGTATGTCTTAAACAATCATCTAATGACTTGTCTTAGGGCATATCCCAACAAATCTCCCACTTGCACTAAGACCACTCAGACATATACCTAATGCCTAGAGATCTAGTATGACGATCATGCTTCTGCTGTGACAGCGGCTTCGTCAATGGGTCAGATACATTATCATCTGTTGGTACTTTGCATATTTTAACATCTCCCCTTTCAACGATTTCTCGAATGAAATGGAAACGCCTAAGTATGTGCTTGGATCTTTGGTGAGATCTTGGTTCCTTAGCCAATGCGATCGCTCCATTGTTGTCACAATAGAGTTCTATCGGATCTTTAATGCTAGGCACCACTCCAAGTTCAAAAATGAACTTCCTCATCCAATCAGCTTCCTTTGCTGCATCCGAGGCAGCAATATACTCAGCTTCCGTTGTAGAATCGGCTACTGTTTCTTGCTTTGAACTCTTCCAGCTCACAGCACCCCCATTTAGGCAATACACATATCCAGATTGCGATCGAAAATCATATTTATCGGTTTGGAAGCTAGCATCAGTGTAACCCATTACATTGAGCTCTTCCTCACCTCCATAAATCAAGAATGTATCCTTAGTCCTTCTCAAGTACTTCAGGATGTTCTTGACAGCAATCCAGTGACCTTCACCTGGATCAACTTGATATCTGCTCGTCATGCTCAAAGCATACGATACATCGGGACGAGTACATATCATGGCATACATGATAGATCCAATAGCTGACGCATATGGAATCTTACTCATGCGTTGTCTCTCATCTGGTGTTGAAGGACACTGTTCCTTCGAGAGATAAATACCATGTGTCATAGGCACGAATCCTTTCTTGGATTCTTGCATGCTAAACATTTTAAGCACTTTGTCTATGTATGTACTTTGACTTAGACCAAGAAGCCTTCTCGATCTATCTCTATAGATCTTGATTCCTAATACATAGGTGGCTTCTCCTAAATCTTTCATCGAAAAGCAGTTCCCTAGCCAAATCTTTACAGATTGCAAGGCAGGGATATCATTTCCAATAAGAAGTATGTCATCTACATACAACACTAGGAAAATGATTACGCTCCCACTGACCTTCTTGTAGACACAGGTTCATCTTCATTTTTGATAAAACCAAACTCTTTGATTGCATCATCAAAACGAAGATTCCAACTCCGAGAAGCTTGCTTCAATCCATAAATGGATCGTTGTAGCTTGCATATCTTTCCAGCATCCTTTGGATCGACAAAACCCTCGGGCTGTGTCATGTACACATCCTCGAGCAGATTTCCATTAAGGAAAGCTGTTTTGACATCCATCTGCCAGATTTCATAATCATGAAATGCAGCTATTGCAAGTAAGATCCTTATGGATTTAACCATGGCCACTGGTGAAAAGGTTTCATCATAGTCAATACCATGAATTTGTTTGAATCCTTTTGCAACCAGCCGACCTTTATAGGTTTGTACGTTACCATCCATATCGGTCTTTTTCTTGAAAATCCATTTGCACCCTATGGGTCGTACCCCTTCAAGTGGATCAACCAAAGTCCATACTTGGTTTGCATACATGGATTCCATCTCAGATTTCATGGCCTCTTGCCATTTCTCAGAATCATTGCCCATAATAGCTTGTTGATAAGATGACGGCTCATCCTCATCAATAAGTAGTAAGTCACCTTGTTGAGTCACAATAAATCCATATCTCTGTGGCTCTCGGTGTTCTCTTACAGACCTACGCTGGGCTTGTGTCTCTTGAGCAGGTGCTTCTTCCACAACAGCTTGTGGTGCCTGCTCTGTTTCCATCTCAATCTCAGGTTCAGTGTTTTCTTGTGGTTGAACTTCACTAAGTTCTATTTTTCTCCCACTGGTTTTTCTAGAGATAAATTCTCTTTCAAGAAATACACCAGTCCGAGCAACAACTACTTTGTTCTCGGTGGGATAGTAGAAATAGTATCCTTTCGTTTCCTTAGGATACCCCACAAATAAACACTTGTCAGATTTGGGTCCAAGTTTGTTAGTGGCGTGACGTCTAACGAAAGCCTCACAACCCCAAATCTTCATAAAAGACATACTAGGACGCTTCCCAGTCCATATCTCATATGGTGTCTTTTTCACTGATTTAGATGGAACACGGTTCAGTAAGAAAATCGCTGTTTCTAGAGCGTGTCCCCAAAACGATATCGGAAGATCTACATGACTCATCATTGATCTAACCATGTCTAACAAGGTTCGATTTCTCCTCTCGGATACACCATTCCATTGTGGAGTATACGGAGGAGTGAGCTGTGGGACTATCCCACACTCCTTTAGATAGTCATGAAACTCTTGGCTTAAGTATTCACCTCCTCGATCTGATCGAAGGATTTTGATACTCTTGCCAAGTTGGTTTTGTACTTCATTCTTGAAATCTTTGAACTTTTCAAAGGTTTCATGTTTATGTTTCATTAGGTACACATACCCATCTACTGAGGTCATCAGTAAATGTAACGAAGTATTGAAAACCACCTCTAGCTTGCGTACTTATTGGTCCACATACATCACTATGTATTAGTTCCAATAAAACATTTGCCCTTTCAACATGTCCCTTAAAAGGGGCTTTAGTCATCTTGCCCATTAAACAAGATTCGCATGTTTCATATGATTCAAAATCAAATGAATCTAATACTCCATCCTTATGAAGTTTAGATATGCGGTTCTCGTTTATGTGGCCCAAGCGACAGTGCCAGAGATAAGTCGGATTACAATCATTATTTTTAATCCTTTTAGTATTTATGTTATAGATAGGCATATCAAGATTTAATACATAAAGACCATTCACCATTTGTGCACTAGCATAAAACATATCATTTAAATAAATAGAACAACAATTGTCCTTTATTATAAATGAAAAACCATACTTGTCTAAACAAGAAATAGAAATAATGTTTTTAGTAATTGAAGGACACAAAATAACAGTCTTTTAAAATCAGTGATAAACCAGAAGGTAAAGCTAAATGATAATCTCCTATAGCTAATGCAGCAACTCTTGCTCCATTTCCAACTCGGAGATCAACTTCACCTTTCGCCAATGTCCTACTCCTTTTGAGATCCTGCACATTTACACAAATGTGAGATCCACATCCAGTATCTAATACACATGATGAAGAAGTAGATAAATTGACTTCTATAACAAAAATACCTGAAGCGGAAGTCACACTTCCTTTCTTTAGATCCTCCAGATATATTTTGCAGTTTCTTTTCCAATGGCCGGTCTCACCGCAATGGAAACAGTTCCCTTCCTTTGCTATCCCTCCCTTTGGCTTCAGTGCATAAGACTTTGGCTTAGATTTAGCAAAGACCTTCTTTGCTTTCTTGTTGCCTTTAGCTTTGGCCCTTCCTTTGCCCTTATTCACAATAAGGACATTTGTGGCCTTAGTCTTCTTAGTATTTGCTTCATATATTCTCAACATACCAAGCAACTGTGGTAGAGTCTTTTCCATGTCAGTCATATTGTAATTTACTACAAATTGACTGAAGCTTTCAGGCAACGATTGCAAGATCACATCGGTGGCCAACTCTTGGTCCAATGGAAAACCTAGCTTGTCCAGATTCTCAATGTACCCAATCATCTTGAGCACATGAGTTCCAACTAAGCTTCCTTCTACCATCCTGCACTGGAATAACGCTTTAGAGACGTCATACCTCTCTTGTCTAGCTTGCTGTTGGTACAACTGCTTTAAGTGTTCGATCATATCGAACGCCTCCATTTCCTCATGTTGCTTCTGAAGCTCAGAGTTCATGGTGGCAAGCATGAGGCACCCAACATCAAGTGCGTCACTCTGATGCTTCTTGTAAGCATCTTTTTCGGTTCTTGTAGCCGTTAGGGGAGGTTCCTCAGCGGGTAAGGGTTCCTCTAGGACATATTGTTTCTTTTCTTGTTTGAGGACTATCCTCAAGTTCCTATGCCAGTCTAGGAAATTCGTCCCATTTAATTTGTCCTTCTCAAGGACCGATCGCAGTGATAAAGTGCTAGTAACGTTGTTAGTTGCCATGGATATCTACAATATAAATATGCAAAATAAGTTTATGATTTAAATCATTTAACATGGTCTTATATTAAATGATACTCCCACTATTTTGTTTGAAAAATATCAACCCTCGAAACCTTTAGTGGGCCAAGATCCATATTTCACTTAATCTTGAGTTAGCTTTGGCTAATCGCCCAAGACTCGGTTATTTAGGTAGACAACACTTTGTCAATTATATCACATATAATTCTTGGATAGTTGGACGAACAACGCTTTGTTCAATTCATCAAATGAATTAAAATCCAACCCATGCCTCTAGGTTCCCAATCCTATTGAGATAACCTAGTTAAGTCGTACCCAATTAAAGTATAACGGATATCACTTTTATCCTTTCGCGCCTTACTAAGATTGCCACGGTGCTTTGCTTTGGCAAACCCACACATGTACAATCGAAGTTATTGACGGGTACTTTTATTTTGGAAGGCATCTAAAACTTAATATTTTAGAGGGATTTATTGATCTCATGATTAATTTGATAATTTAAAATATGTCCACTACATATAGTTGTATACATATCTACATATATGTGTAATACTATTATCAAACTAAAACATAAGATAAATCATGCATCAAAATACATAATTAAACGTGACATGGTTATAGCCCCTACTAACGATTTTCTCAAGCCAATGAGAAAATCCTATGAGTCAACCTAAGGTAACTTCATAAGCACCTTCCTTTGGCTCCAATTTGTGAATGACCTCCTCATCCCGGCACGATGCTCCATCTTCATTGATCACCATCAATAAACTACACTATTTACAAGATATAGAATTCCTCGATTCACATTCGAGGGGAACATAGGGGAGGGATTACATTTAGAATGAAATAGAGAAAGGCACGACACGCAGGTCGTATTATAAATTACAAACAACCACAAATCCTATCTAATAGGTCAAAGGGCTATAACCACGCACCATGCTCAAACAACACATAAAGCATGCATTAACATTTAATTAATTAAATTCTAAACATTTTAAATTTAATTCTAATTAAAACTGTAAAATAATTTTTTTGAAAAAATATCGTACGCTCGGGACATCACATGTCACGAACTAAAGCGACTAAGGCTCGAACCACCATGGTTCGAACCACAACCACTCGGCTGGACCATTGATGGGCCTAGGGTTCGTAACCCTAGCCCATGGCCGAGCCAAGCTCGAGCGGCGGCGGCGCTAGGGTTCCAAACCCTAGCCGCCTCGCACCATGTTGGTTTTTCATCGAGCCAACTTGCTCGAAACACCAAAATCCATGAGCCACAAGCCACGGTCCAACCATGGACGGTCCATGACGGTGACGGCTTGACCCATGCACGAGCCAGGGTCCGAAAAACCCTAGCCCAAGCGGCGGCCGAGTAGCTTTGGTGATTAGGGTTCAAAACCCTAGCCTCTTGGAAGTGGCGCGGCCCCATGCATGAGCCAAGGGTCCGAACCCTAGCTCACTTGCGGCGGCCCGAGGGTCAAGTCATGAGGTGGTCGAACCACCTTGAGCCAACACCTCGATTTTACGCTTTTGTGTATCGTAAACAATTATTCGCCTATTATATCAAATACAATTTTTACGATGATTTTCAAAAACTAAATATTTATTTCATATCATATATGAATTAAACAGTTTTAATAAGCATGCAATACAAATTCTAATATGATTAACACAATTTAATCACATAAATCCGATATGAGCCTTGTACACGGCTCTGATACCACTGTAAGTAACCCATGAGCATACAACGCAGCGGAATAAAATTTTGGGATTACTAACACCGGATCTATACATAGGGATTCATATCGGATTAGAGAATACATAAGAGTCTCACCCTTGTAGCGTGTTTGAAGCAGAATCCACGGAGCAGCACCACGTCCTACGCCTTCTCCGAGTCAATAGCAAAACTCGATTGGTTTTGCCTCAACGGAATCCACACGATCAAATCGAGTGAAGGGATGGTTTAATAACAAGTTGCTAGACAAGTTACTAAACCGGAACAAGAAAGAACACTCGATTCTAAATCGAATGGCACGCCCAAAACCTCAAATTTTCTTTTCGGCTATGAAGAAAAGCCGAGAGCACTTTGTGGTTGGATGGAGGCCGTGTCTCTCCTTCTTTTAGGTTAGTATGATAGTTGTCTTACAATTAAACACCTTGCAATCATATTATATATGATTAATTAAAGGCTTTCTTAAAGCTTCATGGGCTTAAGCCCATGATTTAATTAATCCTTATGATTATTAATTAAGACTCCTCTTAATTATTTAATTCATCCCATGAATTTAATTTCCCTTCTTGATATAATCTTTTGTGCGACCCGATATGATCTCGTAATGTTGGCAGTGACATAAAATCTCATTTTATGTCGCAAGCATTGAGCGGTATCTAGCAACACATCGAGCTACCCAAATTACGAGAATGTCAATGACTCGACAATAACCTTTAGAACTTGTGATAATATTAATCATGTAACTTAATCCCTTTGTCCTTTGTGTTTAGATTGAACACGAGTCATGGAATAGTCATACTCGTATATTCAATCTTTATTTCTTGATCCCCAAGTAGAACTAGAATAAACGAATAAGCTCGATATCTCATATCGACTCATTCGAGCATGGCCATGCATTTTAGTTCTCACTTGATCAAGGGCCAAACACATCTCCTGTTATATAGGAGGGACAAATCCTATCTCGATCAGTCAACATCCCTCTACATAATTCGTAGTGTATCCAATAGTCGCCTTTATAGATTACCCTGTTACGGGTAACGTTTGACGATATCAAGATACATAACTCCTTATGTTGGGATCTCTGATGATCACAAGTCGTAAGGATTGCATACATTATTATCACTATGAGAATTGCATATGACGATCATATAACTATCCATGTTGCATTCTCATGGTGGGTCTGTCCAGTACATCGTTCTCTAACATGTACCCATATGTTGATTTGATATCTCATATCAATGAACAATTCATCGATCAACATATACTAGTCTCTACGTATTATCATTATCCCTTTTCATGGTAATACTTGACTAGGGACATCTTTAAGAATAATACAATATTATTCTAAGGACATTAACATATATATTAATTCACAATGCACAGTTAAAAGAATAATATATAATAATGAATTGCCATTCATAAATCCACAAACATTGTATGTCTTAAACAATCATCTAATGACTTGTCTTAGGGCATATCCCAACAGAAACATGTTTATATGATACTAGGGATTGCATGAAACATGGTTACATGTAAATTTGTGAGTAGGAGAAGAAGTACCTTGAAGATATGCTTGAAAATCGCCATGCTCTAAGTTTTCTGGACATCGACGATCGATCGGTGCTTGTGTTGCGATCGTTCGCCGAGGACAGATAAAATAGAAGGCGGTGAAAATGTGTAGCGATCGATCGGTGAGTTTGTAGAGATCGGTCGCTATGAACAGGGCATTTTGGCGATCGATCGCCAAGTAGTTGCGATCGATCGCGAGGAGACAGCAAGTTTTGGCGATCGATCGACAGTAGCGATCGATCGGTGCCTTGGAATTTTTGAAAATGTTATATTTTTGTCACAATTGTTTATGAAGCCTCTTATAACATGGTTTATTGGTGATATTATTGTAGCATCATCATAGGGGACGGGGCAACGAGGCAATTAGCCAGTGACGACTGATTTATCTCGTTTGTGTCGCTTTACAGGTACGTGTTGACGTATGGGGTATAGATATTGTGTGATGATGTTATGAGATTGATATCATATGAATTGTGTTGTGTTGGTATCATATGATTGGTAGTATCATATGCATGTACATTCATGGATATCATGTGTCTGAAATGGATGAGGTATATGCTTTAGCATTAGAGGTATACGCCTGGTTTAGGTATATGCTCGGGTATGCTACATATACGTTAGCATTAGAGGTATACGTCTGGTTTGGGTATATGCTCGGGTATGCTACATATACGTTAGCATTATAGGTATACGCCTGGTTTGGGTATATACTCTGGCTATTATCACATATGAGTATGGTACTATGATATGTGCTGCTAATATGAAGATGTGATGTGGTTCCACTGACATATTGAGCTGAGATAGACATATCATATTGGTCTCGTGATAATATGGTGATAGTTGAGACATGTCGACATGGTGCATTGGTTGATGCATGATACAAAGCATTCACATTGGATATGATGTTTATTGTGCTTTATCATTGATATTGTGTTTTGATATTGCACTAAGATAGTGGTTTATCTATACTCACGTTGTGTGAATGTTTCTGTAGGATTTCATAGACGTGGGAATCGCGAGTCTTATTCCGCTGTGAGGTGAACCACTGCATAGGAGTTGTGCTGGCTTAGGTAGTTATTTATACATGTGATGTACATGTGAATAGGGTTTTGTACTTGTGGTTTTGTACATCTGTAACAACCAGAAACTCTTAAACAGTGTATGAATTACTTAATTCTGACTCACATATGTACTTGCGATTGAATACATAATGGATTAAGTAACGAGGACCCCACAGAGAGTTATTTGGCAATCGTTGAAGCAATAAAATTTATGTTATTACTTTTTGATTGAATTATAATTTATGGTGTGATCAGTTGATCATGTAATTATAATTCACTATACAAATTTGTAAAGTTAAATTTATTGTTTTAAGTGAATGTTAACTTAAAACATAAGTATGAGACTTGTGTGAGGAATAAGTTAACAAAACCATCATTCATTCAACTGAAAGAAAGAGACCTCTAGAATCAATTGAACACGTACCATAACAACTTTAACATTCGTATTGGTTTTTACGATTGTGCGCGTTTCGGCCATGGACCACGCTTGGTTTCATAAATGCTTTCCAATTTTGACATGGCCACACTTCCACTTACGTAGGTGATCTCCTATAAGAGTATCACGCTATACTCCAACATATCCTTATATGTCTTAGGAATCATTAAATGCCTTTTGCCTATCCTTGTAGCCTTTTGCATGCTACACCCCTTATCATAGGAATGGGTTGGAGATTGATCTCCAATGTGTTTATACAATCTCCAAAGTATTTGAACCAAATATATGTAAACAAGCAATGCAAGTTCTTAAAATGGCAAGAAGCAATGAATGCAGAAATAAAAGCATTGGAAAAGACAAACACGTGGATTCTAACATCATTGCCTCCTAATAAACATTGTATTGGTTGTAAATGGGTTGTAAGATTAAATTTAAATCAGATGGAAACATAGAAAGTTATAAACCAAGGTTAGTTGCTAAAGGATATATTCAAGAAGAACGAATAGATTATTTTGACACATTCTCTCATGTAGCCAAAATAACAACAGCAAAAATTATCTTAGCCATTGCTGCTATCCAAATTGGTTCTTACACCAATGTTATGTAATAACGCCTTTCTACATGCTAACCTAGATGAAGAGGTTTACATGTCTCCTCCACTGGCTACTGTAGTGATTCAAGAATCTGTAAATTAACTAAAAGCCTCTATGACTTGAAACAAGCTTCTAGACAATGGTTTCACAAACTAACTGATTGTTTGCTCCAGTATGAGTTCTACCAATCTAAATCTAATACTTCATTGTTTATATTATCTTCTCACAACAATCACTACCTTACTAGTATATGTAGATGATATCATATTGACAGGGAATAGTTTGGTGGAAATAGAGGCGATCAAAAATCATCTTGATGATAAATTCACAATAAAAAAAATATTGGTGATATCAAGTATATATTAGGACTCGAGATAGCTAGATCTACATGACACATTGTTATCTCGCAAAAGAAAATATGCTCTCGATAACTTGAATGATGTAGGTTGCTGCAAACCCTCTTCAACACTTATGGAATCTACTCTTAAATTGTCTTCTACAGGTGGCGAGTTACTTGAAGACCCCACTTCCAATAAAAGATTGGTTGGTTGTTTACTATTTTGACAAGAACTAGAGCTGATCTTGCTTATAGTGTGATGTCCGGGGATTATTGGCATTAATCCCTGTATAGTAATAATCCTTAATGGTTTTTAATTGTGGCAATTATGAATTAATTACACTTTCGGGACTCTCGGGGATTTTAAATCCTATTTTTGGAGTCATTGGATCCAAGGGATGAGATTGTATTCTCATAGTGGTGATAACCTTGGAATTTGTTTTTTTTGGTGGGATTTGGGGTCCGGAGTACTTTGTACTGGGGCTGTCTATGGAAGTAGAGATTGGGAGGTGATTTTTGAAAACAGATGATTTTTAATGAGTCATGATGTATTTGTGGAGGTGTTGGTATTTTGGAGCATTTTTGCTATATATACCAGTTGGACTCGAGGTTTCCGTCATTTGGCACGGAATCTTCCCCTCTCTCCCCTCTCTCCCCTCTCTCATCGCCCAAACCCTTCCTCCCCCTCTTCCCTCTTCTCCCTTGATGGGAAAATCGATGGTGGCTTGGCTCGGGAGCCGTTTTTCTCGAAGATAATCAGGTATTCATCATCCCCTCACCATTAGCTCCGTTTTGATTGTGGTATGGTAGTTTTGAGTTGAGGTTTTGGTTGGTTATGGGTTTTGGGGATTTTTGCTTAAAATCCAATGTTGAGTTTTCGGGAGTTTATATTGAGTTTTAATGATGTATTTGAGGTATTGGTGGTGATTGGGGTGTTGGTTTTGAGTTTGGGTGTTAAAAACACCATGGAAGCTGGAATTTTTCGGAAATTGCAGGTGGCGATCGATCGCCGAGGTGGGGCGATCGATCGCGATGAGCAGCTGCTAAAATTCGAAGAAGATGAACAGTGCAGGCGATCGATCGCGTGGTCTAGGCGATCGATCGTGAGCATGTTGGCGACCGATCGCGAGGGGTGGCGATCGATCGCGTGTAGGCGTTTTTGCCCACTGGACAGGGGCGATCGATCGCGTTAAATGAGGCAATCGATCGCCGCCCGTAAGGTTTTATTTTTTTTTTGTAATTTTGGAAAATTGTCGGGATTTTGAAATCGAGGTTTTAAGGGGCCGTTTCCGGGGCAATGTCTACATTCCAATGGGAATGCTATACTTTTAATGGAATGGTTGGAGCCAAAGTTTGATAAAACGGAATTCTCGGTTGAATTCTTGGCTATTAATTTTGGTAATCACCATGGGTAGACGATAGGGTTGGGTGTTGTGAACGTTCTTGGGCACGTGTTTGCATTCCTATGTTTAATTGAGAGTTATTTTCATGTTAGCACTCGACTCTTCGAGTCGTGGGACTCAAGCAAGGAATGGACTTGAACTACTGGGAATATAAGGTACGTATGACGTACGAGCATAGCCCTTTAATATAATTGCAATTGTTGAGTGCTTGGTACACTGTATTGCAATGAATGTGTGTGGAAATGCATTACACATGGTATTAGCAATAAACGGATATTGAAATGCATGGTTTATGGTACTTGCTTCAAATGTCTATATATGCATTGAGAATTGCATGGTGCCTCTTTTGAGCAAGCAATGATTGGGATGTTGTCGCCTGTGAGCGAACATCGATTATGACGCCGCTGCTGTTGAGTATGCGTGGAAATGGAACGCCGCTATTGTAGAGCGAGCTATGAAATAGAACTATGGAACCATAAGTGAGATATATGGGGAATTTGTAATAATTGTTTAATGATTTGATAGTATTGATTTGATATCGGTATATGGCTAATGAATTCGTTAATCAATGTAATGATTAACTGGCATTGGGGATTTGATGGTTTCAGTGTTTTGAGAACAGGGACAGTACAGGAAATCCCGGATGAGGATGATACTATCCAGGGAGTGCATTTTGTATTTCATAGCATTTACATTGTTGTAAATTATTAATTGTATTGTTGTGATTATTGGATTCGGGATATAGGTATGCTCACCCCGTGTGGGGGCTGTCTCTGTTGGGGCAGGTTATTAGGTACATCGATGGTTTGGATCTGAGCTCGAGCTGTAGATTTGAGGTGCTTCCAGGATCGAGGTACCAGCGACGGTATTGAGCATGACACTTTATACATTAGATACACGTCTACTTATTTGACGCTCGTATGTGAGCAGTATTATGTGTATATGGAATGTATAAAGAAGGCAATGGCCTTTCTCTTTTCATTTATGTTTTGCATGCAATTAATTATGAATTGCTAAATGAATCGAGAGCATGTTAGTGTATGTTTAAAGGTGCATGACATGTTTTATGGAATATGTTGGGAAAGTATAGACATTATACGATTAATGTAAATGAATTTTATAGATGGTATTCATGCTAGAGTTGCATGTAATCACTTTCCCCCTTAATAACATGATCGTATGCACAAATGGTATGTATTAATACACTAATATTGGATTAAGGGCACGGGGGTCCTTACATTAGTGGTATCAGAGCAGTGGTTAGCTCTTTGGGGCTGTTGAAGGCTTGTAACATGCTAATAGGGATGGGTAGCACATATTTATGCATGATAGTAGCTAGTGTTGCGTGACACAACTATTTTGCTTATGTGCATTTGCGATATGTGATCATAGTGGAACGATTATATGTCATGACATCTAGAATCATGCTATAACCTGTTGATTATGATTGTGAGTCGTGACACAGGGACAACCAAATGGAGCATTTTGAAATGCATTGGGATACAGGGAGTACTTTGTACTCATAGTTTATGCATTTACTCATTATAATCATATTGTGGTGAATATGAATTATCGTATGCTTATGGTTTGGGATTGTTCCTGTAGGGACGCTATGACACGAAAGGCTAAGGCCATGGTTGAACGACTCGAAACGGTAACATGCGTTTTATATACATCATGGATTATGCATTGTGGTTGCATGTGTACAATGGAGTGATGATTTTAATGCTTCGCCGCCAAATGTTGAAGCGAGGGGTGGGAGTACCGCATGTCGCATTTGAGCGAGGTGCATTAAAATACACTCATTTGTGGTTATCTATGTATTGGAGTGATAATTTTAATGCTTTGCTGCCAGATGTTTAAGCGAGGGGTGGGAGTACCGCATGTCGCATTTGAGCGAAGTGCATTAAAATACACTCATATGATGTATATTGGATATAGTATATGCTTTGTGTTGCAGGTATAGGTGGAATACTTGGTGAATATCACATGAGTCATTGTTATGGATGAGTGATGATTTTAAATGCTTGCCGCTATTTAATTGTTTTGTGCCGCTAAAATGTGAAGCGAGGGGTGGGAGCGCCGCATGTCACATTGAAGCGTGGTTATCATATGAGGCGAGGAAAGAATATTTGTCGCTAAAATGTGAAGCGAGGGGTGGGAACGCCGCATGTCCATTTAAGCGAGGTTATTCTATGCCGCCTATATGTAAAGCGAGGGGTGGGAGCGCCGCATGTCCATTTAAGCGAGGTTATTCTATGCCGCCTATATGTAAAGCGAGGGGTGGGAGTACCGCATGTTGCATTTGAGCGAGGGGCATTGAAATACACTACCGTAACAATGACTAGGGACCGGCTATTCTATTGGCGATGGTTTATGCCGCCTGGTATTCATAGCGATGGTTCATGCCGCTATTCTATTGGCGATGGTTCATGCCGCCTGGTATTCATAGCGATGGTTCATGCCGCTATTCTATTGGCGATGGTTCATGCCGCCTGGTATTCATAGCAATGGTTGATGCCGCTATTCTGTTGGCGATGGTTCATGCCGCCTGGTATTCATAGCGATGGTTCATGCCGCTATTGTATTGGCGATGGTTCATGCCGCCTGGTATTCATAGCAATGGTTGATGCCGCTATTCTATTGGCGATGGTTCATGCCACCTGGTATTCATAGCGATGGTTCATGCCGCTATTCTATTGGCGATGGTTCATGCCGCCTGGTATTCATAGCAATGGTTGATGCCGCTATTCTATTGGCGATGGTTCATGCCGCCTGGTATTCATATCGATGGTTCATGCCGCTATTCTATTGGCGATGGTTCATGCCGCCTGGTATTCATAGCGATGGTTCGTGCCGCTATTCTATTGGCGATGGTTCATGCCGCCTAGTATTCATAGCGATGGTTCATGCCGCTAATCTATTGGCGATGGTTCATGCCGCCGGGTATTATATAACGATGGTACATTCCGCTATTCTATTGGCGATGGTTCATGCCGCCGGGTATTCATAGCGATGGTACATTCCACTATTCTATTGGCGATGGTTCGTGCCGCCGGGTATTCATAGTGACAGTTCATTCCGCTATTCCATTGGCGATGGTTTATACCGCCGGATATCTATAGTGATGTTTTATGCCACCGACTCCATGGCGTGGGCTGATTCTATAGCGATGGGTTATGCCGCTATGTACGTGACACTGGATTATGCCACCTACGAGCGATGGGTGCTGATTGCGTACCACTGTTGGACATCGGAGACAGGTATGCCGCTATATTGATAGCGATGAGGTATGTCATATTACTGTTTATTTAGCATTATTGGGATATCATGCGTTGATTTACTTATGATGTCATGTGTTTGACAATGAGACTGTGAATGTCGTATATCGGCATATACCGTCACGAGTTGACGATGTTATTTTGGAATGTCATATGTTGACAAGTATCGTCACGGGATGACAATGACATAGTGGATGTCTATATGGACGCGTGACGTCATTTTGATGAATAATACGTTCATGTATATGTATTTAATTGTATGGTTGAGTGCCGATGGTGAGCACATGATAGTGTCTGGGTCACTAGTTGACGAGACCATTATGACGAGCAGATTACTCGATGAATTATTGAGTGCGCCGTACATGAAGTGTACCGCGGCACATATCGAATGTGAATATTTTACGAGTGGTGGTACCCTTAGGTATACTCGTTGGAATGTTTATGGCCAAGTAACTGGTAACAGGAGTAGTTGTGAGGAAACTACTTGCTTGTGCCGAGGTGACATGTGGTAGACATGGTCACATCCACCTCTGGGGTGCGGAATAAATTCTACGGAATTAGGATTACTTCGTGACCGAGCAGGGACACTGGATGTCCGTGGTGCTTTGGTGGTTAGAGGTATGTTGGGTGATGACCCACAACTCTAATGATTTGTTACTGTATGGTGTACCGGAATGGAACGTATGATACGTTAGTAGGCTTGGTATGAGCCTATGAAAGCGGCGTTTTACTAGCCAGATATGGTAGCAGTGTTATAGTGTGCTTGTGATAGCCATTATATTGCTCGTTGGATTCGAGCTCAGTGAATCGTATGATGATACGATGAGGAATTTTGGTAGACTCTTGTAGTCTCTATGTGGCATGTTGTTGAGGCAGGGAATACCTCACGGGGACGTTTATACGTCTGATGTTTGAGGGACTTGTTCTGGGACACCTCGTTTTGTTGGGAATACCAACGTGAGTGTCAACAAGTCGGCGTTAGCTCCGGTAGAACATCCTCGCATATGGAATGCAACGGGAGTCACAATTGGAATTGTGAGATATAGTTAGTGGGGTGACACTACTATATTGATTTTATCTCTTAGAGAGGTTGGATTGTACTGTCACGGAGACAGCTAGTATCGGTTGAGGGTTGATTGTGAACCAACCGGAGTAAGCCCTACTAGTGTTGGACTAGGCGTTGGCTTCGTACTTTCGGTGAGACGTTCGAGGAGACGTCTCCGGAGAAATGCTCGAGATTGTGTAGTACTATGGTATTAGTACCGAGCATTACTAAGTTGGTATACATGGAGTATACGGGCTTCGATTGGTAATAGTGGCGTCGATGCACTATTTTGAAACAATTGCGTATTTTTGGTTCCGAGATATTTCGGTATAAATATATCCAGATTTCCGAACGATGGTTCGAAGATTGGAGGATCATGGATTCATGACTTTTCCTTGAGAGGAAGGCGGTATTGTTATACCTACCGGTTGAATTTTTTGGGAGATTCGTTGTTTTGGATGTGTGGTGTTGATGTTGAAATCACACCCTTTGGTTTTAGTTGTCAACCATTATTCTCCGTGGAGTGAGAATAATCGAGGTTTGACAGTGGTTTGGGATTTTGGGTATGATTGGAGATACCCGAGTCTATTGCATTGAGTATGCATTTTGTGTTGATGCGTGGACATGTATGCCAGTGTGGGTATACGAATGCCAGCATTTTCTTGGTACTCGTCGAGCATCGGATCCATATACTTTGATGAATGGATCTCCGGTGAGAGATTGTAGCACTTTGAGATTGGTAAACTCGATGGCACGATGTATTCCGAGGAAAAATCGTGAGGCCGCCCGACTTCCCTTGGGAGGGACTGTCGTGTCTTAGGACCGTGGTAATTCTTGCTGGTTAATTCGATAGCCTCCCTGTTTTAGGATTGTTGAATCCCAGGATAAATGAGGGATGACCAGGATTCGGATTTGTTTAGTGTCATGGTTGACACGTGTGTGGGAATGCAATTGATTGTCTTGCATGTCCCCTGTGGAACTTGAGACCTTGTGGAGTCTCGATAGTGTGTTTTGGACCAAGATGGGATTTCTTGGAACACAGGGATGTAAACATCTGTAGTGATGCGCTTTGTGTGGATTAGTGACCGTGGGTTACCGATCCGGGTTGCAAGTGGTGCAACTACTCCTTTGGAGGAGATAGGCTGGAAGGCGAAAACTGGATTTTCTGTGAGTATGCTGTGGTATACTAGTGGTCCCCATCATAACGATGCGTGTTAAACATCGTAGGCAAGTGGTGATTTTTCATGGAGAGATGTCCATGTCAGGACCAAGGAAGATGTTGGTTGATTTGCAGTAGTGGTGGACTGACTTCTGGGACGATTCACATCGAGGTATGTTGTTATCTTTCGGGTTTGTATTGGTTTTGGCGTTTGCTCTATTTTAGAGCTCGGTGCGAGATTGGTGTTCTCGCAGTTGATAATTCGATTCTAATGTGGTTCAGAATCGGGGTTGCGGCTTTGTTGTGTTTGTGTAATCCTGGTGTTACGTGGAGTACACCGGTGTAAATTTCGAGGACAAAATTTTATTAGTGGGGGATAATTGTGATGTCCGGGGATTATTGGCATTAATCCCGGTATAGTAATAATCCTTAATGGTTTTTAATTGTGGCAATTATGAATTAATTGCGGTTTCGGGACTCTCGGGGATTTTAAATCCTATTTTTGGAGTCATTGGATCCAAGGGATGAGATTGTATTCTCATCGTGGTGATAACCTTGGAATTTGTTTTTTTTGGTGGGATTTGGGGTCTGGAGTACTTTGTACTGGGGCTGTCTATGGAAGTAGAGATTGGGAGGTGATTTTTGAAAACAGATGATTTTTAATGAGTCATGATGTATTTGTGGAGGTGTTGGTATTTTGGATCATTTTTGCTATATATACCAGTTGGGCTCGAGGTTTCCGTCATTTGGCACGGAATCTTCCCCTCTCTCATCGCCCAAACCCTTCCTCCCCCTCTTCCCTCTTCTCCCTTGATGGGAAAATCGATGGTGGCTTGGCTCGGGAGCCGTTTTTCTCGAAGATAATCAGGTATTCATCATCCCTTCACCATTAGCTTCGTTTTGATTGTGGTATGGTAGTTTTGAGTTGAGGTTTTGGTTGGTTATGGGTTTTGAGGATTTTTGCTTAAAATCCAATGTTGAGTTTTTGGGAGTTTATATTGAGTTTTAGTGATGTATTTGAGGTATTGGTGGTGATTGGGGTGTTGGTTTTGAGTTTGGGTGTGAAAAACACCATGGAACCTCGAATTTTTCGGAAATTGCAGGTGGCGATCGATCGCCGAGGTGGGGCGATCGATCGCGACGAGCAGCTGCTAAAAATCGAAGAAGATGAACATTGCAGGCAATCGATCGCGTGGTCTAGGCGATCGATCGCGAGCATGTTGGCGACCGATCGCGAGGGGTGGCGATCGATCGCGTGTAGGCGTTTTTGCCCACTGGACAGGGGCGATCGATCGCGTTAAATGAGGCGATCGATCGCCGCCCGTAAGGTTTTATTTTTTTTTTGTAATTTTGGAAAACTGTCGGGATTTTGAAATTGAGGTTTTAAGGGGCCGTTTCCAAGGCAATGTCTACATTCCAATGTGAATGCTATACTTTTAATGGATTGGTTGGAGCCAAAGTTTGATAAAACTGAATTCTCGGTTGAATTCTTGGCTATTAATTTTGGTAATCACCATGGGTAGACGATAGGGTTGGGTGTTGTGAACGTGCTTGGGCACGTGTTTGCATTCCTATGTTTAATTGAGAGTTATTTGCATGTTAGCACTCGACTCTTCGAGTCGTGGGACTCAAGCAAGGAATGGACTTGCACTACTGGGAATATAAGGTACGTATGACGTACGAGCATAGCCCTTTAATATAATTGCAATTGTTGAGTGCTTGGTACACTGTATTGCAATGAATATGTGTGGAAATGCATGACACATGGTATTAGCAATAAACGGATATTGAAAGGCATGGTTTATGGTACTTGCTTCAAATGTCTATATATGCATTGAGAATTGCATGGTGCCGCTTTTGAGCGAGCAATGATTGGGATGTTGTCGCCTGTGAGCGAATATCGATTATGACGCCGCTGCTGTTGAGTATGCGTGGAAATGGAACGCCGATATTGTAGAGCGAGCTATGAAATAGAACTATGGAACCATAAGTGAGATATATGGGGAATTTGTAATCATTGTTTAATGATTTGATAGTATTGATTTGATATCGGTATATGGCTAATGAATTCGTTAATCAATGTAATGATTAACTGGCATTGGGGATTTGATGGTTTCAGTGTTTTGAGAACAGGGACAGTACAGAAAATCCCGGATGAGGATGATACTATCCAGGGAGTGCATTTTGTATTTCATAGCATTTACATTGTTGTAAATTATTAAATGTATTGTTGTGATTATTGGATTCGGGATATAGGTATGCTCACCCCGTGTGGGGGCTGTCTCTGTTGGGGCAGGTTATTAGGTACATCGATGGTTTGGATCTGAGCTCGAGCTGTAGATTTGAGGTGCTTCCAGGATCGAGGTACCAGCGACGGTATTGAGCATGACACTTTATACATTAGATACACGTCTACTTATTTGACGCTCGTATGTGAGCAGTATTATGTGTATATGGAATGTATAAAGAAGGCAATGGCCTTTCTCTTTTCATTTATGTTTTGCATGCAATTAATTATGAATTGCTAAATGAATCGAGAGCATGTTAGTGTATGTTTAAAGGTGCATGACATGTTTTATGGAATATGTTGGGAAAGTATAGACATTATACGATTAATGTAAAGGAATTTTATAGATGGTATTCATGCTAGAGTTGCATGTAATCACTTTCCCCCTTAATAACATGATCGTATGCACAAATGGTATGTATTAATACACTAATATTGGATTAAGGGCACGGGGGTCCTTACATTAGTGGTATCAGAGCAGTGGTTAGCTCTTTGGGGCTGTTGAAGGCCTGTAACATGCTAATAGGGATGGGTAGCACATATTTATGCATGATAGTAGCTAGTGTTGCGTGACACAACTATTTTGCTTATGTGCATTTGCGATATGTGATCATAGTGGAACGATTATATGTCATGACATCTATAGAATCATGATATAACCTGTTGATTATGATTGTGAGTCGTGACACAGGGACAACCAAATGGAGCATTTTGAAATGCATTGGGATACATGGAGTACTTTGTACTCATAGTTTATGCATTTACTCATTATAATCATATTGTGGTGAATATGAATTATCGTATGCTCATGGTTTGGGATTGTTCCTGTAGGGACGCTATGACACGAAAGGCTAAGGCCATGGTTGAAAGACACGAAACGGTAACCTGCGTTTTTATGCATCATGGATTATGCATTGTGGTTACATGTGTACAATGGAGTGATGATTTTAATGCTTCGCCGCCAAATGTTGAAGCGAGGGGTGGGAGTACCGCATGTCGCATTTGAGCGAGGTGCATTAAAATACACTCATTGTGGTTATCTATGTATTGGAGTGAAAATTTTAATGCTTTGCCACCAGATGTTGAAGCGAGGGGTGGGAGTACCGCATGTCGCATTTGAGCGAAGTGCATTAAAATACACTCATGATGATGTATATTGGATATAGTATATGCTTTGTGTTGCAGGTATAGGAGGAATACTTGGTGAATATCCCATGAGTCATTGTTATGGATGAGTGATGATTTTAAATGCTTGCCGCTATTTAATTGTTTTGTGCCGCTAAAATGTGAAGCGAGGGGTGGGAGCGCCGCATGTCACATTGAAGCGTGGTTATCATATGAGGCGAGGAAAGAATATTTGCCGCTAAAATGTGAAGCAAGGGGTGGGAGCGCCGCATGTCCATTTAAGCGACGTTATTCTATGCCGCCTATATGTAAAGCGAGGGGTGGGAGCGCCGCATGTCCATTTAAGCGAGGTTATTCTATGCCGCCTATATGTAAAGCGAGGGGTGGGAGTACCACATGTTGCATTTGAGCGAGGGGCATTGAAATACACTACCGTAACAATGACTAGGGACCGGCTATTCTATTGGCGATGGTTCATGCCGCCTGGTATTCATAGCGATGGTTCATGCCGCTATTCTATTGGCGATGGTTTATGCCGCCTGGTATTCATAGCGATGGTTCATGCCGCCTGGTATTCATAGCAATGGTTGATGCCGCTATTCTATTGGCGATGGTTCATGCCGCCTGGTATTCATAGCGATGGTTCATGCCGCTATTATTGGCGATGGTTCATGCCGCCTGGTATTCATAACAATGTTTGATGCCGCTATTCTATTGGCGATGGTTCATGCCGCCTGGTATTCATAGCGATGGTTCATGCCGCTATTCTATTGGCGATGGTTCATGCCGCCTGGTATTCATAGCAATGGTTGATGCCGCTATTCTATTGGCGATGGTTCATGCCGCCTGGTATTCATAGCGATGGTTCATGCCGCTATTCTATTGGCGATGGTTCATGCCGCCTGGTATTCATAGCGATGGTTCATGCCGCTATGCTATTGGCGATGGTTCATGTCAAATGGACTTGGTTGGGAAAAGTTGGACATTTAATGAAAGGATGCAAGAAATTTTATAGAGGGTATTTTATGTCATGCATGTAGCCTTTTTCCCCTGATAACATGATTGTATATACTAATTGCATGGGTTAATACACTAATAATGGGTTAAGGGCACGGAGGTCCTTACAATAGTGGTATCATAGCAGTGGTTTGCTCTTTGGGGCTGTTGTGAGCCTAGGAACATGTTGATAGAAATGGGAAGCACATAATTATGCATGGTGGTAGTTAGTGTTGTGTGGCACAACTATATTGGTTATGTGCTTTTATGATATGTGTTCATAATTGGAATATGTTGTTGCTAACCATGGTGGTTGCAGGGTCATATGGGATATGGATGAGACTGTGTGGAATGGGGATCACCTCTTGAGTCCAATGGACAAAGTGCACATGTACGGGGGTCACCTCTTGAGCCTACGGGGCAAAGTGGCACATGCATGGGAGTACCTCTTGAGCCTGCGGAACAAAGTGATACATTCCTGATATTGCCGCTGACATGTCGAAGCGATGATGCCGCTGTCATGTCGAAGCGATGGTAAGTGTCGCTGTCACGTCGAAGCGATGATGCCGCTGTCATGTCGGAGCGATGATACTTGCCGCTGTCATACCGTAGCGATGAAAGAATATTTGCCGCTAATATGTAGAAGCGAAGAACACGCCGCTGTCATATTATAGCGAGGGATATTAATTGTCGCTGGTATGTCGAAGCGAGGGGTATTATATGATAGAATACTTGCCGCTAATATGAAGCGAAGAACACGCCGGTGTCATATTTTAGTGAGGGGTATTTATGCCGCTGTCATACCGTAGCGATGAAGAATATTTGCCGCTAATATGTAGAAGCGAAGAACACGCCGCTGTCATATTATAGCGAGGGATATTAAATGTCGCTGGTATGTCGAAGCGAGGTAGCGATGAAGGATATTTGCCGCTAATATGTAGAAGCGAAGAACACGCCGCTGTCATATTATAGCGAGGAATATCATGCCGCTAGTCTTTTGGGCGATGGTTTATGCCGCCGGATATATATAGCGATGGTTCATTCCGCTATTCTATTGACGATGGTTTATGTCGCCGGGTATCTATATAACGATGGTTCATTCCTCTACTTCGTTGGCGATGGTTCATGCCACCGGGTATCTATACAGCGATGGTTCATTCCGCTACTTCTTTTGCGATGGTTCATGCCGCCAGGTATGTATATAGCGATGGTTCATTCCGCTATTCTATTGGCGATGGTTTATGCCGCCGGGTATATATAGCGATGGTTCATTCCGCTAGTCTTTTGGCGATGGTTCATGCCGCCGGGTATTATATAGCGATGGTACATTCCGCTACTTCTTTGGCGATGGTTCATGCCACAGGGTATCTATATAGCGATGGTTCATTCCGCTACTTCTTTGGTGATGGTTCATGCTGCCGGGTATCTATATAGCGATGGTTCATTCCGCTATGCGATGGTTCATGCCGCTGGGTATCTATATAGCGATGGTTCATTCCGCTAGTTCTTAGGCGATGGTTCATACCGCCGGATATATATAGTGATGATCTATTCCATTGATTCTATAGCGAGTTCGTGCCGCTGATTCTATAGCGATTAGGTATGCTGCTATGTACGTAGCACGAGATTATGCCGCCTTCGAGCGATGGGTGCTGCTTGCGTACCGCTGTTGGGCAATGGATACAGGTATGCCGCTATCTTGTTAGCGATGAGTTATGCTATGTTGCTGTTTTATTAGCATTATTGTGGATGTCATGCATTGGCATGTACCGTCACGAGTTGACGATGCTATTTTGGATGTCATATGTTGACATATACCGTCACGGGATGACGATGACATAGTGGATGTTCTATGTAGACGCGTAGCATAGTTTCAATGAATAATACTTGTAATGCCTCGAATTAGCGATCATACTTGTTGATATGATAATTTCGTCATTATGAAATAATGACGGCATGATGTGAACTCGGGTTCGGGTACCGAGTATGACTGATTAAATGAAATAATGAACTACTTATGAGATTTCAATGAAGTTATAGCAAGTGTGGTATAACATAAAACAAGAAACATATGAGATATGTGAATTGAGAACAAAGATATCTATGTTCTTGAAATGTTGATGCATGTTTTATTGTATATACAAGAGAATTAAGATGCATGAAGTGTGTAGTAGGATATGACCTTGTTATGCATTTAACATGCATTTGAGAGGCATTAGAATGTGCATTTGAGCTGGAGGTTACTATATAAATGCAAAATCAGATTTTGAATGCATACCATGCCTTGGTTCACCTAGTAATCTCTACACAAGCACCTCTCCAAAACCCTTTCTTGCTCATGTGTCTTGTTCTTGGAATTGAGCTTGGAATCAAGATTACTTGTTGTAATTTAGAAGTTGGCTTTGTGTGGTAAGGATTATGTGCTTGGTATACTTAGTTTTATGTTGTTGTTGGCGAAAAAGATGAATTGAGTTTGAAGATTTTCATGTTGTTAATTTTAGGAATCCGAACAAGCAAAACGCAGCGGAAAATAAAACTGGATTCCTACCAATGACCTATACAAAGTAATCATATCGAGATTTAATAGAATCATACCCTTGTAGCGTGTTTGAAGCCGAATCCTCATTGCAACACCACGAGTCACGAACAAAGATTTGCACATTTGCCTCTACGGTATCCACACGATCAAATCAAAAGGGGCGTTCAAGAACAAGTTGCTAGACTTGTTCTTAAACCGAAACAAAACTCGCGGTTCGAAACCGATCGACGACGGCCGTAAAATACCACTATTCACGGCGGCGGCCGTGAGGTTGTAGGGTGAGAGTGGCGGCCGAGAGCTTGTAGTCGAAGGTGGCTAGGTTTAGGTTCTATGAATTGTGATTAACCTTTTTCTTCCCATAATCACCTTAATGACCTTATATCATTAGATGTAATTAAGGGCTTTCAAAAAGCCTTATTGGCCCAAAAACAAATTTTAATTAAATCCATACATATGTTATAATTAAGACTCCTCTTAATTAAATTAATTCATCCAATGAACTTTATTTCCCTTTATAGATTTAATATTTTGTGAGACCCGATAGGATCTTGCAATGTTGGCAGTGTCATAAAATCGAATTTTATGTCACAAGCAATGAGCGGTATCTAGCAACACATCAAGGCTACCCAAATTACAAGAATGTCATTGACTCAACATAACCTATAGACTGTGATAATATTAACCATGTAAATTAATCCCTTTGTCCAATGTGTTTAGATTGAACACGAGTCATGGAATAGTCATACTCGTATATTCAATCTTTTATTTCTTGATCCCCAAGTAGAACTAGAATAAACGAATAAGATGATATCACATATCGACTCATTCGAGCATGGCAATGCATTTTAGTCTCACTTGATCAAGGGCCCAAACACTTCTCCTGTTATATAGGAGGGACAAATCCTATCTTGATCAATCAACATCCCTCTACATAATTTGTAGTATATCCAATAGTTGTCTTTATAGTTTACCCTGTTACAGGTAACGTTTGACAATATCAAGATACATAACTCCTTATGTTGGGATCTCAGATGATCTCAAGTCGTAAGGATTACATACACTATTATCACTATGAGAATTGCTTATGACACTCATATAACTATCCATGTAGCATTCTCACGGTGGGTCTGTCCAGTACAGTATTCTCTAACATGTACATATGTGTTGATTTGATATCTCATATCTATGAACAATTCATCAATCAAAACATACTAGTCTCAATGCATTATCATTATCCCGATTCATGATAATACTTGACTAGGGACAATCTTTAAGAACAATACAATATTATTTTAAGGACCTTAACTTATATATTAATTCATATTACACATATACTCGAATAATAATATAATAATGAATTGCCATTAATAAAATCATAATACATTGTATGTCATAAACAATCATCTAATGAGTTGTCTTAGGGCATATCCCAACAAATCTCCCACTTGCACTAAGACCAATCAGACATATACTTAATGCCTAGAGATCTAGTATGACGATCATGCTTCTGCTGTGACAGTGGCTTCGTTAGTGGGTCAGATACATTATCATCAGTTGGTACTTAGCATATTTTTACATCTCCTCTTTCAACGATTTCTCGAATGAAATGAAAGTGCCGAAGTATGTGCTTGGATCTTTGGTGAGATCTAGGTTCCTTAGCCAATGTGATGGCTCCATTGTTGTCACAATAGAGTTCAATCGGATCTAGTATGCTAGGCATCACCTCAAGTTCAGAAATGAACTTCTTGATCCAAACAGCTTTCTTTGCTGCATCTGAGGCAGCAATGTATTCAGCTTCAGTTATAGAATCGGCTACTGTCTCTTGATTTGAACTCTTCCAGCTCACAGCACCTCCATTTAGGCAAAACACATATCCTGATTGCGTTCGGAAATCATCTTTGTCGGTTTGGAAGCTTGCATCAGTGTAACCCATTACATTGAGCTCTTCCTCACCTCCATAAATCAAGAATGTATCCTTAGTTCTTCTCAAGTACTTCAGGATATTCTTGACAGCAATCCAGTGACATTCACCTGGATCAACCTGATATCTGCTCGTCATGCTCAGAGCATACGAGACATCGGGACGAGTACATATCATGGCATACATGTTAGATCCAATAGCTGACGCATATGGAATCTTACTCATGCGTTGTCTCTCATCTGGTGTTGAAGGACACTGATCCTTTGAGAGATGTATCCCATGTGTCATTGGCACGAATCCTTTCTTTGATTCTTGCATGCTAAACCATTTTAGCACTTTGTCTATGTTTGTACTTTGACTTAGGCCAAGTAATCTTCTTGATCTATCTCTATAGATCTTGATACCTAATACGTAGGTGGCTTCACCCAAGTCTTCATAGAAAAGCAATTCCCTAGCCAAATCTTACAGATTGTAAGGCAGAGATATCATTCCCAATGAGAAGTATGTCATCTACATACAATACTAGGAAGATAATTATGCTCCCACTGACCTTCTTGTAGACACAAGGTTCATCTACGTTTTTGATGAAACCAAACTCTTTGATTGCATCATCAAAACGAAGATTCCAACTCCAAGAAGCTTGCTTCAATCCATAAATGGATCGTTGCAGCTTGCATATCTTTCCAGCATCCTTTGGATCGACAAAACCCTCGGGTTGTATCATGTACACATCCTCAAGTAAATTTCCATTAAGGAAAGCTGTTTTGACATCCATCGGCCAGATTTCATAATCATGAAATGCAGCTATTGCAAGTAAGATCCTAATGGATTTAACCATGGCAACTGGTGAAAAAGTTTCATCATAGTCAATACCATGAATTTGTTTGAAACCTTTAGCAACCATTCGACCTTTAAAGGTTTGTACATTACCATCCATGTCGGTCTTTTTCTTGAAAATCCATTTGCACCCTATGAGTCTTACCCCTTCAGGCGGGTCAACCAAAGTCCATACTTGGTTTGCATACATGAATTCCATCTCAGATTTCATGGCCTCTTGGCTTCTTGATAAGATGACGGCTCATCCTCATCAATAAGTAGTAAGTCACCTTGTTGAGTCACAAGAAATCCATATCTCTGTGGCTCACGGTGTTCTCTTATAGACCTACGATGGGCTTGTGTCTCTTGAGCAGGCATTTCATCCACAACAACTTGTGGTGTCTGCTCTGTTTCCATCTCAATATCATGTTCAATGTTTCTTGTGGTTGAACTTCACTACGTTCTATTTGTCTCCCACTGGTTCTTCTAGAAATAAATTCTCTTTCAAGAAAGACACCAGTCCGAGCAACAACCACTTTGTTCTCGGTGGTATAATAGAAATAGTATCCTTTCGTTTCCTTAGGATACCCCACAAATAAATACTTATCAGATTTGGGTCCAAGTTTATTGGAGGCGTGACGTCTCACGTAAGCCTCACAACTCCAAATCTTCATAAAACATACTAGGACGTTTCCCAGTCCATATCTTATATGGTGTCTTTTCAACGATTTAGATGGAACACGGTTCAGTATAAATATTGTTGTTTCTAAAGCATATCCCCAAAAGGAAATCAGAAGATCTGCATGACTCATCATTGATCGAACCATATCCAACAAAGTTTGATTCCTCCTTTCGGATACACCATTCCATTGTGGAGTATACGGAGGTGTGAGTTGTGGGACTATCTCACACTCCTTTAGATAGTCATGAAACTATTGGCTTAGGTATTATCCTCCTCGATCTGATCGGAGGATTTTAATACTTTTGCCAAGTTGGTTTTGTGCTTCATTCTTGAAATCTTTGAACTTTTCAAAGGTTTCATGTTTATGTTTCATTAGGTACACATACCCATATCTACTGAAGTCATCAGTAAATGTAATGAAGTATTGAAAACCACCTCTAGCTTGTGTGCTTATTGGTCCACATACATCACTATGTATGAGACTCAACAAATCATTTGCCCTTTCAACATGTCCCTTGAAAGGGGCTTTAGTCATCTTGCCCATTGAACAAGATTCACATGTTTCATATGATTCAAAATCAAATGAATCTAATACTCCATCCTTATGAAGTTTTGATATGCGATTCACGTTTATATGGCCCAAGCGACAATGCCAGAGATAAGTTGGATTAGAATTATTATTCTTAATCCTTTTAGTATTTATGTTATAGACAGGCATATCAAGATTTAATACATAAAGACCATTAATCAATTGTGCATTAGCATAAAACACATCATTTAAATAAATGGAGCAACACTTGTCCTTTATAATAAATGAAAACCCAATTTTGTCCAAACAAGAAATTGAAATAATGTTTCTCATAATAGAAGGCACAAAATAACAGTCTTTTAAATCCAATAATAAACCAGAAGGCAAAGTTAAAGAGTAATCTCATATAGCTAATGCACCAACTCTTGCTCCATTTCCCACTCGGAGATCAACTTCGCCTTTCGCCAATACCCTACTCCTTTTGAGATCCTGCACATTAACACAAATGTGAGAACCACATCCAGTATTTAATACACATGATGAAGAAGTAGATAAATTGACTTCTATAACAAAAATACCTGAAGTGGAAGTCACACTTCCCTTCGTCTTCTTAAGATCTTTCAGATATAATTTGCAGTTCCTCTTCCAATGTCCGGTCTCACCGCAATGGAAGCAGTTCCCTTCCTTAGCCACTCCTCCCTTTTGGCTTAAGTGCAGAAGCATGAGGCTTAGATTTAACAAAGACTTTCTTGTTCTTCTTAAAGCCATTTGCTTTAGCCTTTCCCTTGCTCTTATTCACAATAATAACATTATTGGGCTTAGACTTCTTTGTGTTCGCTTCATATGTTCTCAACATACCAAGCAACTGCGGTAGAGTCTTTTCGATTTCAATAATATTGTAACTCAAGACAAATTGATTGTAGCTATCAGGCAACGATTGCAAGATCACGTCAGTGGCCAACTGATGCGTGTGAAACGTACCGCAAGTGTACGGTGTCAAGTTTTAGTATAGAATTTTAAAATACGGATGTCGAACCCACAGGGATTGAAAATTAAGTTACACCAAGTACTGTAATTAGAATAGTCTCGACTTTATTTAGATAATCGAGAGCAATATTTATTAAACTAATCTACGAAAATAGAATAAAAGATTAACAAGATGGTAATTTAAGTGGAGAAAATCAATGAGAACGGATTCTAGAGGTTCGACTTCACTCAACTATCCACTATGTCGTGTTTTCCAAGTTTACTAGCCGAGAATTCTTATTTGTTTCTACTCCCCCTCCCGGGTGTTAAGCAGAAGTAATTATCTAACATTAATCTTGATATCCCTATCTAAGATGAATTATCAGACAATTGTAAAAGAGCAGTAATTCCTATGACGACTTCTATGGAGTTATAGGCCTTCCGAACAATATAGCTACCACGATACGAATTCCTTCTTTCCTATTCACAACCCCCTCTCCCGAGTGATAGATCACGAATATGAAATCATTCAATCCATGGCCAGTAGATTAAAAGCATTAAGAACAGGAAAACATAAATAAACCATATGAAAAACCAATGACATAGTTTCAAGTCAAGATCCGTCTAACCCTAGAATAATAAATTAGTTCATGAATACATTAAATAAACACATAGACATGTTCTTAATCATCATAAACATAAGGGAATAGATAATCAAACGAATTGGATGATGGCCCTCCGTCCCCGGTAGTCGCCGTCGTCTTCTCCGTTGTCAAAATCTCTAACCTTCGTTGTAAGCGCACCGCCTCGAATGATCTCCTCCTCTTTCACGTTAGTCTACTGCTCTTCCCCTCTTGCGTCTCCCTTTTCTTGTCTGTCCCCTCTTCCTGTACGTGAATTGTCCTTCCTCCTTCGAAAATCTCCCTCCTGCCTGCTGCCTTCTTCTTTACGTATCCCTTTTCTAAGTAACTTTATTTCTCTCAAAATCTCCCGAATCCTCACGTCAATCTCTTTCCTTTTTTAATTTATTCCCAAATCTCATGTATATATATTATATTATATTATAATATAATATAATATAATCTTGCCATTTGACATGTCCTGGTACATGATTATTCAATGTTGATTCCCAATTTGAATTCTTGTCACACTTATGTATTTTTCATCATCTTTTAGTAATAAAATGCTTAATTCCTTGGATTCCTGCAAAACATCAAAACAACAACAAAAGACGTAATTCTGCTCGAATACCAACACTAAATCATGCAAAATAAGAAGAAATATAAGTGTATAAAATACACTTATCACCAACTCTTGGTCCAATGGAAAACCCAACTTCTCAAGATTCTCAATATACCCAATCATCTTCAGTACATGAGTTCCAACAAGGCTTCCTTCTACCATTCTGCACTGCAATAACGCTTTAGAGACGTCATACCTCTCTTGTCTAGCTTGTTGTTGGTAGAGTTGCTTTAAGTGCTCGATCATATCGAACGCCTCCATTTCCTCATGTTGCTTCTGAAGCTCAGAGTTCATGGTGGCAAGCATAAGGCAACCAACATCAAGTGCGTCATTTTGATGCTTCTTGTAAGCATCCTTATCGGCTTTAGCGACCGTCACTGGAGGTTCCTCAGCAGGTAAGGGTTCCTCTAGGACATATTGCTTTTTCTCTTGTTTGAGGACAATCCTCAAATTCCTATACTGGTCTAGGAAATTAGTCCCATTCAGTTTGTCCTTCTCACGGACCGATCGTAATGACAGTGTGCTAGTTACGTTGTTTGATGCCATGGATATCTACAATATAAATATGCAAAATAAGTTTATGATTTTAATCATTTAATAAGGTCTTATATTGAATAGCACTCCCACTATTTTGTTTAAAATTATCAACCCTCGAAACCTTAGTGGGCCAAGATCCATATTTCACCTAATCCCGAGTTAGCTTTGGCTAATCACCCAAGACTCGGTTATGTAGGTAGACAACACTTTGTCAATTACATCACATGTAATTCTTGGATGGTTGGACGAACAACACTTTGTTCAAATTCATCTAATGAATTATTATCCAACCCCATGCCTCTAGGTTCCCAATCCTATTGAGATAACCTAGTTAACCCATGCCTCTAGGTTCCCAATCCTATTGAGATAACCTAGTTAAGCCAGACCCAATATAAAGTAAAACGGATATCACTTTTATCCTTTCACGCCTTACCAAGATTGTCACGGTGCTTTGCTTTGGCAAACCCACACATGTTCAATCGAAGTCTTGATGAGTACTTTTAATTTTGGAAGGCATCTAAAAATTAAACGTGACATGATTACAACCCCAATAAAGATTTTCTCAAGCCAATGAGAAAATCCTAAAAGGTCAATTTAAGGTAACTTCTCCAAGCACCTCTTTGGCTCCCTTTTGTGAATGGCCTCCTCATCCCGGCACTTTGGTCCATCTTCATTGATCTCCATCAATAAAATAACTATACTATATAACAATTACATGAGATAGAGAATTCCTCGAGTTACAATCGAGGGGAACATAGGGGAGGGATAACATTTAGGAAAAATAGAGAAGGCACGACAAGTAGGCCGTATTAAATTACAATCATTCACAAAATCCTATCTAATAGGTCATAGGGCTATAACCATGCACCATGTTCAAACAACACATAAAACACGCTATAACAATTAATGAATTAAATTCTAACTAAAAACTGTAAATAAGTTTTTTGAAAATTATCGTACGCTCGGGACATCACATGCCACGGATACTCGGCACGTCTCAAGCCATGGACTTGCTAACCCTAGCAAGCCCATGGTTGCAGCCATGTCATGGACCAATGGTTCGAAAAACCCTAGCCTAACACACGGCCCAACCATGCACGAGACTAGGGTTCGTAACCCTAGCCATGTGCGGCGGCGGCTTGACCTACTCGAGCCAAATGGTTCAAAAAACTTAAACATCATACGACAGCCGAGATCTTTATCGAGCCAAAGGGTTCGAAACCCTAGATGGTGCTGCGGCTCGGCTCTGCTCGAGCCAAGGGTCCGAGACCCTAGCTTGCATGCGGCGGCCGAGAGTTGACACGAGCCAATGGCTCGGTTTTGCGCATGTATGTATCGTATACATCATTCCGTCAATTATATCATATATAATATTGTGATGATTTCCACAAAATCGATTATCACATATCATATATGATTCATACAGTTTCAAAGCATGCAAGAGATTCAAAAAACATGATTAAACAATTAATCACATATTCCCGATATGACTTTTGAACCTGGCTCTGATACCACTGTTAGGAATCTGAACAATCAAAACGCAGCGGAAAATAAAACTGGATTCCTACCAAGTACCTATACAAAGTAATCATATCGAGATTTAATAGAATCATACCCTTGTAGCGTGTTTGAAGCCGAATCCTCGTTGCAACACCACGAGTCACGAACAAAGATTTGCAACTTTGCCTCTACGGTATCCACACGATCAAATCAAAAGGGGCGTCCAAGAACAAGTTGCTAGTCTTGTTATTAAACCGAAACAAAACTCACGGTTCGAAATCGATCGACGACGGCCGTAAAACACCACTATTCACGGCGGCGGCCGTAAAGTTGTAGGGTGAAAGTGGCGGCCGAGAGCTTGTAGTCGAAGGTGGCTAGGTTTAGGTTCTATGAATTGTGATTAACCTTTTTCTTCCCATAATCACCTTAATGGCCTTATATCATTAGATTTAATTAAGGGCTTTCAAAAAGCCTTATTGGCCCAAAAACAAATTTTAATTAAATCCATACATATGTTATAATTAAGACTCCTCTTAATTAAATTAATTCATCCAATGAACTTTATTTCCCTTTATCGATTTAATATTTGTGCGACCCGATAGGATCTTGCAATGTTAGCAGTGTCATAAAATCTAATTTTATGTCACAAGCAATGAGCGGTATCTAGCAACACATCAAGACTACCCAAATTACAAGAATGTCATTGACTCGACATAACCTATGGACTGTGATAATATTAACCATGTAACTTAATCCCTTTGTCCAATGTGTTTAGACTGAACACGAGTCATGGAATAGTCATATTCGTATATTCAATCTTTTATTTCTTGATCCCCAAGTAGAACTAGAATAAACGAATAAACTCGATATCACATATCGACTCATTCGAGCATGACCATGCATTTTAGTCTCACTTGATCAAGGGCCAAACACTTCTCCTGTTATATAGGAGGGACAAATCCTATCTTGATCAATCAACATCCCTCTACATAATTCGTAGTATATCCAATAGTTGTCTTTATAGTTTACCCTGTTACAGGTAACGTTTGACAATATCAAGATACATAACTCCTTATGTTGGGATCTCAGATGATCTCAAGTCGTAAGGATTACATACACTATTATCACTATGAGAATTGCTTATGACGCTCATATAACTATCCATTTAGCATTCTCACAGTGGGTCTGTCCAGTACAATGTTCTCTAACATGTTCCCATGTGTTGATTTGTGTGATGCCCCGAAATTGATTATATGCAATTTTGGCTTTAATGATGGTTATATGACGAATTATGTTGGTAATTGATTTATGTGTTGGGTAATGAGTTGTTAACATGATTTATTGTATTGGTTGTTAATTATGAGGAAAGAAGTTGTTGCATTTTTATTAAATGCCGGTAAAATACCATGTTGGAGTATTTTATGAATCATGTTAAGTTTGGGGTGCAATTTTAAATTAATCCACAATCCCTTTTAACCCTTTACCCATCACTTTAACCCCACTTTACCAATCACTTTTAAATCCCCAAAATCACTTCCCAACTCAAAAACCCTTCCCATTTTCGAAATCCACCAAGGAAGGAGAAGGAAAGCTTCACAAAAACTTTGTTTGTGTGATCTTTGTTAAGATTTGGAGCCTACAAGAGGTATGGAACCCTTCCTAAAGTTTTTATGATGTTTGGTGTTGAAATGGATTAGTTTTTGATGATTTATGTGGGTTTGTTTTGGGTATATGTTGTTTATGGTTGGGGTATGATTTTTGAAGTGTTTTATGTGGGTTTTAGTGGGTTATGATGTTATTGGTGTTGTAGGGAAGTTTGGATTGTAAGGCATGAAGAGGAGCTTGAAAAATGCTCATTAATGGCGATCTTTCGGGGTTCAGCACTCGGCGATCGATCGCCCGTTTTTGGCAATCGATCGCGAGCCTCCAGTGCGCGCCAGTAGCATTTGGCGATCGATCGCCACTTTTGGGCGATCGATCGGCGAGCTGGCGATCGATCGCGCCAAAAGTGGCGATCGATCGCCGAAGACTTAAAATTTCAGCAACGGGCAGTGTGATCTCGCGATCGATCGGGGCAACCCAGCGATCGATCGCGAGACACATAATTATGTGTTTTTGATGTTTTTGTGGGGTTTTTGGATATGGAACTATAATTAGCTTCTAATATCAATTTGTATGGTTATGTAGAACCATCCCAGGTACCCACAACTTCACGGAGATAAAGTCCTACAACTTCTCCATCTTTTGGAATTAAGGTACGTAAGAAACGTATGGGCATCGGACGGTAAACCACACTCCTACATATGATGTTTATGATAATAGTGTTTTTGATGATGATGTTTATGATGATGATGTTTACGATGAAGAAGTTTATGATGATGATGTTTATGATGATGATGTTTATGATGACGATGTTTATGATGATGATATTTATGATGATGATGTTTATGATAATGATGTTTATGATGAAGACGTTTATGATGATGCTGTTTATGATGATGATGTTTATGATGACGATGTTTATGATGTTGATATTTATAATGATGATGTTTACGATGATGATTATGATACGTAAGTTTATGATATGATGTTTATGACGATGTTATGGTATGGTAAGATGCCATACGATGGGGTAAGATGCCCTCGTGGTAAGATGCCACACGATGCTATGGTATGGTAAGATGTCATACGATAGGGTAAGATACCCTCATGGTAAGATGCCACCCGATGTTATGATATGGCAAGATGCCATACGTTAGGGTAAGATGCCCATATGCATGACTATGAAACAGGGACAACTAAGTGTTTTAATACGATTATTTTCATGCATTTATTTATATGCCATTGCTTTATGATGTTAAGTAATGAAGTATATGCTCACGATGTGTTGTCCATGTAGGTACACTTTCGGACTGAAGGGCCTAGGGTCGGGTTGAGGCAGTGAGCTAAGAGGAGCAAGATGGACATAGGATACAGGATTTTGATAGTCTCTACTCTAGGAGTAGTGTAAATCTATAGCTTTAACATTCATTATTGAGAATGTAATTAATTAGCTTTTGGAAATTCTAACTTGGCCTATAATCTTATTAGCTCAAAGCTACAACCGGCGCCCTAAGAAGTTATAAATGCATGTTTAGTCCCTAATATGTTATTAAGATGATGTTAAGGTAGGAATACCCTACATTAGTGGTATCAGAGTAGTGGTTAGATAACCCGGGGATGAGTGAAGGGTAGCCTTAGCAATAAGTTAGCTAGGTGCTTAAACATATTTTGTGCATAAGTTGCATATGAAGTATATGATGTTGTGCTAACATGTTTTGTTTATCTAACGAGGTATTATATGAACTGCTTTCAGGTATTGTTGTTAACCCTTGTCTTGCAGTATGGCAGCAAACGTGGAAGTGGGTGACGATGTGAGTGTCAACGCAAGTGCCGGACGTACGAATCCCCTACCCCCGCCAGCCTTTGGCGAAGAACCGTCTGAGCAGCAATTACTACCTGGGGAACTGAGCTTGACTCAATTTCTTGCATACCAACCTCCGACATTTGAAGGAACGGAGACAGGGGAACAGGCAGAAGAGTGGTTGGAAAGAATAGAGCAAATATTTGTGGCAGCTCCTTGTGCTAAGACAGCCTGGATCAGACTAGCGGAGTTCCTGTTGGCCAAGAAGGCGTTGATGTGGTGGAAGACCACAGTAGTAGAGCAAGAGGCTCAAGGTCATGAAGTTAATTGGAAGCTGTTCAGAACTCGGTTTTTGACCCGCTATTTCTCAACTGCTGCACGGCAGGCCAAGGAAGATGAATTCACTAACCTCAAGCAAGGTAACATGCCGGTGTCAGATTATGCTCTCCAATATTGTTCCTTGCTCAGATATGTGCCTCATATCGCCACAAGTACGCAAGCAAAGATGAGAATTTCATGAAGGGCCTGAGGCCGGAACTGTATGATAGGGTGATCACTTATGGCCCTACTTGCTTTGACGATGCGCTCTCACGGGCTGAGCTAGCCGAACTAGAAGTTGGTGCATACCCTAATACCGTACCACCTCCAGCACCCCCTCAGAAATCCACTCCTGATAATTTGAGGCCGAGGGGTGATCAGTTCAAGCAAAGAGGAAACACATCGGCGTCAAGGTTTAGTGGTAAGAGGCCCGACAATCGTTGGAAAGGAAACCGTAGGGATGACGCCCAGTCAGGAAGAGGACAGCCTCAGGGAGGCAGATTTGGGAAGGTCATGTGCTCTACTTGTGGGCAACCACATTTGACAAAAGACTGCGTAGGATGCCATGTTTGTGGCAACAAGGGCCACTTTGCTCGGTAATGTCCCAACCGAGAAGGACAACCGAACTCTGCGGGGAGGCTACAGACAGGGCAGTATAGCACAGGCCGTCGTTTGTACCGAGGCAGTTTGGAGGATAGCCCATGGGGCCACCTCAGGGGCAGGTTTATGCTTTGACGAGGGAGCAAGCTATAGCAGCTCCGGAGGAGGTTATAGTGGGTACGTGTCTTTTATTTACGCACCCTGCTTTTATATTGATCGACACAGGTGCATCACACTCTTTTGTGTCGACAAGTTTTGTGGAAAGGCACCACATATGCACTTCTCTGTCGCCCACTCCTCTTATAGTCTCGACCCCCGCTGGAAGAAGTATGATTACTGATCAGATTGTGTATGACGGCCTCATTTATTTTGAGGATAACGAGCTAAGGTCAGATTTGATTGTTCTGGGGATGTCAGACTTTGACTGCATTGTAGGCATTGATGTTCTGTACAGGTATCAGGCAGTTGTGAACTGCAGGCAGAGGACTGTCCGATTCAGATCTGATATGGGAGTCCAGTGGACGTTCTTTGGGGATGGTTCTCGTTCTAAGATCCCGTTGATATCTGCTGTCAAGATGGCGCAGTTGTTGGAACGAGGCCATACAGGATATCTCATATATGCCGTTGATGTTACGGAAAGGAAAGAAGAAGTAAAAGTTAAGGATGTGCCTGTGGTGGCGGAGTTCCCTGATGTCTTTCCGGAGGAGATTCCCGGATTCCCACCGACGAGAGAGGTCGAGTTTGGGATTGAGTTATTACCGGGGACGTCTGCCATTTCTCGTGCCCCTTATAGGATGGCACCAGCGGAGCTAAGGGAATTAAAGATTCAGTTGCAAGAGCTCCTTGATAAGGGCTATATACGCCCTAGCGTATCGCCCTGGGGTGCACCAGTTTTATTTATTAAGAAGAAAGATGGTTCGATGCGTCTGTGCATCGATTACAGACAACTGAACAAAGCTACAGTGAAGAACAAGTATCCACTTCCGAGGATCGATGATTTGTTTGACCAGTTGCAGGTACGAGGCTCTACAGTAAGATCGATCTGAGGTCGGGGTACCATCAGATTCGAGTAAGGGAAGATGATGTCCAGAAGACAGCCTTCAGGACTAGGTATGGGCACTATGAATTCCTAGTCATGCCTTTTGGGGTGACGAATGCCCCAGCTGTTTTCATGAGTTTGATGAATAGGGTGTTCCAGCCATATTTGGATCGATTCGTCATAGTTTTCATTGACGATATACTCATCTACTCCCGGACTGAAGAGGAACACGTGAAACACTTGAGGACAGTACTCCAGATCCTTAGGGATCATCAGTTATATGCAAAGCTCAGCAAGTGTGAGTTCTGGTTGAACAGTGTGGTATTCTTGGGCCATGTTATATCTAGCAGTGGGATATGTGGATCCCAGGAAGATTGAAGCTGTTATGGAGTGGGCTGCACCCACTTCTGTGCCCGAGATACGGAGCTTCCTTGGTTTAGCGGGTTATTACCGACGTTTCGTCGAGGGATTCTCTAAGATCGCTAAGCCATTGACACAGCTGACTCAGAAAGGAGTCCCGTTCTATTGGTACGAAGCTTGTGAGGAAAGCTTCCAAGAGTTAAAGCGTCGTTTGACGACAGCGCCAGTATTGGTGATTCCCTCTGAGAACAAGAAATTTGCTTTGTACACGAATGCATCACTACAAGGTTTGGGCTGTGTGTTGATGCAAGATAAGCACGTGGTGGCTTATGCCTCGAGGCAGTTGAAGCCTCATGAGACCAGATACCCAGTTCATGACTTGGAGCTGGCGGCTATCATCTTCGCCTTGAAGATTTGGCGTCATTATCTTTATGGTACGACGTTTACCATCTATACGGACCACAAGAGCCTGAAGTTCCTATTCACTCAGGCTGAGCTGAATATGCGTCAAAGAAGATGGATGGATTTGCTCAAGGATTATGACTATGAGATTGAGTACCATCCTGGTAAAACAAATTTGATAGCAGACGCCTTAAGTCGGAAGGTGAAGAGTTCTGCTGAGGACGCTATGTGTTTATCAGCTATGATGACTTCTTATTGCCATCTGGGCTATGATTTTGAGGTGGACATGTTGCCGGTGCGAGTGTCGACCTTGTTGGCTGAGTCAGACTTATTTGAGGCTATCAGAAAAGCCCAGAGGTCGGATGATGAGGTTCAAAGATGGTCATCTATAGTACTTCAAGGACGGCCATCAAAGTTCAGAGTGGCAGAAGATGATTCCTTGAGATTGGGCAACCAATGGGTAGTCCCAGATACACCAGAGTTGCGTAGAGGAATATTGGAGCGGCCCACAGTAGTCGGTTCAGTATCCACCCAGGAGGAAGGAAGATGTACAAGGACCTATGCGGTCAATTCTGGTGGAGACGCATGAAGCGTGATGTGATCACTTTTGTTAAAAGATGTTTGATCTGCCAGCAAGTAAAGGCAGAAAGGCAGAGGCCTGGGGGCGAGCTGAAGAGCTTGGAAGTACCTAAGTGGAAGTGGGAACATATATCTATGGACTTTGTGACCCACTTGCCAAGAACGGCCTCTGGATTTGATGCGATCTGGGTGATCGTTGATAGGCTGACGAAGGTAGCTCATTTCATCCCTTACAACATGACTTTCACATACTTAAGGATGGTCCAATTATATGTACGGGATGTAGTGAGGTTGCATGGGATTCCAGTCTCGATTGTGTCTGACAGAGACCCAAGGTTTACTTCACACTTCTGGGAGGGTCTCCAGACAGCTTTGGGCACCGAGGTGAGACTGAGTACATCTTATCACCCTCAGACAGATGGCCAGACAGAGCGTACCATACAGACGCTCGAAGATATGCTGAGGGCATGTGTTTTGGAGTTTGATACTCCGTGGCAAGATTCTATACCACTGGTAGAGTTCTCCTATAATAACAGCTATCAGACGAGCATTCAAATGGCCCCTTTTGAAGCTCTTTATGGTCGACGCTGTAGGTCACCGCTGTATTGGGAGGACTTGACGAGTAAAGCGGTCGGAGGACCGGATATGATTAAGGACATGGAAGAAAAGATTAAGATGATGCGTTTAAAGATGAAAGCGGCCCAAGATAGGCAAGCAGCCTATGCCAATAAGCGGCGACGGTCGCTAGAATTCCAAGTAGGAGACAAGGTTTTCTTGAAAATCTCACCCTTCAGGGGTGTGGTCCGTTTTGGTATGCGGGGAAAGTTATCTCCGAGATATGTCGGACCGTATGAGGTGTTGCAGCGTATTGGTACATTGGCTTACCGTTTGGCTCTACCGCCGTCTTTATCTGGGATTCATGATGTTTTCCACGTTTCTATGCTACGGAAGTATGAGCCAGACCCGTCTCATGTTTTACAGCCTACTGAAGTGCAGTTGGATTCAGATGTATCCTACGTTGAACGACCGGTCAGAATTCTGGATCGTGAGGATCGCAGATTACGAAGTAAAGTTATACCGATGGTCAAAGTTCAGTGGGATCGTCGGGGTGTCGAGGAGGCTACGTGGGAGACGGAACAGCATATGATGCAGCATTACCCGGAACTATTTTCTGGTATGATTTATGTTTAGTTTCTTTATGGGTAAGTGCATGCGATTTCGAGGACGAAATCTTATAAGTAGGGGAGTAATGTGATGCCCCGAAATTGATTATATGCAATTTTGGCTTTAATGATGGTTATATGACGAATTATGTTGGTAATTGATTTATGTGTTGGGTAATGAGTTGTTAACATGATTTATTGTATTGGTTGTTAATTATGAGGAAAGAAGTTGTTGCATTTTTATTAAATGCCGGTAAAATACCATGTTGGAGTATTTTATGAATCATGTTAAGTTTGGGGTGCAATTTTAAATTAATCCACAATCCCTTTTAACCCTTTACCCATCACTTTAACCCCACTTTACCAATCACTTTTTAAATCCCCAAAATCACTTCCCAACTCAAAAACCCTTCCCATTTTCGAAATCCACCAAGGAAGGAGAAGGAAAGCTTCACAAAAACTTTGTTTGTGTGATCTTTGTTAAGATTTGGAGCCTACAAGAGGTATGGAACCCTTCCTAAAGTTTTTATGATGTTTGGTGTTGAAATGGGTTAGTTTTTGATGATTTATGTGGGTTTGTTTTGGGTATATGTTGTTTATGGTTGGGGTATGATTTTTGAAGTGTTTTATGTGGGTTTTAGTGGGTTATGATGTTATTGGTGTTGTAGGGAAGTTTGGATTTGTAAGGCATGAAGAGGAGCTTGAAAAATGCTCATTAATGGCGATCTTTCGGGGTTCAGCACTCGGCGATCGATCGCCCGTTTTTGGCGATCGATCGCGAGCCTCCAGTGCGTGCCAGCAGCATTTGGCGATCGATCGCCACTTTTGGGTGATCGATCGGCGCGCTGGCGATCGATCGCGCCAAAAGTGGCGATCGATCGCCGAAGACTTAAAATTTCAGCATAGGGCAGTGTGATCTCGCGATCGATCGGGGCAACCCAGCGATCGATCGCGAGACACATAATTATGTGTTTTTGATGTTTTTGTGGGGTTTTTGGATATGGAACTATAATTAGCTTCTAATATCAATTTGTATGGTTATGTAGAACCATCCCAGGTACCCACAACTTCACGGAGATAAAGTCCTACAACTTCTCCATCTTTTGGAATTAAGGTACGTAAGAAACGTATGGGCATCGGACGGTAAACCACACTCCTACATATGATGTTTATGATAATAGTGTTTTTGATGATGATGTTTATGATGATGATGTTTACGATGAAGAAGTTTATGATGATGATGTTTATGATGATGATGTTTATGATGACGATGTTTATGATGATGATATTTATGATGATGATGTTTATGATAATGATGTTTATGATGAAGACGTTTATGATGATGCTGTTTATGATGATGATGTTTATGATGACAATGTTTATGATGTTGATATTTATAATGATGATGTTTACGATGATGATTATGATACGTAAGTTTATGATATGATGTTTATGACGATGTTATGGTATGGTAAGATGACATACGATGGGGTAAGATGCCCTCGTGGTAAGATGCCACACGATGCTATGGTATGGTAAGATGCCACACGATAGGGTAAGATACCCTCATGGTAAGATGCCACCCGATGTTATGATATGGCAAGATGCCATACGTTAGGGTAAGATGCCCATATGCATGACTATGAAACAGGGACAACTAAGTGTGTTAATACGATTATTTTCATGCATTTATTTATATGCCATTGCTTTATGATGTTAAGTAATGAAGTATATGCTCACGATGTGTTGTCCCTGTAGGTACACTTTTGGACTGAAGGGCCTAGGGTCGGGTTGAGGCAGTGAGCTAATAGGAGCAAGATGGACATAGGATACAGGATTTTGATAGTCTATACTCTAGGAGTAGTGTAAATCTATAGCTTTAACATTCATTATTGAGAATGTAATTAATTAGCTTTTGGAAATTCTAACTTGGCCTGTAATCTTATTAGCTCAAAGCTACAACCGGCGCCCTAAGAAGTTATAAATGCATGTTTAGTCCCTAATATGTTATTAAGATGATGTTAAGGTAGGAAGACCCTACAATTTGATATCTCATATCTATGAATAATTCATCAATCAAAACATACTAGTCTCAATGCATTATCATTATCCCGATTCATGATAATACTTGACTAGGGACAATCTGTAAGAACAATACAATATTATTCTAAGGACATTAACTTATATATTAATTCATATTACACAGATACTCGAATAATATATAATAATGAATTGCCATTAATAAAACAAAATACATTGTATGTCATAAACAATCATCTAATGAGTTATCTTAGGGTATATCGCAACAGTTATGTTTCAAATTATACATGATAGAAAAGAAAAGTATTGAGTTGTAATGATATGGAAACATGTTTAGATGAAGGTCTATCATGCAAATAACATGTTTGAATGTGAATTTTTGAGTTGTAGGAGATACACCTTGAGGATAAGCTCAAAATCGCCATGTTTTGAAAATTTCAGACATCAGCGATCGATCGCTATCCCTATGGCGATCTATCGTCGATGCAGAGTGAAAATATAAGGCGGTGAATTGGCTTGGTGATCGATCGCTGAAAACTTGGCGATCGATCGCAAGGAACAGAACATTTTGGCTATCGATAGCGAGATAGTGGCGATCGATCACGATAACAGAACAGTTTGGCGATCGATCGGTGAAAGTGGCGATCGATCGCTAGGGTTAATATTTTGAAAAATGTATTATTTTGTGGACTTTGTTTTCAAAGCCTCTTATAACATGATATATGGTTGATATTGTTGTAGCATCATCACAGGGGACGGGGCAACGAGGCGGTTAGACATTGACGCCTGATTTATATCGTTTATATCGCACAACAGGTATGTGGTGGCGTACGAGTATATGATATTATTGTGATGATGATGTGGACATTGTATCATATGATTAGTGGTATCATATGCATGTACATTCATGATATTCATATTGCTGAGATGGATGCCACGATAGATATGTAGCATATGTTTTGGCTGAGATCAATGCCACGATAGGTATGCCAATGTTGGGTATATGCTTTGGCTGGGATTATTGCCATGATAGGTATGCTGCATATGCTTTCGCATGAGAGGTATACGCCGGTTGGGTATATGCTCTGGCTGTTATACATGTGAAGACGTTACTATGATATGTGCTGCTAATATGAAGATGTGAGGAGGTTCCACTAACATATTGAGCTGAGATAGACATATCATATTGGTCTTGCTATAATAGGATGATGGTTGAGACATGTCATGACATATTTGCATTTGATGATGCATGATACAGAACAATCACAGTGGATGTTATAATGCTTTATCGTTTTATGTTTCTTATTGATATCGCACTGAGATGGTTGTTTATCTATACTCATTTTGTGTGATTGTTTATGTAGGGACTCATAGATGTGGGAGGACGGGATTGTGAGTCTTATTCCGCTGCGAGCTGAACCACTGCATATGAGTTGTACTAGTCTAGGATATTTTGTTGTACATATGATGTATATTATGACATGGTTTTGTCAACTTGTAAAAACCTACATAAGTAAACTCTTAATCAGTGTATGATTTACTTAATTCTTACTCACATATGTAAAATGAACTGATACATAACGGATTAAGTAACGAGGACCCCACAATACGTCTGAGTGCGTATTTAGTCAAATGGTTTGAGTGTCGATGGTGAGCACAAGGTGGTGTCTGTGTCACCGGTTGACGAGATAATTATGCTGAGCAGGTTGCTCGATGAATAATGGATGCACTGTACAGGTTAGTGTACCGCATCATGTATTTGAGGTAAATATTTTACGAGTAGTGGTGCCCTTGGTATACTCGTTGAGATGGTTATGGCCAAGTAATTGGTGATATGAGTAGTTATTGAGGAAACTACTTGCATATACCGATGTGACATGTGGTGAAAATGATCACACCCACATATGAATGTGTGAAATAAATCCTAATGGATTAGGATTGCATTGTAGTTGAGTAAGGACACCGGGATGTCCATTGTGCTTTGATGTTTTAGAGAAATATTGGGTGATGACCCACTACTTTAAATGGATGTTACGGTATGGTATTCCAGGATGGAACGTATGATACGTTGGTAGGTGTGGTATAAACCTAAGGAGGCAGCGATCTGCTAGCCAGGAATTGTTGCAGTGCTATAGTGAGCTTGTTGTAGCCATTATACTGCTCGTCGGAATCGAGTTTAGCAAATCGCATGATGATACGATGAGGGTATTTGGTGGACTCTTGTAGTCACTATGTGGCATGAGGTTTGAGGCAGGAAATACCTCACGGGAACGTTTATACTTTAAATGCTTTGAGGGACTTGTACTGGGACAACTCGATTCTGTTGAGAGTACCAACGTGAGTGTCGACAAGTCATTGTTAGCTCTGGTTGAGCATCCTTGCATATGAAATACAACGGGGGGGACACAATTGGAATTATGGGATATAGTTAGTGGGGTGACACTGCTATATCGATTGTATCTCTTGGAGAGATTTGGAACATATTGTCTTAGAGACAGCTGGTATGGTCGAGGATTGATTGTGAATCGGCCATGGTAAGCATTACTGATGTTGGACTTGGTAATGGCTTTCTATTTTCCGAGAGACGTACGAGGAGACGTCTCCGGGGAGATGCTCGAGATGTGGAGTACTATGGTATTAGTACAGAGCATCGTTAGAAAGAGTATACGTAGCGTATACGGATTTTGATTTGGTAATAGTGGCAGGGATGCACTATTTCGAACCAATGCGTATTTATTGATTCCGGGATATATTTTGGTATAAATATATATCCAGGTTTTCCGAACGGTGGTTCGAGGTTGGAGGGTCATGGGTTCATGACATTTTTCCTTGTGAGGAAGGCGGTTTTGATATACTATCTATTGGGAATCCTTGGGAGATTCGTTGAATCGGTTTGGGTGGTGTTGATGTTGGTATCGCACCATTGGTCATTGGTTCGTCAATCATCATTCTCCACGGTGTGAGAATAACTGAGGATTGACAGTTGTATTTGGGGCTAGTGTGTATGATTGGAGATACCCGAGCCGAGTGCATTGAGTATGCATGTGGTGCTGGTGCTTAGGCATGTATACCGGTGTGTGTATGCAAATGCCAGCATTTTGGTACTTGTCGAGCTTCGGATTAGTATGCTTGGATGGATGAATCTCTGGTGAGAGATTGTGGCACCTTGAGATTGGTAATCTCAATGGCACGATGTATTCTGAAGAATGATCGTGAGGTTCGGTCGATTTTCTCTGAGGATGGATTGTCGTATTTTGGGGTCATGGTAGTTCATTACTGGGTATTTTGACAGCATCCCTGTGTTAGGATTGTTGAATCCTATGGTAAACGAGGGATGACCAGGTTTTGGACTTGTTGGGTGTCGTTGTCGACACAGGTGGCGAGAATGCAATCGATTTTGTCTTGCATGTTCTCTATAGAAACTGTGGAAACTTGAGACATTGTAGAATCTCGATAGTGTGTTTGGACCAAGATATGACTTCTTGGAACGCCCGGACGTAGGCATCTTTGGAGATGTGTTTGTGTCGATCGGTAGCCGTGGGTTGCCCGATCCGAGTTGCAAAATGATGCGACTACTTCGTTGATGGAGATGGATTTGGAGAGCGGAATCCCGGTTTAGTATGCGTACATTGTGGTGTACTGGGGGTTTCCTTGGTAACGATGTATGTTTAACATCATGGGCTAATCATGGAGATATCATTGAGACGATATCTATGTAAGAATCACGAATGATTCGTTGGATAGCGGTTAGGGTTGACTGACTACTTTTGGGTGGTTAGCATCGATGCATGCTGACGTCCTTTTGAGATTATGATGGTTTGTGAGGTTTACTCCATTCCAGGTTTTGGGTGTGAGGTCGGTATCCTCGCGGTTGATGTTTCAATCATGATGTATCCATGAATCAGTGTTGTGGATTCATTTTGATTGTGTTGTCTCGGCGGTACGTGGAGTACGCCTGTACAAATTTTGAGGACAAAATTTTTTTAGTGGGGGATAATTGTGATGCCTGGGAATTAATGGTGTTAATCCCGGTGGGATAAGGATCCTCAATGGATTTTAATTGTGGCAATTATGAATTAATTGCGGTGCTGGGACACCCAAGGATGTTAAATCGGGTATATGGATCGTTGGATTCAAGGGTCGAGATTGTATTCTCATCGTGGTAATAAATCATGGAATTGAGTTTTTGGTGGGATCTGGGGTACTTTGTATTGGGGCTGGTATTTGAAATTGAGATTGGAGAGATAATTATTGGAAACAGATGATTTTTAATGAATCATGATGTATTTGTGGAGGACTTGGTTTTTGGAGCCTTGGTACTATATATACCAAGTGGATTCGGTATTCCGTCATTGTACGAAGTCTCTCCTCTCTCTTCCCTCTCTCTACGCCCAACCCACTTCCCCATTTCCCCTCTTTTCTCTCTTGGAGGAGAATCGAGCAAGGCTCGATTCGAGAGCCGGATTTCTCGAAGATAATCAGATATTATTCTTCCCCCCGTCCTTATCTTCGATTTGATAGTTGTATTGTAGAGTTTGGTTGAGTTTTGGGTTGGTTATGGAAATTGGGGGTTTTAGTTAAAATTCAAAGTTGAGTTTTTGGCATTTTTATAAGTTTTAAATGGAGTATTTGAGGTGTTGAAGGAGTAAGGGGTGTTGGTTTTGAGTTTGGGTATGAAAAACCGCATTAAAGCTCGAATTTTTCAGAAACCCACAGGTCGCGATCGATCGCGGCTTGGCGTCGATCGATCGCGACATTATACTGATTTTGGGGAGATGATGAACAGTCGCGGCGATCGATCGCGGGGGTCTTGGCGATCAATCGCGAGATCTGGCGATCGATCGAGATATGCATTTAGACTTGCGCGATCGATCGCGTCTGAACGGCGATCGATCGCGGCCTTGTTTTATTTGTTTTTTTTCAAAATTTTGGAAAAATGTCGGGATTTTGGAATCGATGTTTAGTTAGCCGATTTTTGGGGCAATGTCTACATTCGATTGGGAATGCTATACTTTTAAAATGGAATGGTTGGAGCCTAATTTTAATAAAAATGGAATACTCGATTTAGTATTTGGTTAACCTTTGAACTTATAAAGTGGAATATTTTGGGTATCATGCATGCTTAACCCGTAGTCTTTTATAATGGTTAATCGTCATAGATTGACGATAGGTTGGAGGTTGTGAACGTGCTTGGGCATGTGGTTGCATGCTTGTGATTAATTGTGAGTTATTTATGTGTTAGCACATAATTGAGCGGGTCGCGGGACTTAGTCAAGGTTTGGTTCGGACTACGGAGTCATAAGGTACGTACAACTTACGAGCATAGCCTTTTATATTATTGCAATTGTTGAATGTATGGTATATTATGTTTACAATAAATGGATAGGCATTGGGAATTGTATGGTGCCGCTTTTGAGCGAGCAATGATTGGGATGTTGTCGCTATTGAGCTAACATCGGTTACGACGCCGCTGCTGTTAACTGTGCGCGATGTTTAAATGCCGCTATTGTGGAGCGAGCGATGAAATAGACTATGGAATCAGTGGTTAGATATATGCGATATCTATGGTCCTTCATTTAATGATTTAATCATATTTGATTATGGAACTGGTATGGCAGGAATGGTTTTAGTTAATCAATGTGGTGATTAACTGATTTTGGGAATTTGATGGTTTTGATTATTTTGAGAACATGGACAGTACGGGGAATTCTATGTGGTAACGATACTATACATGGAGTATCTTTTTACATTACAGTTTTATATTCTGTAAATTACGTACTGTGATCATTGGAATGGTGATATTGATATGCTCACTCCGTGTAGGGGCTGTCTCTGTTGGGGCAGGTTGAATAGGTACATCGGTAGCTCCGGAGTTGAGATCGAGCTATGGATTGGAGGTGCTTCCAGGATCGAAGTACCAGTGACGGTATTGAGCAGAGTATTTTATGCATTTGATATACATACATTTGTTTGATGCTCGCATGTGAGCACTATTATGTGTATATGGTTTGTATAAAAAGGCAAGGGTCTTTCTCTTTTCATTTATGTGTTGCATGCAATTAATTAGGAATTGCAAAATTAATTGAGAACATGTTAGCCTATTACAAGGGTGCATGATATGTCAAATGGACTTGGTTGGGAAAAGCTGGACATTTAATGAAAGGATACAAGAAATTTTATAGAGGATATTTTATGTCATGGTTGCATGTAGCCTTTTTTCCCCTGATAACATGATTGTATACACTAATTGCATGGGTTAATACACTAATAATGGGTTAAGGGCACGGGGGTCCTTACACTGTGTTCCACGAACGAACAAAGCAAATAAAAATTGATTGTCAATTTGTAAGGGAAAAAGTCCAAGAAGGCCTCACCAAAATTGTCCACCTTCCAGGAGTCGAGCAAATTGTGGACATTCTCACAAAGCCATTAGGAACCCATTTATTCGAAATGTTTATTTTCAAGATGAACATGAAAAATATCCATGTTCATCTTGAAGGGGGTTCAGGAGCGAATCTAGAAATTTGATTGGGAGGTGGGGGGGGCAAAAGTTAATTATAATAATTAACCAAAAATTCATGATAAAAACCGAGTTTAAAGATTTTATATATAAAACATTAAGTAAATAATTACTCTTGCCAATATTAATAATTACAATTGTACCTAACTTCAAATTACTATATTGCCCTTGTCAATATATATAATTATTATTTTGTCTTAGTCGCAAATTATCATATTGCCTAAACAACTCTATAACAAATAAACCATATTATTTTCTAAATTAATTTAAAAATATAAGTTCACAGTTACCACCAAATTTTTACAAAACAACCAACTATATGCACGCATACGCGTGCATGGACACTAGTATATATTAGAGCTGTCAAAACGGGTCAGCTCGATCCAAACGGGCTGGCCCGCCCAACCCGCGGCCCGTTTGGGCCCGCCTCCAGGCTGGTTGGGAAAACCCCAACCCAACTCGACCCAAGGTGGGCCGAGGGTTGGGGCGGGCTGGCCCACCTAATTTTTTTTTTTTTTTAAAAAAGCTTCAAAAAAATATTTCCAACTAAACTTGCCGAACCTGGAACTGGTGAATACTGAAACTTACTTCTGGTTTTATGTAGATATTAACAGTGCTATTAAAAAAACTTGATTAGGGAATCAATATTTTACTCAATCACGAAATACATGTTGCAACTTTCAAGCAATACCAAGTGAAAAATATATAGTAGATCGAATGCTTCAACGTGATATTGAGTTTTTATTTATGAATCGAGCCTAAAAAAGGGAAAAAAAATTATAAAAAAAAAAGAAAAAAAGAAAAGGGCCAACCCGTGGGCTAGCCCGCCAAAACCCGCGACCCGTTTGGGCCAACCCATATAGGCCAGCCTACTGGTGGGTCTTAAAAATGCTGGCCCAACACGCCTATTTGGCGGGTTGGGTTGGACCAGGCTGTCGCGGGCCTGACTCATTTTGACAGCTCTAAGTATATATAATATAATAAGTTAAAAGTTAATAACCATTACCAAATACATTAGCACCTGAATCCAGCGAGATTCGAACTCAGCCAAATGTTAAAATTCCAATGTAACCACCACCAGACGAAATGGCCATTTTGGTCTATGTACTTTGTAAGAAATATATAATAAATTTTTTGAGAGTCAAGCTACATGTAGTCAAGATATAGATGATCATCAAAGTCGAAGCAAAACAATTCAAAATCAAGATTAAGACCTTCGCTCAAGTAGCCGTTAGATAAACAAATTAGAAAGTTGGTTACGTCAGTTAAAATGTATAAATAAGAGAACAAATTGTTATTACCAATTAATTCATTTTCTTATATAATTTTCCATAGATAATTCTCTCACTTTCTGTATCAAGATTTGTAGATTTTGAGTTCAGTTCCAAAATTTGTTCAAGTGTGAATTTCAATGGTGAATTCCTAGTTTTACAAAAATTGAAGACACCATCCTCAGTGTAAAAAGAAAAATCATCTTGAACTTGTTATCTAGGACGGTGAATTTACAAAGGCAATCATATGAGATGGCGATGTATGTTATTTTAATAAATAATATTTTGTTGTAGGTTTAAAAAAAAAACCTGCAGCATCCCATCGCCATTATTGTTTTCCTGCTTTTTTTTATGATTTCGCTGGATGAACAGTCCCGATTTTACATTTGATGGATATACTGTTCAAGTAAGAACAATGCACGTTTTTTTTTTTTTTTAATTTGTGGATTTGTATTTGTGGAAGAGTGTAAGAAAAAAAACCTTAGAAAGAAGTGAAGTAATTTAATTGAACCGTATACGCTATCGCCGCTACGGGGGAGAGAGAATAAATGGGTAAACATAGGTGTTTACTCTTTACACAACCAAAAACATATTAAGAAAATGGTGAAAATGTGATTACTTTAGAATAAGCGAGGCTTAAGAAAATGGCAAAAATGTGAAATCCGGGCAAAATGGGAGGCGCTAAGGCACTTCTCAGCTTGCGCCTAAGGCACAGGGAGGCGTCTAGGGCGCCATCGTATCTTTTCACACAAAATATGTGATCCTTGTCGAGTGGGTGCGACTTTTATCGAAAAATCACTTCCAAATGGTGTATTTTGGTGATGTCATTTGGACAAGTATATATACAACACATCTCATTTGTGCAAGAATTAAAGATAATATATAGTGATAGAAGGCAAAGTCAAGACCATTTTGCATCACATTAATATATTGTTCTTGAAGAAGAGTTTACAACATTTGTGGCTGTAGAACTTTGTGCAACAATCATAAGTTGAAATCGTTGTATCTTGGAAGAAAATTGATATATTCCGTACGTACAATAAACATGGTAAAGTTTTGAAAAGACAAAATGTTAAACAATTGTCATGACTTGCTATTATCATCTTTCCAAACCCGCTGCTGTTACAACGGAGAATTTTTGTGGAGAAGCACCGCAACAATTAAAGGACACCAACAATGTACTTGTTCTTTGACATTGCCATTGCTACTTGCTATCACCTATTCCGTTCTAAATGAAGCAATTCAGAGCGCGGGTCCGGACATGATGGGGGCAATAGAAAAAAAATATTGAAAAGCTGCAACATCAGCTGCATAGCAGGTTAATATATTTTATTATTAAATTTAAGATATTATTTGAATCGATAGATATGATAAATAATATAAGAATTAAAATTTTTAAAATAAATTTAAAAATAATATGATAATTTATATATTGTTTGATTGAGATGATAAGATGATTGATAAATTTTATTTTTTGTATAATAACTAAGATACTTTCAGCATTATAATAATAATATATATAACATATTTAAATAATAATATAAATAATAGATAATAATAATAATAAAATTCGAGACCTCCTATGAATTCGTCATGAACCTATGACTTCTACAGAATATAAAAATCGTCAATCCTTGAACTATAACAGTACAAAAACACCCTAATCGACACACCTCGTCATAAGCGGGCAATAGTACAATAGTTCTTAAATGCCAGTTTTAATATTCAAACCTAGAATGATTTATTCATAAGATACATAAGGACCAATTCAAGGCATAAGTAAGTAAATGAGATTTAAGTTAACACAAATAATTATTTAGCTTATCATAATTTTATAATACAAAAAAAATAAAGATAAAAGAATACTTACAGAAATGAAGAGCAGAATAACAATAGTTGTAACCAAAAGCAAACTGGTTATTAATTTGAACGAGAATATTACAAAGAGTGGATGATTTTCAGTCTGTCAAACAAAGAAAATAAAAGCTCCTTATATAGGAGTGGAACATCGGACTTCAAATCCGGACTTTAAACACAAAATAAAAATAGTACAGACTAATAATAAAAAGTAAAAATAGGAACCACACTAATTTACAACAGAAGACCCACTAAAATAAAATAATAAGATAGTGGATGGAATATATTCCATCGTACAATACTTTATTAAAGAAATATGCCACTTTAGTCATATCCACTAAAGTTTGTCTGCCATTTGAGCCGGATAATGCGGAATCAGCATCTTCTTTTCATAAAGCCTTGTCTTTATCTTTTGAGGTGGATCCAGTAGACCCAGTTTCCATCATGGTGGCTTTGAATGTTTCAAAAATATCATCGAAAGGAATATTGGGATCCTGTGCATCCTGTAAATCTTCAGAAATTGATTTTCCAGACATGTTATCATCATCAAATCTGGTTAATAAATCCTTCTTCATTGCTTCCAAATATTCTTCAATCATTTTCTCCTTAGTCATTACCTCGGATTTCATTCGGCATTTTCGAGCAATATGTTCGAATGGTGAAGGTTCCTCAAACGAATTTTTAACAAAATTATCCGTTTGATAAGTGGCAATGGTATCCACAATCAGTTCTAAAGTATCCATTCCAAACATTTGTTTGGTATCTGGGTTTTCCTTTAACATTTTATCCCAAAAATTTGAATAAAAATTCCTTTTAAGGCAGGGGATATGAGTGTCAGTATAAGACACTTCTGGCGTCCATTTCCAAAGCCAAGGAATAAAAAATTCAACAAAGAAATAGAAAGATGCTATTCAGTTATACCAGTACTTTGTTGTTGTAATTGAATTAATTTGGGAGATAAATCAATCCATTCATCAAAATAGATTTTATAAATTTCTGGTAAAATTTTATGAGTAGTGCCATATTTGCCCCACCAATTTATAAACCAATTTGGTATATCATGTTTATATACTTCAGTACAAATTTTTATAAACCACGAATGTCGTTTTCTATTGTTTTCATAGAAGAAGACTTTATGAAAGGCTTCAACATAGTCCCAATAATTATATTTAATCATTTGATTATTAGGAAAACAAATTCTTTTTCCTTAAGAGGTGATATTCCCCATTCGGACGGAATTATTACTCGTTTGATAATAATTTTACTGAATGTAAAGTTTTCCTTTTGATTTAAAGGAAATCGTGTAATATCGCATGAATTATTTATGAGTAATTGCTCATAATAATTTCGTGACTTATAAGTCCCATAGGCAAATGATGCAGTGTCAATATACTTGTTCATAATCTTCCAGGGTTCATTGCCCCATTTCAGATCAATATCTTCAAGGAAAAATATGATTTCCTGAGAATCATTTTTGATAAAATTATGTGATTCTCCTTCATCGTTATTAACGATATTAGCATATGATGCTGTTGTTTCTGTTTCAGGGATATTACCCTCTTTCTGCTGTTTAAAAGCAAGGAATTCCTGATATCAAGGATCCTGCTCTTGGGATAAATTCTTAGCTATAAGCTTACGTGGTCCATGTTGAGCTATAATATGCTCTGGAATTTGTCCTCGGCCTCCTCGGCCACCCCTTCCTCTATAAGAGGAATTTCCTCTATTAGATTGACTCATACCTGAAAATATTTCAAGCATTTAAATATTCACGAGTCAAAAAGTCTGGAAGAGAATTTTCTTGTAGGGTCTTCCTACCTTAACATCATTATAATCACATATTATGGACTAATCATGCATTCATATCATATTAGGGTTCTGGTTGTAGCTTTGAGCTAATAGAATTACAGGCCAAAAATAAAATTTCGAACTTAATAATTACATTCCAAAAAATGAATGCTAACATTATAGGTTTACACTACTCCTAGAGTAGAGACTATCAAAATCATGTATCCTATATTCTTTCATGCTCCTTTTAGCTCACTGCCTCAACCCGACCCTTAGCCTTTCATTCCAAAAGTGTACCTACAGGAACAACTCATCATGAGCATGTACATCATTACTTAACATCATAAAGATAATGGCATATAAATAAATGCATGAAAATAATCGTAACATATACTTCCTGGTTAATCGCATTAACCCACTTTGGTTGTCCCTGTTTCATAGTCATGCATATAACCATTAGTTCTTGACATAATGATTAAAATCATACTTCACATATATGCTCACAATCCACAATGTTATTGAGAAATGGGGATGTTTCTGGTTTTGTTATGTCCGCAGAACAATTGGACCCCTCGCTTCGACATATAGCGGTACTGTGATTACCCCTCGCTACACCTTGATAGCGGATGTAATCTCCTCGCTAGCTATGTCAGCGGTAAGTACCTTCTTCGCTTTCCCATAACAACTACCAGTACACTCAACCATTCTCAATAACAGAGTTAAACACATACATCATCATCATATCATAAACATCATCATCTTATACTTACTTATCATGATCATCATCATTAACATCACATCATCTTTACTCATCATAAACATCATCATCATAAACTTACTTATCATGATCATCATCATGAACATCATATCATCTTCATTCATCATAAACATCATCATCATAAACATCGTAAATACTTATGCAATCATTGCATAGTCAGAGTATAGAAATGTGTTACCGTTCGATGCCCGTACGCTTCTTACGTACCTTAATTCCAAAAGTGGAGGAGTCGGAGAACTTTATCTCCTTGAAGCTGTGGGTACCTGGGATGGTTCTACACAACCATACAAATCGATATTAGAAGCTAAATATAGTCCAATATCCAAAAATCCCACAAAATAATCAAAAACACATAATTATGTGTCTCGCGATCGATCGCTGAGATGTCCCGATAGATCGCGAGATCACACTGCCCGTTGCTGAAATTTTGCGTCTTCGGCGATCGATCGCCACTTTTGGCGCGATTGATCGCCAGCTTCACCGATCGATCGCCCAAAAGTGGCGATCGATCACCAAAGGGTTCTGGAGCCTACTGCTGGCTCGCGATCGATCGCCAGAAACGGGCGATCGATCGCCGATCTCTGTACATCGAAAAATCACCATTTTTTCGAGCATTTTTCAAGCTCATCCTCATACCCTTCAAACCCAAACTTTCCAACAACACAAACATCATCATAACTCACCAAAACCCACATAAAACACTTCAAAAATCATACCCCAACAACATATAACACATACTCAAACAAACACACACAGAAACTTAAAATGCTAACCCATTTCTAAACCAAACATCATAAAAACTTTAGGAAGGGTTTCCATACCTCTTAAGGACTCCAAATCCTACAATAAATCTCACAAACAAAGGTTTTGTGAAGATTTCTCCTTCCACTTTTGCTCAAAATCGAAAATGAGAGGTGGGTTAGGGTTTGAGAGTGATTTGGGGATTTAAAAGTGTAAAGGTAAAGTGAATAAAGTGATGGGTATAGTGGGGGGTTGTGGGGTTAAAGTATTAAAATTGGACCCCAACAATTAACATGATGTATAAAACAACCCAACATGGTATTTTAAAGGCATTTTTCAAAAATGCACCAAACTTCCACTAAATTCATATCATCCTCATAATTAACAATCAATACAAATAATTCATGTTAACACCCCATTTCCCAACATGCATAACATGCACCTTGAAATGCAACCCCGGGTCATGCCTACAATGTGACTAAGCACTTCAACATGATAATTAATTTCAACACATAAATCAATTATCAACATAATTCATCATATAAACATAATTATTGCTCAAATTGCAATTGATTAATTTTGGGGCATCACAATACTCCCCTACTTATAAGATTTCGTCCTCGAAATCGCATGCAATTATGCAATGAAACTAAACATAAATCATACCAGAAAATAGTTCCGGGTAATGCTGCATCATATGCCGTTCCGTCTCCCACGTAGCCTCCTCGACACCCTGACGATCCCACTGAACTTTGACCATCGGTATAACCTTGCTTCGTAATCTGCGATCCTCACGATCCAGAATTCTGATTGGTCGCTCAACGTAGGATATATTTGAGTCCATCTGCACTTCAGTAGGCTGTAATACATGAGACGGGCCTGGCTCGTACTTCCGCAACATAGAGGCGTGAAAGACATCATTAATCCCAGATAAAGACGGCGGTAGAGCCAAACGGTAAGCCAATGTACCGATACGCTGCAATACTTCATACGGCCCAACATACCTCGGAGATAACTTCCCCCGCATACCAAAACAAACTACACCCCTGAAGGGTGAGATTTTCAAGAAGACCTTATCTCCTACTTGGAATTCTAGTGGTCGTCGCCGCTTATTGGCATATGCTACTTGCCTATCCTGGGCCGCTTTCATCTTCTGGTGTATCAACTTAATCTCGTCTTCCATATCCCTGATCATATCCGGTCCTCCGACCGCTTTACTAGTCAAGTCCTCCCAATACAGCGGTGACCTACATCATCGTCCGTAAAGAGCTTCAAAAGGAGCCATTTGAATGCTCACATGATAGCTGTTATTACAGGAGAACTCTACCAATGGTAATGAATCTTGCCACGGAGTATCAAACTCCAATACACATGCCCTCATCATTTCTTCGAGCGTCTGTATAATACGCTCAGTCTGGCCGTCTGTCTGAGGGTGATAAGTTGTACTCAGTCTCACCTCTGTGCCCAAAGCTGTCTGGAGACCCTCCCAGAAATGTGAAGTAAATCTTGGGTCTCTGTCAGACACAATCAAGACTGGAACCCCGTGCAACCTCACCACATCCCGTACATATAATTGGGCCATCTTTAGATACGTGAAAGTCATACAGTAAGGGATGAAATGAGCTACCTTCGTCAGCCTATCCACGATCACCCAGATCGCATCAAATCCAGAGGCCGTCTTTGGCAAGTGGGTCACGAAGTCCATCAATATATGCTCCCACTTCCACTCTGGTACCTCTAAGCTCTTCAGCTCGCCACCAGGCCTCTGCCTTTCTGCCTTTACCTGCTGGCAGATCAAACATCTTTTGACAAAAGTTATAACATCACACTTCATGCGTCTCCACCAGAACTGGTCACATAAGTCCTTGTACATCTTTCTTCCTCGTGGGTGTATGCTAAACCTGCTGCTATGAGCACGGTGCAAGATCCCTTGATGCAACTCTGGTGCCCTCGGCACTACCCATCGGTTACCAAGCCTCAAGGAACCATCTTCTGCCACTCTGAACTTTGATGGTTGTCCTTGAAGTACTATCGATGACCATCTCTGAACCTCGTCATCCAACCTCTGGGCTTTCCTGATAGCCTCAAATATGTCTGGCTCAGCTAATAAGGTTGACACTCGCACCAGCGATGTGTCCACATCAAAATCATAGCCCAGATGGCAATAAGAAGTCATCATAGCTGATAAACTCATGGCATCCTCAGCAGTACTCTTCACCTTCCGACTTAAGGCGTCTGCTATCAAATTTGCTTTACCAGGATGGTACTCAATCTCACAATCATAATCCTTGAGTAAATCCATCCATCTTAAACGACGTACCATACAAGTAATGCCTCCAAATCTTCAAGGCAAATATAATGGCCGCCAGCTCCAAATCATGGACTGGATACCTAGCCTTATGCGGCTTCAACTGCCTCGATGCATAAGCTACCACATGCTTATCTTGCATTAGTACACAGCCCAAACCTTGCAGTGATGCATCTGTGTACAAGTCAAACCTCTCATTCTCAGAAGGAATTACCAATACTGGTGCTGTCGTCAAACGCCGCTTCAATTCTTGGAAGCTTTCCTCACAAGCTTCGGACCAATAAAGCGGGACTCCTTTCTGAGTCAGTTGTGACAGCGGCTTAGCGATCTTAGAAAATACCTCGACGAAACGTCGGTAATAACCCGCTAAACCAAGGAAGCTCTGTATCTCGGGTACAGAAGTGGGTGCAGCCCACTCCATCACATCTTCAATCTTCCTGGGATCCACAGATATCCCACTGCTAGATATAACATGGCCCAAGAACACCACACTGCTCAACCAGAACTCGCACTTGCTAAGCTTTGCATATAACTGATGATCCCTAAGGATCTGGAGTACTGTCCGCAAGTGCCTTACATGCTATTCTTCAGTCCGAGAATAAATGAGTATATCGTCAATAAAAACAATGACGGACTGATCCAAATACTTTAGGAACACCCTGTTCATCAGGCTCATAAAAACAGCTGGGGCATTCGTCACCCCAAAAGGCATGACTAGGAATTCATAGTGCCCATACCTAGTCCTGGATGCTGTCTTCTGAACATTATCTTCCCATACTCGAATCTGATGATACCCCGACCTCAGATCGGTCTTACTGTAGAGCCTCGTACCCTGCAGCTGGTCAAACAAATCATCAATCCTCAGAAGTGGATACTTATTCTTTACCGTGGCTTTGTCCAGTTGTCTGTAATCGATGCACAGACGCATCGAACCATCTTTCTTTTTGACAAATAGGACTGGTGCACTCCAGGGCGTATGTAACCCTTATCAAGGAGCTCTTGCAACCGAATCTTTAACTCCCTTAGCTCCACTGGTGCCATCCGATATGGGGCACGAGAAATGGCAGACGTCCCCGGTAGTAACTCAATTCCAAACTCGACATCTCTCGTCGGGGGAAATCCGGGAATCTCCTCCGAAAAAACATCAGCAAATTCCGCCACTACGGGCACATCTTCTGCCTTTAAATCTTCTTTCTTCTCCGTAACATTGATAGCATAGATGAGATATCCCCTATGGCCTCGTTCCAATATCTGTGCCATCTTGATAGCAGATATCAACGGGATCTTTGCACGGAAACCATCCCCATAGAATGTCCACTGGACTCCCATATCAGACCTTAATCGGACAGTCCTCTGCCTGCAGTTCACAACCGCCTGATACCTGTTCAGAACATCAATGCCTACGATGCAGTCAAAGTCTGACATTCCCAGAACAATCAAATATGACCTTAGTTCGTTATCCTCAAAATAAATGAGGCCGTCATAGACAATCTGATCAGCAATCAAACTTCTTCCAGCGGGTGTCAAGACTACAAGAGGTGTGGGCGACGGAGAAGTGCATATGTGGTGCCTTTCCACAAAAGTTGCCGACACAAAAGAATGTGACGCACTTGTGTCTATCAATATAAAAGCAGGGTGCGTAAATAAAAGACGCGTACCCGCTATCACTTCTTCCGGAGCCGCTGTAGCCTGCTCCCTTGTCAATGCATAAACCTGCCCCTGAGGTGGTCCCATAGGCTGACCTCCATACTGCCTCGGTACATACGGTGGCCTGTGCTGCACTGCTCTGTCCGCAGGCCTCCCCGCAGAATTCTGTTGTCCCTCCCGATTGGGACATTGCCGAGCAAAGTGGCCCTTATTGCCACAAACATAACAACCGACGCAGTCTTTCGTAGAATGTGTTTGCCCACAAATAGAGCACCGAACCTTCCCAAATCTGTCTCCCTGAGACTGTCCTCTTCCCGACGGGGCATCATTCCTACGGCTTCCTTTCCAATGATTCTCGGGCCTCTTACCACTAAACCTCGAAGCCGATGTGTTCCCCCTTGGCTTGAACTGATCACCCATTGGCCTCAAATTATCAGAAGTGGATCTCTGAGGGGGTGCTGGAGGTGGCACGGCATCAGGATATGCACCAACTCCCAGTTCGGCTAGCTCAGCCCGTGAAAGGGCGTCATCAAAGCAAGCAGGGCCATAAGTGATCACCCTGTCATACAGTTCAGGCCTCAAGCCTTTCATGAAGTTCCTCATCTTTGCTTGAGTACTTGCGGCGATGTGAGGTACACATCTGAGTAAAGAACAGTGATGAAGAGCATAGTCTGACACAAGCATGTTACCTTGCTTGAGGTTAGTAAACTCATCCTCCTTAGCCTGTCATGCAGCAGCTGAAAAATAGCGGGTCAGAAACCGAGTTCTGAACAGCTTCCAGTTTATTTCCTGTCCCTGAGCCTCTTGCTCTATCACTGTGGTCTTCCACCACATCAGCGCCTTCTTGGCCAATTGGAACTCCGCTAGCCTTATCCAGGCTGACTTAGCACAAGGAGCCGCCACAAATATCTGTTCGATCCTCTCTAACCACTCCTCAGCCTGTTCCCCTGTCTCAGTTCCTTCGAACATCGGGGGTCGGTACGTCAGGAACTGAGCCAAACTTAGCTCCCCGGGTAGTAACTGTTGCTCAGAGGGTTCTTCACCCAAGGCTGGCGGTGGTAGGGGATTGGTACGTCCAGCACTTGCATTCACACTCACCGTGTCTCCTATGTCGATATTTGCTGCCATACTGCAAGACAAGGGTTAACAACAACACCCAAAAGCAGTTCATATAATACATCGTTAGATAAACAAAACATGTTAGTATAACATCATGTACTTCATATGCAACACATGTACAAAACATGTTTAAAAGAAGTACCTAGCCAACTTATTGTTAAGGCTACCCTTCACTCATTCTCGGTTATCTAATCACTGCTGTGATACCACTAATGTAGGGTCTTCCTACCTTAACATCATTATAATCACATATTATGGACTAATCATGCATTCATATCATCTTAGGGTTCCGGTTGTAGCTTGGAGCTAATAGAATTACAGGCCAAAAATAAAATTTCAAACTTAATAATTACATTCCCAAAAATGAATGCTAACATTATAGGTTTAGAATACTCCTAGAGTAGAGACATCAAAATCCTGTATCCTATATTCTTTCATGCTCCTTTTAGCTCACTGCCTCAACCCGACCCTTAGCATTTCAGTCCAAAAGTGTACCTACATGAACAATCCATCATGAGCATGTACATCATTACTTAACATCATAAAGATAATGGCATATAAATAAATGCATGGAAATAATCGTAATATATACTTCCTGGTTAATCGCATTAACCCACTTTGGTTGTCCCTGTTTCATAGTCATTCCATTTGCCAGAATAAAATGATAGTCAGAAGAATTATGCAACTATAGCAAATAAATTCTTGCAATTGTTAAATGTATTTTAAAATTCCAAGATGATTTATATAATCAAAAATTTATAATAAAAAGAGATTGTAAGTCAGCTAAATTTATGTTTACTAAAGATTTTAAACATGATGTCTCTAAATAAATGTTTGCTCGTTAGCAAGCTCATTTAGCTCCATTTGATTTTGATATAATATATAAAAAGGGTGAAGAAATGTGATGCCCGAAATTAATCAATTGCAATTTGAGCATTAATTATGTTTATATGATGAATTATGTTGATAATTGATTTATGTGTTGAAATTAATTATCATGTTGAAATGCTTAGTCACATGGTAGGCGTGACCCGAGGTTACATTTCAGAGTGCATGTTATGCATGTTGGGAAATGGGGTGTTAACATGAATTATTTGTATTGATTGTTAATTATGAGGAAGATATGAATTTAGTGGAAGTTTGGTGCATTTTTGAAAAATGCCTTTAAAATACCATGTTGGTGTGTTATACATCATGTTAATTGTTGGGGTACAATTTTAATACTTTAACCCCACAACCCCCCACTATACCCATCACTTTATTCACTTTACCTTTACACTTTTAAATCCCCAAATCACTCTCAAACCCTAACCCACCTCTCATTTTCGATTTTGAGCAAAAGTGGAAGGAGAAATCTTCACAAAACCTTTGTTTGTGAGATTTATTGTAGGATTTGGAGTCCTTAAGAGGTATGGAACCCTTCCTAAAGTTTTTATGATGTTTGGTTTAGAAATGGTTTAGCATTTTAAGTTTCTATGTGGGTTTGTTTAAGTATGTGTTATATGTTGTTGGGGTATGATTTTTGAATTGTTTTATGTGGGTTTTGGTGAGTTATGATGATGTTTGTGTTGTTGGAAAGTTTGGGTTTGAAGGGTATGAGGACGAGCTTGAAAAATGCTCAAACAAAATGGTGATTTTTCGATGTACAGAGATCGGCGATCGATCGCCCGTTTTTGGCGATCTATCGCGAGCCAGCAGTAGGCTCCAGAACCCTTTGGCGATAGATCACCACTTTTGGGCGATCGATCGGTGAAGCTGGCAATTGATCGCGCCAAAAGTGGTGATCGATTGCCGAAGACGCAAAATTTCAGCAACGGGCAGTGTGATCTCGCGATCGATCGGGACATCTCAGCGATCGATCGCGAGACACATAATTATGTGTTTTTGATTATTTTGTGGGATTTTTGGATATTGGACTATATTTAGCTTCTAATATCGATTTGTATGGTTGTGTAGAACCATCCCAGGTACCCACAGCTTCAAGGAGATAAAGTTCTCCGACTCCTCCACTTTTGGAATTAAGGTACGTAAGAAGCGTACGGGCATCGAACGGTAACACATTTCTATACTCTGACTATGCAATGATTGCATAAGTATTTACGATGTTTATGATGATGATGTTTATGATGAATGAAGATGATATGATGTTCATGATGATGATCATGATAAGTAAGTTTATGATGATGATGTTTATGATGAGTAAAGATGATGTGATGTTAATGATGATGATCATGATAAGTAAGTATAAGATGATGATGTTTATGATATGATGATGATGTATGTGTTTAACTCTGTTATTGAGAATGGTTGAGTGTACTGGTAGTTGTTATGGGAAAGCGAGGAAGGTACTTACCGCTGACATAGCTAGCGAGGAGATTACATCCGCTATCAAGGTGTAGCGAAGGGTAATCACAGTACCGCTATATGTCGAAGCGAGGGGTCCAATTGTTCCGCGGACATAACAAGACCAGAAACATCCCCATTTCTCAATAACATCGTGGATTGTGAGCATATATGTGAAGTATGATTTTAATCATTATGTCAAGAACTAATGGTTATATGCATGACTATGAAACAGGGACAACCAAAGTGGGTTAATGCGATTAACCAGGAAGTATATGTTACGATTATTTCCATGCATTTATTTATATGCCATTATCTTTATGATGTTAAGTAATGATGTACATGCTCATGATGGGTTGTTCCTGTAGGTACACTTTTGGACTGAAAGGCTAAGGGTCGGGTTGAGGCAGTGAGCTAAAAGAAGCATGAAAGAATATAGGATACAAGATTTTGATAGTCTCTACTCTAGGAGTAGTGTAAACCTATAATGTTAGCATTCATTTTTGGGAATGTAATTATTAAGTTCGAAATTTTATTTTTGGCCTGTAATTCTATTAGCTCAAAGCTACAACCGGAACCCTAAGATGATATGAATGCATGATTAGTCCATAATATGTGATTATAATGATGTTAAGGTAGGAAGACCCTACAACAAAATTCTCTTCCAGACTTTTTGACTCGTGAATATTTAAATGCTTGAAATATTTTCAGGTATGAGTCAATCTAATAGAGGAAATTCCTCTTATAGAGGAAGGGGTGGCCGAGGAGGCCGAGGACAAATTCCAGAGCATATTATAGCTCAACATGGACCACGTAAGCTTATAGCTAAGAATTTACCCCAAGAGCAGGATCCTTGATATCAGGAATTCCTTGCTTTTAAACAGCAGAAAGAGGGTAATATCCCTGAAACATAAACAACAGCATCATATGCTAATATCGTTAATAACGATGAAGGAGAATCACATAATTTTATCAAAAATGATTCTCAGGAAATCATATTTTTCCTTGAAGATATTGATCTGAAATGGGGCAATGAACCCTGGAAGATTATGAACAGGTATATTGACACTGCATCATTTGCCTATGGGACTTATAAGTCACGAAATTATTATGAGCAATTACTAATAAATAATTCATGCGATATTACGCGATTTCCTTTAAATCAAAAGGAAAACTTTACATTCAGTAAAATTATTATCAAACGAGTAATAACTCCGACCGAATGGGGAATATCACCTCTTAAGGAAAAAGAATTTGCTTTTCCTAATAATCAAATGATTAAATATAATTATTGGGACTATGTTGAAGCCTTTCATAAAGTCTTCTTCTATGAAAACAATAGAAAACGACATTCGTGGTTTATAAAAATTTGTACTGAAGTATATAAACATGATATACCAAATTGGTTTATAAATTGGTGGGGCAAATATGGCACTACTCATAAAATTTTACCAGAAATTTATAAAACCTATTTTGATGAATGGATTGATTTATCTCCCAAATTAATTCAATTACAACAACAAAGTTCTGGTATAACTAGAATAGCATCTTTCTATTTCTTTGTTGAATTTTCTATTCCTTGGCTTTGGAAATGGACGCCAGAAGTGTCTTATACTGACACTCATATCCCCTGCCTTAAAAGGAATTTTTATTCAAAATTTTGGGATAAAATGTTAAAGGAAAACCCAGATACCAAACAAATGTTTGGAATGGATACTTTAGAACTGATTGCGGATACCATTGCCACTTATCAAACGGATAAATATGGCACTACTCATAAAATTTTACCAGAAATTTATAAAACCTATTTTGATGAATGGATTGATTTATCTCCCAAATTAATTCAATTACAACAACAAAGTACTGGTATAACTGGAATAACATCTTTCTATTTTTTGTTAAATTTTGTATTCCTTGGCTTTGGAAATGGACGCCAGAAGTGTCTTATATTGACACTCATATCCCCTGCCTTAAAAGGAATTTTTATTCAAAATTTTGGGATAAAATGTTAAAGGAAAACCCAGATACCAAACAAATGTTTGGAATGTATACTTTAGAACTGATTGCGGATACCATTGCCACTTATCAAACGGATAATTTTGTTAAAAATTCGTTTGAGCAACCTTCACCATTCGAACATATTGCTCGAAAATGCCGAATGAAATCCGAGGTAATGACTAAGGAGAAAATGATTGAAGAATATTTGGAAGCAATGAAGAAGGATATATTAACCAGATTTGATGATGATAACATGTCTGGAAAATCAATTTCTGAAGATTTACAGGATGCCCAGGATCCCAATATTCCTTTCGATGATATTTTTGAAACATTCAAAGCCACCATGATGGAAACTGGGTCTACTGGATCCACCTCAAAAGATAAAGACAAGGCTTTATGAAAAGAAGATGCTGATTCCGCATTATCCGGCTCAAATGGCAGACATACTTTAGTGGATATGACTAAAGTGGCATATTTCTTTAATAAAGTATTGTACGATGGAATATATTCCATCCATTATCTTATTATTTTATTTTAGTGGGTCTTCTGTTGTAAATTAGTGTGGTTCCTATTTTTACTTTTTATTATTAGTCTGTACTATTTTTATTTTGTGTTTAAAGTCCGGATTTGAAGTCCGATGTTCCACTCCTATATAAGGAGCTTTTATTTTCTTTGTTTGACAGACTGAAAATCATCCACTCTTTGTAATATTCTCGTTCAAATTAATAACCAGTTTGCTTTTGGTTACAACTATTGTTATTCTGCTCTTCATTTCTGTAAGTATTCTTTTATCTTTATTTTTTTGTATTATAAAATTATGATAAGCTAAATAATTATTTGTGTTAACTTAAATCTCATTTACTTACTTATGCCTTGAATTGGTCCTTATGTATCTTATGAATAAATCATTCTAGGTTTGAATATTAAAACTGGCATTTAAGAACTATTGTACTATTGCCCGCTTATGACGAGGTGTGTCGATTAGGGTGTTTTTGTACTGTTATAGTTCAAGGATTGACGGTTTTTATATTCTGTAGAAGTCCTAGGTTCATGACGAATTCATAGGAGGTCTCGAATGGTATCAGAGCCATCTTGGTATTAAGATAAGTAGAAGATGATGAGAGTTAACACAAGTAGCCTTATTCAAATGAATTTAAACCTTATCAAGAAACAGAATACTGTTAAGAACAGTATGGTACAAGAATATGATGTACCTCAGAATTTAGAATCATTGAATAGATGGACAATTCCTAAAATTGAACCTAAACTTATATATAAGTTAGGAGCTTTTGAAAGATTAGGAATTAAACAAATTGTTAAAACTACTGAAGAAGCAGTATCATTAAATAATGACGAAATGGTTTTAAAATTACTTAGTGAAAAGGATATTTTGCCTTATATGGAAACTCATAAATTTCTTCACATCGGATTAGTGCAAATTGCTTTTAAACCTTTAACCTTAGAAGGATTACCAGAAAGCTTTATAGCAGCTTTAAGAGATGGTAGAAATTTAAATTGTAAACAATCTTTGATTGGAATTATTCAATCTAGTTTGGCTCATGGCCCTGTTTATTTTGATGTTTATCCAAATTTACAATTATCATTATCTGATATTAATATATTTGATGTTTTAACATTAAATGTTAAAACTCATGGTTATAATTATGCTCCAGGAACTGAAATAATTTGTATCTGTTATCGTATTTATTATAAACCTTTGCATACATTAAATCCTCAATGTAGGAGAATGGATAAACCAATTAATGAAACAATATTAATTGAAACTAATTTTAGTAGATCAAACATTACAACACGTAGAGCTATTAAATGGGATGAAATTATTTTCCCTGACAATTGGACAATTGAACATGCAATTCATGTTCAAACCAGAATTCAAAACAATTTGGTTGATGTTATATAAACCAATGATGGTTCAATTCAATTACAATTTGAACCAAATAATCAACAAAAATTATTACAATCTATACCTAGATCTTTAAGATCTAAATCATCCAAGTCATATTTATCTTTTTCTCATATATCTCCAATGGTGGAAAATAATTTTCCTCATAGAGCTTCCACATCTACTGTGCCGAATCCAATTGATAACTTACAACATGAAAGGATAAGTAAATTATATATTAACCAGACAATATAGTCAGAGGATTAAAAGAATCAAAAATAACTGAATCAGAAATGAATTTCTCTTTACGAATAATACACCCAAAAAAGATTTTAGCCCTGGATCTAGTGCCAGACAGAAAATAAAAAAATGAATTTAATCAACCTAAATGGGAACAATTTAGAAAATAGTTTTTTGACAATATTTCAAAAGAAAAACAAACTTTGTTACATAATGTATTTTATAAATTCTGTTCTGATCAAAATTCTTATATACCATTTATACCATGGTTTATATCTACATATGTTGGACCTTATATTCAAGTATTAGAAAGGACATATAAACTTTCAAACAGAAATATTTTGAAAAATCTATATCCTCCTCAACAACCTTTTGAAATTGAAAAGGAAGGAACGATTCTTAATTTTGCAGCATTTTAAAAATTATTGGAAAATGAAGCTTTGCAAATTACTTGTCAACATATTAATAAATTATTAAAACAACAAAATTATACAAATCTGTTCCTTATTATATTAGGAGAGCAAATTAATTTGTTACACAATCGTATTGAAATTATTAATAAACATATTACTCAGATACAACCATCAGTGTCTATGACACCACCATCAGAAGTTATACTTGTAACCCCTAGCATACAACCTCCACCTGAAATCAAAGATTTTAAATTAAAATCAATGATTGAGTTGGAAACATTTTTAAATAATAAATTTAAAGATTTAAATCTTTCAGTTTCAGTTCTTGATAATGATTTACAAGAACAAATGGAGACTACTCAAGATCATAAAAAAGTTTTTCATGATCAAATTAATAAATTAAAAAATAAATGGGTTGATCGACCCACACAACGATTATTTTATTATAGTAGACATTCTCCTATGGATACTCTGCATGAAGAAACAGAGTATATTGTTAATAATAGTTATAGTGGTAAACATATTTATGAATGGAATCTTGATGGATATCCTGATAAACAAATTTATAACGTAGCTCATAGGATGCTAATGTATTCTACTATTTGCAAAAGTAATGGCAATAATGATAAAACTATTGCTAATATGATTATTGCTGGATTTACTGGTCAATTAAAAGGTTGGTGGGATAATTATTTAAACCTAGCTAATAAAGAGGAAATTATGAATACAGTTAAACAAGAAAATAACAACATTGTAGAAAATGTTGTCTACACTTTAGTTGTTAATATTATTGATCATTTTACTGGACGATATTCTGAACAAAATGAAAATATTCGAACCCTTTTACAGAATTTAAGACGTAAAACACTACCTGGTTTTGAATGGTATAAAGACACATTTCTCAATAGAGTTATGAAATTACAAGATTGTAATAGTTCACATTGGAAATCTAAATTTATTGATGGCTTACCTCATCTCTTTGCTGAAAGAGTTAGGAAAAATCTTAGAAAGGATCATATTAATATTCCTTATGATTCATATACATATGGAAAACTTATTGGCACATGTGTCCAAGAGGGATTAGCCCTATGCAACGAAATTAAATTAAATCAACAAATTAAAAGACAAAATTTGTCTGAACGAAAACAATTATGACAATTTTGTGAACAATTTGGTATGGACATGCCCACACAGAATAAAATTTATTCTAAAAATAAAACATTCAAAAATGATAAAAATTTACAAAAACCTTATTATAAGAAAATAAGAAAATATTCTAAAAAAAGTTAGATCAAAAGAGTGAAAGGAAAAAATTTAGACAATCAGCTAAAAAATCTAAAAAAACAAGATATAACTTGTTTTAGATATGGTCATCAAGGTCATTATGCTAAAAGATGCAAAATGAAAGAAAAAATTAATAATTTAGATATCCCTGGTAATATTAAGGATGCTTAATACAATATTAGTACACTCATCTGATAGTTCTGATTATTCATCAGACTCATCTTATGATTCGAATGATTCATATGAATCAAAACATCTTCAGGTTTTAGAGAATGAATCTAGTCATTCAGAAACAGATTGTTGTCAACCTTGTTCTATTGTGACAACCCTGTATTAAGACTATTTCAGATACATCAAATGATTTACATTATAAAATATTATCACAATTTCAAGATTTAAATATAAATACTTTAACTAATACCAATATATTAGAATTTCTCAAATTAGTTAAAGACCCCGAGTTAAGATATAAATTAATTGATCAAATGGAAGATATTCCTTCCACTTCAAATAATATTCCTCGGAATAATATTGTTAGTTCCAGTAATCCATATTCCATGACATAAGTTTATAAGCTTCTAAGACAAAGACAATCAAATGATACCCCCACTTCAATAAATGATTTATTTATAGAGATTGATAATCTCAAACAAGAAATTAAATTTCTTCAACATGAAAATAAACTATTTGATACTCGAATTTCTAAATTAGAAGATAATCAAACTTCTAATTCTCCAATTACATCTCCAAAATTTCCTGATAAAGATAATTTTCAATTACCACCAGAACATGATTTTCTGGCAACATTAGAAATTCTAGTTGCTCAAAAATGGTATACTCAGATTACTTTATTAATTGATAATCATTTTTCCAAAACATTTACGGCACTTATTGATAGTGGTGCAGATTTAAATGTTATTCAGGAAGGATTAATTCCTACTAGATATTACACCAAAACAACTCATAGTTTATCACATGCTGCTGGACAGAAATTAGATATCCAATATAAACTTCCCCAAGTTTCTATATGCATTAATCGAACATGCATAAAAACTAGCTTTTTATTAGCTAAAGATATTACTAACCAAGTCATACTTGGATCTCCCTTTATTACCCAATTATACCCAATTACATATATTGATAATTTAGGTATTCGTGGTACCTTTGAAGGAAAAAACTATTTTCCTAGAATTCTTAGATGCTCATTCTCCACGATATATTAATATTATACATGATCACATACAAAATAAAATTCACCAATTACAATTTTTAAAATTTGAAGTGAATACAATCACAATAAGTGATCAGTTACAAAATCCTAAATTACAGGAAAAAATTAACTTAATTGCACAACAATTTTCTTTATAAATTTGTAGTGATCACCCCAATGCTTTTTGGAATCGAAAAAAAGCATATTATCTCTTTACCTTATGAGAATGATTTTAATGAAAAATTAATCCCTACAAAAGCTAGACCATGTAAAATGAGCTCTGAATATTTAGAATTATGTAAAAAGGAAATTGAATCCTTATTACAGAAGAAGTTAATTAAGCCTTCTCAATCTCCTTGGTCTTGTACTGCTTTCTATGTTAATAAAAAGAGTGAACAAGAACGTGGAGTTTCCAGATTGGTTATTAATTATAAACCATTAAATAAAGTCTTAAAATGGATAAAACACCCAATCCCTAATAAAAAAGATTTATTAGATAGATTATATGATTCTCTCATATTTTCAAAATTTGATTTGAAATCAGGATATTGGCAAATACAAGTCAATCAAAGTGATACTTATAAAACTGCTTTTAATGTTCCGATAGGACATTATGAGTGGAATGTGATGCCTTTTGGTTTGAAGAATGCACCTTCTGAATTTCAACAAATTATGAATTATATTTTTACTCCTTATAGTGAGTTTATAATTGTTTATATAGATGATATTTTAGTATATTCTAAAACAATTGATTTACATATAAAACATTTAGATATGTTTAAGAAAATTATTGTTCAAAATGGATTAGTTATTTCTAAACCTAAAATGTCTTTATTTCAAACTGAGATAAGATTTTTAGGCCATAATATTAATAAAGGAAATATAATTCCCATTTCGCGTAGTATAGAATTTGCTTCTAAATTTCCAGATAAAATAATTGATAAAACTCAATTACAAAGATTTTTAGGAAGTCTAAATTATATTTCTGCTTCTTATAAGAATTTAACTCAAGACTCAGCTATCCTATATGATAGACTTAAAAGGTTCCTAAACCTTGTACTGATCAACATACTAAAGCAGTTCAAACTATTAAGCAAAAGGTAAAGTACTTACCATGTTTAATGATAGCAAATCCAAATTGGAATAAAATTATTGAAACAGATGCCTCTAATATTGGTTATGGAGGTATATTAAAACAAATAGATCCTATTTCAAAAAATGAATTTCTAATTAGATTTTATTCTGGCAAATGGAATGATAGTCAGAAAAATTATGCAACTATAGCAAAAGAAATTCTTGCAATTGTTAAATGTATTTTAAAATTCCAAGATGATTTATATAATCAAAAATTTATAATAAAAACAGATTGTAAGTCAGCTAAATTTATGTTTACTAAAGATTTTAAACATGATGTATCTAAACAAATGTTTGCTCATTGGCAAGCTCATTTAGCTCCATTTGATTTTGATATAATATATAAAAAGGGTGAAGAAAATTCTCTTCCAGACTTTTTGACTCGTGAATATTTAAATGCTTGAAATATTTTCAGGTATGAGTTAATCTAATAGAGGAAATTCCTCTTATAGAGGAAGGGGTGGCCGAGGAGGCCGAGGACAAATTCCAGAGCATATTATAGTTCAACATGGACCACGTAAGCTTATAGCTAAGAATTTATCCCAAGAGCAGGATCCTTTATATCAGGAATTCCTTGCTTTTAAACAGCAGAAAGAGGGTAATATCCTTGACACAGAAACAACAGCATCATATGCTAATATCTTTAATAACGATGAAGGAGAATAACATAATTTTATCAAAAATGATTCTCAGAAAATCATATTTTTCCTTGAAGATATTGATCTGAAATGGGGCAATGAACCCTGGAAGATTATGAGCAGGTATATTGACACTGCATCATTTGCCTATGGGACTTATAAGTCACGAAATTATTATGAGCAATTACTCATAAATAATTCATGCGATATTACGCGATTTCCTTTAAATCAAAAGGAAAACTTTACATTCAGTAAAATTATTATCAAACGAGTAATAACTCCGACCGAATGGGGAATATCACCTCTTAAGGAAAAGAATTTGCTTTTCAATAATAAAATAAAATAATATAAATAATAGATAATAATAATAAAATAATAATAATAATGATGATTATTATTATATAATAATATAATAATATTATTATATATTTATAATAAAAATATATAATTATCATATTATAATAATAAATATAAAATAGTAATAAAACAAAAATAAAATATATAACAAAAATAATAATAAAATAAAATAATATATAAATATATATATATATAATAATGGTAATATAATATTTATTTATACATACTTATAATAATAATATATATATAACATATAAATAATTACATTAATAATATGTATAATCATATATATGTAGATATAATTATATATATATATAATAATAATCTGTTAGGATCGGTCCGGAGTGTTTAGAAGGGGGTGAATGAACACTCCTTCTAAAAATTAATCCTTTGTGATTTCTTTCGGATTAGTGAAAGAAATCTGTTTCTTAATCAATTCTTGTACAGAACAGACCACTGAAAGTATAAGTGCGGAATGGTCTGTTCTTGTATATGTAAGAACGGCTCGATGGCTAGTATGAAAGAACAAGTGCAGAAATAAGATACACATGATGTGTTTCTGGAAGTTCGAAGGTGGTGTAATCCTTCTACGTCTCCCCTTCTTCCAATTAAGGAAGGTTTATACTATAAGACTTTGATTTATACAATCCTGTTGTACAAACCCGATTCAGACTGGATTTACCTCACTACCAATCTGAAACTCCTAGTCACTCAATCTGCTCAGACACACTCTGTCTGACAGTTACAATATGTTTCTCACTTTCTGATTTTCAATACAGAATACACAAAATGCGCACAGTGATCCTAAATGATCAAATGTTACAAGGTAAACGTGCTTAAGAATGATTTCAGCTCGAGAGCTTCTGAGCTTGTAAGCTTGTGCTGTTTTTGCTTTCTTGTGCGTCTTTTTAATTGATCAGCGAGAGTCTTTGCAAGGGGTTGTTATATTCCCTTTGTTGCATCCTTTTATAGTTGTATGTACCAACGACATTATTTCCCTTAAAGTGCAACTTAGACTCTGCTTAAACTCTGAGTAGGCTTCAGTCTTCTTCTTCAGGATACTTGCCGTTCTGGTTCATACTTTCGGCGACTGTCAGGTAAGCTACTCTTGGTCTTCTTACCTTTTATGGCAATCTTCAGTCTTTGGTCCTTTGTAGCATTAATTACAACATTAAATGCTACAATAAATAGCCGTTAATGATTCGGACCGATGAGCCATTCTTTATGTATCCTTGACTGCTCTGATCTGATAAAGATTGAGATCGATCTGAAACATCGATCTGGTCAGTCTGAAATCCATCGATCCGGTCTGATATATAATATGCCTTATCAGCTTGTTCTATTTTGAGCTATTGATCTGGTCAGTCTGATTACCCTTGATCCGGTCTGATATGCTTTGTCATCTTATCAGCTTGATCTGTTTTGGGCGATCGTTTTGGTCAGTCTGATTTCACTCGATCCGGTCTGATATGTTTTGTCATCTTTAAAATCTCATCGATAAGATCCGGGACTAACAAGTTCCCCCTTTTTGATGATGACAAAACCTAGCTTCTAAGTCTTTTTAACCAGTCTGATAAGAACTCTGAAGCGAAAACTTTCGGATCGATTACTTTCTTTTTGTTCAAAATAAATGAACATTATTTCGTTGGATCGATTAAGCCTTTATTAAAGTTCAAAATAAATGAACAAGGACTTAATAAAGAAGGATTTTATTGATCACCAAAAATCCTAAATACAGACAGTCTGAAAATATTATTTTCTAGAAGACTGAGACGGAGGCGGCCTGAAGTCTTTCTTCTTTTCCCCCTTTTTGTCAGCAGCAATCTCTTGAAGAAAGTCAACAACTTGTGCTAGCTGCGCGCTGATAGCGTCAAGACGAACGTCTTGAGCGCGGAGGGAATTGGCAACAGATGCTCTGACTTCAGTGGCTAGTTCGATCTGCTCTTTTCTCAGACTGTTCTTATAAGAGGCTTGTTGAGAAAACAGATCGTTTATGCCTCGCTGAAGGCTTCCGATACTGGCAGTCATCTTCTCTTTGAATGAATCAAAGTCCAAAGCTGTAAGCCTCTGACCTTGATGAACTTCGAGAATGCGTTGAGATAGTGACAAGCAGTTGTCAGAGAGGTGCTGAAGAGTCCTTGCCAGAAATGGAGGTGCATCAGATTGTTAGATGGGAGAGCGATCTGATGAAGACAAAGCCTGTTCATCGTCTTCAGCAACCGGGACAAGTGAAGATACAGCAACTTGGTGACTTTCGGACCGGATCAAGGTGACCAGATCCGAAGAAAATGTGTGAATGAAAGCCATATCTTCATCTGATTGGACTGGAGGAGTGCTGGGTCTGGAGGGCTCCTCAATCTGGAGAGCTGCAACAACGGTGGACACCACCAGATCCGGATCGACGAATTCTGAAGCGCCAACTGTTGCCAGTTCTACTGTTGGACTGATTTGAACGAGGGAGACTGATGACCCCAAAGGAATAGATGTTGTTGGAGAGTCCAACAAGACATTCAATGGTTCATCATCTGGCACAGACGGAGCATTAGGAAATGGCTGCTCTGCTGTCTGTTCTGGTACTTGCTCTGCAGTCTCATCCGCTGCTTGCTCGGCTGTCTGGTCTGCTGCATCAGAAGGAATAACCTCAACGAAAGGTTCTGCCATAGTCTTGCTTGCAGAGGGATGATTCGGGCTGGTTGCTGGAGTGGATATACTGAGCTTCTGTCATTGAAAACGGACAGCTAAGTGAAGAGCATGAACATCCATCTCGAGTTGAGCAATAACAGCCCCATCATCTCTGGCAGTTGGAGCAATCGGATCAAAGTTCTCTTTCTTAGCAGCTAGGATCAGAGTGGCCAGACTGAATCTTTGATTAGCCGTAAATAGCTCTTTGCGCTGCACGGCAAGCCGAACATCATCAGTCTCTGTTCCTTTCAGAACTTCCTCTTCCATCTTCTTTAGTCTGCTCAACTTACCGAAGAATAACTCAATGTGGTTGATAGTCCGGTACTGGACATATTCATCAAAGACCACAATGAGTGCCTTCACCTTCTCATCAACATCCTCCATAGCGATGTCGATGGATGTCTGCGCTGCAGATTTGGGTTTAGAGGAGAGGGGTTCGGAGAGAATGGCTTTTCCCTTGCCGGTGGAGGAAGGGGACTTGATCCCTGATTGGGTATAATCTCCCAACTCAGTGATAACTATTCCTTTGACCGTGGGAATGGCAGAGGGAAGTCTAACGGTGACTTTGGGTGCAAGGGTTGAAGCTTGTGAAGGTTGGATGGAAGGTTGGGGTGCAGGGGTGGCTTTAGTTGGAGGCAATATGAGTAAGGCTTTGAGGGGTAATGTTTTGCTGGGCTTGGTAATCTGGGTTCTTGGCTTTTTGGGAAGTGGCTTGGTTGGTGGCGAGGGAGCAGACTGAGTTTCTTCCGAATCAGTCTGGATGGTCAGTTTGCGCTTGACGCGAGGTTTGCGCGCAACAGCTTGTTCTTCGCCCTTCTCAATCTTGACTGCAGCTAGAGTAGCAGGAGTAGGCGGAGCACTCTTGGACTTCAGCAATGCTAGTCCTTTGGAGTTTAGAATCTTAAAGGGGCTGAGAGCGGACTGCTTTCCCAGCTCGATGTCCAAAGACTCCAGTAGCTTGCTGAGAGGAACATCAAAGCATACAGCTTGTTTCGATGCAATCACCGTTTCTAGCAGAACTCCAAACAGAATCACGGACCAGTTCATCTTCTGTCCGGATATTATAGCCGCCATAGCCCTGAACTTCTCTGCGGTTACAGCGTCAAAACTTCCTGCCTTGCCCAAAATAGGCTTACCCACTATTTCGCACAGCACCTGGAAATGGAAGAGCATTTCCTTCTTCTTGAACGAGGGTTGTAAGCGATGGCAAGAATAGATATTTTCCCTTGAAGATCTGAGAGTGACGCTTGAGGAATTTGTCCAAACTCTGTCAGTCCGGAATTGGGGAGGCCAAAGGTCTTGGCCAGCGTCATTGGCGATATCTCAAAGGATTTGCCCTTGACAGTAGTAGATATGGAGGTCTTTTTGGAGACGGCATTGGCGAATAGTTCGCGGATTTCTGATTCATAAACAACGGTGCCGCACTCCAGAAAGTTCCTTAAGCCAGATGATTCCAAAGCTCTGAAGATGGACACCATCTCTGCATCTTCTGCCCTGTAGATATCATTGAACTCAACGGAGAGAGAGTTATGAGTGATGGTAGCCATTGGAATGAAATTAAACGAATGTGAAGATTTAAGAGAGTGAGAGAATAAGAAAACAGATAGCGGTAATTTGTAAAAAAGTGAAATAAAATGAAATGTTCAGCCCGCTAAATAGGAGAGAGAAGACACGTGTCTTTATCTCGATGACTGATGAAAAGAAATTCAAAAATAAACGGTCAGGATAACAGATAGTTAAGGCGGTTAAATGCGATCAGTCCGGGCTGTTTTTGTGACAAAGATGTATTGACCAAACAGATCATGGGATAACATCAGATTGACATAGATCGGTCTGAAAGTTCGGACCGGTCTGTGTCTTTCTGAACATTGTATTATCGATTTGTGGTAACAAAAATCTTTAAGTGCGAAAGTAAGAGAACATCTAAACTATTAAGATAAGTCAATTAAACCAAGAATTTGACGAAAATAATTAAACTTAGCCTCTGGGAGCGGTTTGGTGAAGATGTCTGCTGCTTGCTGCTCTGTTGAGATGTGCTCGATCCGAATTTCCTTTTTGCCAACATGATCTCGAATAAAATGATGGCGTATATCAATGTGCTTTGTTCGAGAGTGCAAAACTGGATTATACGTTATATCGATTGCACTTGTGTTGTCGCAAAATATCGGAGAGTCAACAGCTTGGATGCCATAGTCTTTGAGCTGGTGTTGAATCCAGAGCATTTGAGCGCAACAGCTTCCAGCGGCTAGATACTATGCTTCAGCTGTGGATGTGGCAATCGATGTCTGCTTTTTACTGAACCAAGAGATCAATCTTTCACCTAGAAATTGACATGTTCCACTGGTGCTTTTACGATCAATCTTACACCCAGCGTAGTCTGCGTCGGAATATCCGATCAAGCTGAAGTTCGAATCTTTGGAGTACCAAAGACCAACGTTCTGAGATCCTTTTAAGTATTTCAGAATACGCTTGGCAGCAATAAAATGTGATTGCTTTGGTTCTGACTGAAATCTGGCGCACATACAGACTGAGAACATAATATCAGGCCGGCTCGCTGTAAGATACAATAGCGATCCGATTAGCCCTCTATACATGGTTACTTCAACTGTTGTTCCCCCTTCATCTTTGTCTAACTTGATTGTTGGACTCATAGGAGTTGATGCAGTTGAGCATGTTTCCATTCCAAATCTCTTGAGGAGCTCTTTGGTATACTTGGTCTGATTGATGAAAATACCATTGTTGAGCTGTTTTACTTGGAGACCCAAAAAGAATGAAAGTTCTCCCATCATGCTCATCTCAAACTGTCCCTGCATTAACTTAGAAAATTGCTCGCACAATTTGGGGTTAGTTGACCCAAAGATTATGTCATCAACATAAATCTGAACTAATAGGGTATGTTCCCCCTTAATAAATTTAAAGAGAGTTTTATCTACTGAGCCGATCTGAAAATCATGGTTCAGCAGAAATTGAGATAGAGTGTCATACCAGGCTCTTGGAGCTTGTTTCAGACCATACACTGCTTTATTCAGTAGATACACATGATTGGGATGCAAATGGTCCTGAAATCCAGGTGGTTGCTCAATGTAGACTTCTTCCTGAAGCTTTCCATTAAGAAAAGCGCTCTTAACGTCCATCTGATATACTTTGAAGTCTTTAAAGGCAGCATATGCAAGAAAGATTCGGATGGCTTCAAGTTTGGCGACTGGTGCAAATGATTCATCGAAGTCGATTCCTTCTTCTTGTCTGAATCCTTGTGCCACTAGTCTGGCTTTGTTTCTAACCACAGTTCCATCTGCGTCCAGCTTATTTCTGAAAACCCATGTGGTTCCAATGACAAGCAGATCGCTTGGTCTGGGGGTTAGACTCCAAACTTGATTTTGTTCGAATTGATTTAGCTCTTCTTGCATGGCCTTAATCCAGTTGAAATCAGTTAGAGCTTCATCGATCTTCTTAGGTTCCAGAGTAGAGATGAAAGCAGCATGTATGAATTCATCCATCATCTGTCCTCTGGTTCTGATCGGTGCAGAAGGACTACCAATCACTAGATTGGGTGGATGCTTCTTAGTCCATCGATAGCTTGACTCTGGATTGTCTGGTCCGGTCGGATGAGTAGTAGCAGCATGATCAGCATCTGCTTTAACATTTGAGTGAAGAACATCCGGATCAGCTCGATCTGAAGAAGCTTCAATGGCTTGATCCGGTCTGTCTGGTACTTCTGGTTCTGGTGGATTGTCTCTTGACCTGTTAGCTACAATCTCATCATCACTGTTAGCTTCGAGATGGATATTTTCCATCTGATTTTGAATTGATTCTTTGTTGCCCTCAACACATAAAGATTCATCAAAAACTACATGAACAGATTCTTCTACAGTTAAGGTTCGATTATTGAAAATTCGATAAGCTTTGCTAGTTGATGAATATCCTAAAAATTTTCCATTATCTGACTTAGCTTCAAATGCTGTAAGATGATTCTTACCATTGTTATGAACGAAGCATTTGCAGCCAAAAATATGAAAGTGAGAAATAGATGGTCTGTTACCAGTCCATATTTCATGTGGGGTAAGGTTCAGCTTCTTGTTGATCATGGACCGATTTTGAGTGTAGCAAGCAGTGTTTACAGCTTCTGCCCAGAACTTTTGCGAGATTCCAGAATCAGCAAGCATTGTTCTTGCTGCTTCCTTGAGCGTTCTGTTTCTTCGTTCTGCAACTCCATTCTGTTGAGGAGTTCGAGCGGCTGAAAACTCATGCTTGATTCCATGATCTTCTAGAAAGGATTCAAGATTCTGATTTGAAAACTCAGTGCCTTTGTCACTACGAATCCTGTCTATGCTGGATGATTTCTCGTTCTGAGTGCGTTTCAGCAGCTTGATCAACTTCGGACCGGTCTGATCTTTACTGCTAAAAAATATAGTCCATGTAAAGCGTGAGTAATCATCAATAACAACAAGAGTATACCGCATTCCCCCTAAACTTGTTATTGGTATAGGACCAAACAAGTCCATATGCAATAATTCTAAACAGCGGGAGGAGGATTTGGCATTCTTGTTTTTGAAGGATGATCTGATCTGTTTGCCCATTTGGCAAGCTTCGCAGATCTTATCCTTAGCAAAATCGATCTTGGGCAGACCGATAACTAAATCATGTTTACACAGGCTGGAAATGGTCTTAAAGTTTATATGATTCAAACGTTTATGCCACAGCCAATGTTTATTATCATTGTTAGCGATGAAGCAAGTAGGATTATCAGGTTGAGCATGATTCCAGTTAATCTTATATGTATTTCCATTCCTGATTCCTACAAGCATGGTTATACCGTCTGATGATTTAACAGTGCAAGTGTGTTTGTGAAATTCTACAGCATAACCATTATCACAGAGTTGACTTATACTAATCAGATTATATCACAGATTTTCTACTAATAGCACATCATTGATAATAATGTTACCATGGACAATCTTACCCTTGCCCACGGTCTTACCCTTTGAGTTATCTCCGAAGATGATCTTGGGTCCAGTACATTCTGTGACTTCAGACAGCAGCTCGATGTTTCCAGTCATGTGACGGGAACACCCACTGTCCAAATACCAGTCTGACGCGAGTTTCTTCGGTACCTGTCATCAAATATAATTATTGTTGGTACCCAATCCTATTTGGGTCCAGAACGGATTAGCCCTTTGGGAACCCACACCTGTATCAGCTTCAATGGCTTGTGTGTGTAAGGTGTGCTGTGTGCTGGTCTGTTTTGATGTTGTGTGTGATAATGTGTGCGCTGTGAAAACCTTTGATTCTCATATGGTAGTCTATATCTTCGTTGAATCGGTTTTGAATTATAGTAATTGTATTGTCTTCCTTGCCTTCGATCTTGCACCTTTGGATTTGGTCTGATAGACGCAAATCTTGCTGGTGCCTTTTCTTTGGCTTGGTCAACATAACCAATTCCTTTTCTCAGATTTTGATACACGTAAGAGACTCCTGTTTGAATCTTAGGTGCTTCAGTCTCATATACTGTGCTGGATTTAACAAATGTCATTTGTTTGACTTGGTTCTTTACCAGCAACAGCTCAGATTCATCTTTGGTGCATTCTTTGGTGTCAAAGCCTATGCCGGTGAAATCACCGACGTTTCTTTGAACCTCTTGTAGTTCTTCCAAGGATGTTCTGGATTTTGTCCATGTTTTGAATATATGAGAGAGCTTAGCATTTTGTGTGCTAATTCTCTTATTTTCTTCATGGAGCTGATCATAAGAGATTTTCAGCTTATTCAGCTCGATCTGGAGATTGTTGCACTCACCCTGCTCAGAGCAGCTTGGTTTGTTGTGCTCATCCATTTGATCACTGACTTTAGCTTTATTCTTCTCAAATGATTCAGCTAAGATCCTATAATCATTAGCCATGTCTTGCAGTGCGGACATGAACTCTTCTCGTGTAAATTCATTTGAGTCAAGATCATATACCTCGTCTGTCTGACTCATCTCTTCATCTGCCATAAGACATTGAATATCTTCTTCGCTTTCGCTGGAAGAATATTCAGAGCTTTCCGAGTCTGAGTCTGTCTGAGCCCATTTGCTGTTTCCCTCTTCAGCTACTAGGACTTTTTGGGATTTTCTATGATTCTTGCGGTCTTTGTATTGCTTCTTCTTCCTATCATCACGATGCTTCTCTTTCCGTTCTTCTTTCTTCGGTCTGGTGCAATCTGCAATAAAATGTCCGGTCTTACCACAATTGTAGCAAGCCTGATCGTTAACAGCATCATCTTTTCTTGATTTATAATGATGAGAGGGTTTGAAGTTCCTCTTATTCTTAGACATAAATAACATAGCATCATTACTTATCTGTTCAACGGATCGGTCTGATGTTGAGACGGTCTGGTCTGGAATGGCTGCCAGGGCCTTGTTTGGTTGAGAGATGAATGGCTCTGCTTCACCTCTGCTTATCAGTTCAAACTCATAGGCCTTAAGATCTGCAAACAGATCATGAAGTTCAACCTTGTTAAGGTCTTTTGATTCCCTCATGGCAATGGTCTTAACATCCCATTCCTTTGGCAGAGCTCTCATAACTTTCAGAGCGATCTCTCTGTTAGAATTTCCTTCCCCAGACCATTCAGTTCATTTATGATGCCAGTGACTCTTTCATCAAACTCATTTAGAGTTTCTCCACTTTTCATCTTTATGCTCTCAAATCTTTGAAGAGCAACAGTTAACTTGTTTTCTTTGGTCTGGTCGTTGCCTTCACATAGCTGTGCTATCTTCTCCCAAATTTCTTTGGCAGTAGAGCACATTTTGATTTTGCTGAACATGTTCTTGTCCAGTGTCTTGAACAAGATGTCTTTGGCCACATTATCGAGATTTGCTTTCTTTCTTTCCTCATTCGTCCAGAGGGATCTGTCCTTTTCTACCATTTGTGGTTCACCACCAGTAATGGCGACTGCTGTATTTATTTTTAGAATCTTCATTGGTCCATCAGTGATGATGAACCACATATCGTCATCCTGAGCTGCCAGATGAGCTTGCATTCTGATTCTCCAGTCATCATAGTCTTCTTTTGAGAACATAGGGATTTTGTTGAATGATGCCATCAGCTCGAGTGATTTTGCTGATTAAGATGACCTGCTCTGATACCACTTGTTAGGATCGGTCCGGAGTGTTTATAGGGGGGGGGGGGGTGAATGAACACTCCTTCTAAAAATTAATCCTTTGTGATTTCTTTCGGATTAGTGAAAGAAATCTGTTTATTAATCAATTCTTGTACAGAACAGACCACTGAAAGTATAAGTGCGGAACGGTCTGTTCTTGTATATGTAAGAACGGCTCGGTGGCTAGTATGAAAGAACAAGTGCAGAAATAAGATACACAGGATATGTTTCTGGAAGTTCGAAGGTGGTGTAATCCTTCTACGTCTCCCCTTCTTCCAATTAAGGAAGGTTTATACTAGAAGACTTTGATTTATACAATCCTGTTGTACAAACCCGATTCAGACTGGATTTACCTCACTACCAATCTGAAACTCCTAGTTACTCAATCTGCTCAGACACACTCTGTCTGACAGTTACAATATGTTTCTCACTTTCTGATTTTCAATACAGAATACACAAAATGCGCACAGTGATCCTAAATGATCAAATGTTACAAGGTAAACGTGCTTAAGAATGATTTCAGCTCGAGAGCTTCTGAGCTTGTAAGCTTGTGCTGTTTTTGCTTTCTTGTGCGTCTTTTTAATTGATCAGCGAGAGTCTTTGCAAGGGTTGTTATATTCCCTTTGTTGCATCCTTTTATAGTTGTATGTACCAACAACATTATTTCCCTTAAAGTGCAACTTAGACTCTGCTTAAACTCTGAGTAGGCTTCAGTCTTCTTATTCAGGATACTTGTCGTTCTGGTTCATACTTTCGGCGACTGTCAGGTAAGCTACTCTTTGTCTTCTTACCTTTTATGGCAATCTTCAGTCTTTGGTCCTTTGTAGCATTAATTACAACATTAAATGCTACAATAAATAGCCGTTAATGATTCGGACTGAGGAGCCATTCTTTATGTATCCTTGACTGCTCTGATCTGATAAAGATTGAGATCGATCTGAAGCATCGATCTGGTCAGTCTGAAATCCATCGATCCGGTCTGATATATAATATGCCTTATCAGCTTGTTCTATTTTGAGCTATTGATTTGGTCAGTCTGATTACCCTCGATCCGGTCTGATATGCTTTGTCATCTTATCAGCTTGATCTGTTTTGGGCGATCGTTCTGGTCAGTCTGATTTCACTCGATCCGGTCTGATATGTTTTGTCATCTTTAAAATCTCATCGATAAGATCCGGGACTAACATAATCTATATATAATAATCATAATATAATACAATATAATATATATAATAACAATAATAATAATAATAATAATTAATAATAATAATAATAGTATATATTTAATATATAAATAATAATAAAATAACATATATGTATGCATATATAATAAAAATAAAATACATATATATATAAATTTAATATATAATATAAATATTATTATAATCATATAATAATATTAATAATAATAATAACATGTAATATAAAAATAAAAAATATAATATAATAAAATATATATATATATATATATATAATAAAATAATACAAATACAATATATCATAATAAAGTTGTAGAAAATAAGTTGTAAGTTTTTGTGGGAATTTCAAATTTTGAAATACTAAAAAAAGGTGGGAAATTATATATATGCCATTTTATTAGAAAGTAGGATTATGATAAGATAAATTTGGTGTGATAATTTTTTTAAAAAAAATCGAAACAAACATAAGATTAATTTTCCCATCCAAAAACCAAAAACACCCTAAGAGTTTAAAATTTTGTGTTTATAATTCTAAATAATAGTTAATATTGAAAACAACTGTATTATGGTAACTCCACTACGATACAAAATGATTTCAATTTTATCAAATATAAGATTTGCTCCAATCTTATAGAAGTTAAAAAACTGCACCACTACAAATACAAAAAAATATATCAATTTTTTTTAGAATAATTAAAATTGTCATATTTAAATAATAGTTCTAATTATAAAAATTGGAAACCTTGTGTTAAAAGTTGCAATACAGGATGGAACATCTCTAGTATTATTCGAAAACTAAAACTAATACAATACAGTTGGACTATTTATACATTTGTTGTCTAACCAATTACCTCTAAGTACAACTCATTATTACTAAGTACGTAGTACAAAATTTTATGGGGGTGTATCTTAGGAAAGTAGCAAGCTAAAACAACAAATGGCTTGGTATTAGAAATGTCGAGACGATATTTGGAATCTATGTCCTTAAGACAATATTGTCCCGCTACGGTGCTAACAGTTTACTTTGGCAATTTATCTCCCAAGATACAACGACTATGATTTGTGATAGGAGCACTCCAAATCACAAATCATTTAAACCACAAAGGTCTAAAAATGCTCAACCATAACAATGATGAAGACTCACAAAATTACTCAAATTTTGATCTTCAAATATGATGTGAATTTCGTAATTCCATGTCTAATAATTCAAGTGTTGTTTCTTATATAGTATACCAAGTTGTGTCATCAAGAGACACCATTTGGAAGCATCAAATCATGAAAAATTGCACACCAACATGAACAGACACATCATTTAATTTGAAAGCATCCAATCATGAAAAAATGCACCCCAACATGAATGGACACACACCATTTAATTCAATTCAAATTTTCAACAAAGTACACACATTTGTACAGAAAAATAAATAGTTTCTCTACACACTTTATTCTCCCCCTAATACCAAAGCCTTGTGGCAAAACCATATAGATTTCTTTGATCAAATCATCTTGCAAGAAAGCATTTGTGACATCCATTTGAAACAAATGCCAATTCATTTAGCGCAACCACACTAAGCAAGCATCGCACCGTACCTATCTTGGCTACGGGTGAAAACGCGTCATGATAATCAATGCCTTGTTCTTGGGTGTAGCATTTGGCCACCAAACAAGCCTTGATTCTATCAACACTTACATCGGCATTATATTTGATCTTATACACCCATTTATTATCAATGACTCTTTCCCAAGAGGTAAATCAACAACCTCCCATATTTTGTTGGATTCTAAAGGTGCAAATTCTTGATCCATAGCATATTGCCAACGAGAGTCAGTAACTATCTCATGGTAGTTGCACCACACTTTAAGGGTGGATATCTATGTTGCATCGCCACTTTAAAAAATCATCTCATGCAGTGTCAGACACTCCAAAAAATCACACCAAGCATTGTCGGACACAGTAGGACACGATTATGACACGGTGTCGGCAGGGGGCGGATGTACGTTTAGGCGAGGGGGGCAGCTGCCACCCTCAAACAATGTATGTTATTATATATGTTTTTGCTGCAGCTTTTTAAAACGTCTTCTCTTGATCTAGTGGTGTGGACTGTTGCGCTTTAGAGCGTTTTAATTAACACAACAAGTTAGTTTCTTCTTGGGCTCTTCTCCTTTTTTATTTTACTACTTCCCCCTTTTTATTATATATATATTAAAAAATTAAATTATATTTTTTATCCAAAAATTTTAAAAACTTATATTTTTGCCCTCTAAAAAAACTACAATTTTGCCCTCCTAAATATTTTGGAATATTATATTTTTACCCCAACTTTTAAAAACCTGCATTTTAACCCTTTAAAAAACTACAATTTTGCCACCCCCTAAATATTTGGGCTACATTCGCCCCTGGGTGTCGGGTACACCACGCGTTGTGTCCGACATTTATTTTAAAAAAATTACGACATGTGTCAGACACGGTATGACAAGGGAAATTTGATTTATAAAAAAATATTTTAAAGAAATTTTTTTAAAAAAAAATTAACTTTTTTATTATAGAAAAATGATAAAAATGTAGTTTGAGTAGTATTTGTTGTACATTGAGTGGTATTTGGTGTAGTATAAAAAAAGAAAAAAATGTTCAAAAATTATATTTTTTAATTATGTTTATGTAGTTTGAGTGTTATTTGTTGTGTGCTTTAATTAGTGAATGATGTGTCTACATTTTACATGATTTTTAATTTTATTATTCATATATTTGATAATTAAAATTATTCTTGAATTTTAGTATATTAAAATATAATGTATATGTAGAGAATATATAAAAATTTAAAAAATTATTGTCTATCTTAGACGTGGCGTGTCCTATAATTTTTGACAACCATATCCCCGTGTCAATGTCGTGATGTACCCGTGTCTCCGTGTCCGTGTCCGTGCAGCATAGGTGGACATGAAAGTAAAAAACAAATGATATGTTGATGATATATTGGAGTAAGTGAGGAAATTGGAGATATGATGTGAAGTGGAAGGTTTACTGGCAGGGATTGTTGGACCATACTCTCGTGTCTAAAGCGGTGGCACAGATTGTCTGTGTGATCTTCTGATATGTGGAGTATCAAGAGAAGGATCAATGGGTTGTGTTACAAGAATGAGATTCGAAGGAATTAATGTAGTAGATGGAATATCGGACCCTAGGATGAAAAATGAGGAGTGACAAGAATGAGAAGGTGATTTTTCGGAAAAAGGAAATATATGATAATGGTTGAATGTCTCTTGACTCAAATTTTCACATAGTGACTAGATCAACAAGTTTATATCCTTTTTTGTTGAGGAATATCCAATAAATGCACAAAGAGTAGCACGAGGGAAAAACTTGTCATCCTTAGGCATTATGAAAGTGTAGCATAAGCAACCTAAAACTCGCAAGTGAATATACTAAGGAACTTGGACAAAAAAAGCATTTGAAAATGTGTTTTATTGGATAACAAAGGTGTAGAGGTTCGATTGATCAAATAGGTTGCTGCAAGGACACAATCTCCCCAAAAATGTAGGAAAGTTAGCTTGAAACAGTAAGGAACGAGCTATATTTGAGTATAGGTCCGTGTTTCCACTCCACAACACCATTTTATTTTGGAGTGTAAGCACATGAGCTTTGATGTAATACTCCTATAGAAGACAACTCTTCACATTCAATTTTGAAGAAATCTAGTGCATTGTCTGTACGAATTGTTTTGTAGTAGTAGAGAATTGGTTTTGAACAAAAAGAATGAAATTCTTTGATAATTTGAAGAACATGAAGGTTAGAGTGCATGAGATACCCAAGTAACTCGAGTGTGATCATCAATAATGGTGAGAAAATACTTCTCGCCAATAGATGTGGGAATGTGAAATGGTCCTCAAATGTCCATATGTATCAATTCAAACAGAGTGGTGGACACTGAAATACTCTTCGACGGAAATCGTAATCTAGTTTGCTTATATTGTGGACAAATGTTACAATGAGACAATTCGAATGTTTTTGGAAAAAAAAAATGTAACATTTTCATTCGAGAAACAGAGATGTGTCAAAGTATTTGGTGCCAAATATTACAATCGAAACATATTTTATTTGGAAGATAAGGTAAATTAGTACATAAAGAAAGAAACATTATCTGTTTTATTAAAGATGGAATGGTCTAGATGATATATGTCATTCTTTTCTTTACCAATCCCCATATCCGCCCATTCAACTGTTGAATAGATGACTTAACTAATCCCATCCATGGACAGTAGCAAGGTGGCTCTTCCACCTTGCTCTCTCTAAAAGGATTGTTGAACACATGTCAATCCAGGTGTTAAGAATTGGTAGAAGACAAAACCAAATTGGTGATCACTTCCGGGAGAGTTTTATGCCTATATAAACCATTCACCTTCTGTCTGTAGAAATTATCCCCTCAATCTGAATCACTCCTCAATAACAAGCTTTTAATCATTTGTATCTGTTTCTGTGAGTTGTGAGGTGATCCTGGAGAGTTTGTAATTCTCGTTTGAAATTTTCAATAAATTGTGTTTGTCTCCCAGGGACGTAAGCAATTGCCGAACCACGTAAATATTTATGTTATTGTATGTGTGTATGATGTTTATACTTTATTTTGGGTATTCTGGCACAACAAATGGTATCAGAGCCATATGTTCGTGAAAATGCCTGAAAAGTACTCGAAATTGATTTATGATCATACCACTAGAATCATCTCATCTTCGGGAGCCATAAATACCTGGCGTTGCATTTTTTTTAGTTCTGAGTCAACGGGAAATCTAGGTCAAAGACAGTGGCATTTTCGTAAATTTAAAAAAAAAGTTGCAGAGAAGACGACACTATTTATAGGCACTGTTTATGGACTTGGTACTATTCAAACTCGATGAGAAGTACTGTTTCCAACTCAGTAATGTTCGGCCCGACATTGTTCCAACTCAGATTGTTCCTACACGTCACTGTTTCAACTCGTCACTGTTCTGAACCAGGCATTGTTCACACCCGAATCGGTATTATTCATCCGATCCACAACTGCCTGGTTCGGTCGAATTTCTCCTGTTTTTGACGATCCAGGACTGGTTTCCTACTATTTTGACCATTTCGGACGCAACGATAGCATCCGTTTCTGCTAAATAGCTACCAAAAAGGTCAAAATAATGGAACAAGATGCATCCATTAGCGGTTCAGTCACGAACCATGCTATCAAATGCAAAGTTCGAGGTGGAGAAATTTGACGGCAACAATGAAGTATTAGATCTCTCAAGTCCACAGACATGTCACCTGAGGACTGGAACTATGTCAACAGGAAAGCTTGCGGCAAGATCTGGCTCTGCTTATCCAAGGAGCAGAAGTACTTTGTCATGAAAGAGACTTCCGCAATGAGTCTCAGGAAAAAGCTGGAGGACATGTACATGATGAAAAGCATAGAGAACCGGCTATATCTGAAAACAAGCTTTTTCGTCTTCAATATAAGAAATGTATGCCAATGATTAAGCATCTAGATAATTTCAACAAAATTATTGCTGATCTGCAAAATCTGGAGGTTGAAATTAAAGATAAAGATATGGCGTTATTCTTGTTGAATTCCATACCCGAATCTTATGATCATCTGAAAACGACTTTGCTATACATCAAAGACGAAGTCAAATTCATGGATGTTTCCAATGCTTTGGTAAACAATGAATATCAGAGAAAAGACCAGCATGATCATAGAGATACCACATTCGAGGCATTGATGGTATCCATAGGGAGAGTTAAGAACAGACAATCTGTTAAAGGACGAGGCAAATCCAGATCGAAGTCCAAAGGAGAATCAATACGAAGACGTCCTGCAAATGATGAATGTGCCTATGCCCTATTGTCATCAGAAAGGGCACTGGAAGAAGGATTGTCCAAACAGATCAAGCTGATATGGTATATCGCAAAACATAACGGATCGATGGAAATCAGCCTGACCAGATCGCTTCAGATCGATCTCAACTTCTATCAGAGCAGTCAAGGCTGAATAAAGATTGGTTCTTCAGTCCGAATCATTAACGGCTATTTATTGAAGCATTTAATGTTGCAATTAATGAAGAAAAATACCAAGGACTGAAGATTACCATAAAAGGTAAGAAGACAAAGAAGAGCTTACCTGACAGTCGCCGAAAGCATGAACCAGTACGGCAAGTACCCTAAAGAAGAAGACTGTAGCTTACTCAGAGTTTAAGCAGAGTCAAGAGTTGCACATTAAGGGAAATAATGTCGTTGGTACATGCAACTATAAAAGGATGCAACAGAAGAGCTCAAGAAAGAAGTCTGATCAATCGAAAAACGCACAAGAAAGAAAAACAGCACAAGCTTACAAGCTCAGACATTCTCGAGCTGAAAATCTTCATAAGCACAAGTATATTGTAATATTTGATCATTTAGGATCATTGTGTGCATAGACTAAAGTCTATCTTGTGTATTCTGTATTGAAATATAGAAGTGAGAAACAATTGTAACTGTCAGACAGAGTGTGTCTGAACAGATCGAGAGACTAGGAGTTTCAGTCTGGTAGTGAGGTAAATCCAGCTGAATCGGGTTTGTACAACAGGATTGTATAAATCAAAGTCTTCTAGTGGAAGCCTTCCTTAATTGGAAGAAGGGGAGAAGTAGAAGGATTACACCACCTTCGAACTTCCAGAAACATATTCTGTGTTTTATCATTCTGCACTCGTTCTATTATTCAAGCCATCAAGCCGTTCTTACTAATTTAAGAACAGACCGTTCCGCACTAAAATATTCAGTGGTCTGTTCTGCAAAAGAGTTGATTAAGAAACAGATTTCTTTCACTAATCCGAAAGAAATCTCAAGGGATTAATTTTTAATAGGAGTGTTCATTCACCCCCCCTCTAAACACTCCGGACAGATCCTAACAAGTGGTATCAGAGCAGGTCGTCTTAATCAGCACAAAGACACTTGAGCTGATGGCATCAGTCAACAAAATTCCTATGTTCTCAAAAGAAGACTATGATGATTGGAGAATCAGAATGCAAGCTCATCTGGCAGCACAGGATGACGATATGTGGTTCGTCATCACTGATGGACCAATGAAGATTCTGAAAGTCAATACAGCAGTATCCATTACTGGTGGTGAACCCCAAATGGTCGAGAAGGATAGATCCCTCTGGACGAATGAAGAAAGAAAGAAAGCAAACCTCGACAACGTTGCCAAAGACATCTTGTTCAAGACATTGGACAAGAACATGTTCAGTAAAATCAAAATGTGCTCAACTGCCAAAGAAATTTGGGAGAAGATAGCACAGCTATGTGAAGGGAACGACCAGACCAAGGAAAACAGGCTGACTGTTGCTCTTCAAAGATTTGAGAGCATAAAAATGAAGATTGGAGAAACTCTAAATGAGTTTGATGAAAGAGTTACTGGTATTATCAATGAATTGAATGGTCTGGGCAAGGAATACTCAAACAGAGAGATCGCTCTGAAAGTTATGAGAGCCCTGCCAAAAGAATGGGATGTTAAGACCATTGCAATGAGGGAGTCCAAAGATCTGAACAATGTTGAACTTCATGATCTGTTCGCAGATCTTAAAGCATATGAGTTCGAACTGATCAGCAGAGGTGAAGCAGAGCCATTCATCTCTCAACCAAACAAAGCACTGGCAGCCATTTTAGACCAGACCGCCCCCACAACAGATCGATCCATCGAACAGATAAGTAATGATGCTATGTCATTATTTATCAAGAAATTTGGTAAATGCATGTCTAAAAATAAAAGGAATTATAAACCCTCTCGAAAGGACAATGCTGTTAATGATCAGGCTTGCTACAATTGTGGTAAGACCGGACATTTTATTGCAGATTGCACCAGACCGAAGAAAGAAGAGCGTAAAGAAAAGCATCGTGATGACAAGAAAAAGAAGCACTACAAAGATCGTAAAAGTCATCATGGGAAGTCCCAAAAGGTCCTAGTAGAAGAAGAAGGAAACAGCAAGTGGGCTCAGACTGATTCAGATTCAGAAAGCTCCGAATATTCTTCCAGCGAAAGCGAAGATGATATTCAATGTCTAATGGCAGACGAAGATATGAGTCAAACAGACGAGGTATTCGATCTTGACTCAAATGAATTTACACGTGAAGAGCTTATGTCCGCACTGCAAGACATGGCTAATGATTATAGAATCTTAGCTGAATCATTTGAGAAAACCAAAGCTAAAGCCAATGATCAAATGAATGAGCACATCAAACCAAGCTGCTCTGAGCTGGGTGAGTGCAACAATCTACAGATCGAGCTGAATAAGCTAAAAATCTCTTATGATCAGCTCCATGAAGAAAATAAGAGAATTAGCACACAAAATGCTAAGCTTTCTCATATCTTCAAAACATGGACAAAATCCAGAACATCATTGGAAGAATTGCAAGAGGTACAAAGAAATGTCGGTGATGTTACAGGCATAGGCTTTGATATCAAAGACTGCACCAAAGATGAATCTGAACTGTTGATGGTAAAGAAAAAAATCAAACAAATGACATTTGTTAAATCCAGCACAGTATATGAGACTGAAGCACCTATAATTCAAACGGGGGTCTCTTTCGAGAATCAAGGTTTGAGAAAAGGGATTGGATATGTTAACCAAGCCAAAGAAAAGGCACCAGCAAGCTTTGCGTCTTTCAGACCAAATCTAAAGGTGCAAGATCTAAGGCAAAGAAGACAATACAATTACTATAATTCAAAACCAGTTCAACGAAGATATAGACTACCCTATAAGAATCAAAGGTTTCCATATCGCACACAGTATCACACACAACATCGAAACAGATTAGCTCACAGCACACCAGACACACACAAACCATTAAAGCTGATACATGTGTGGGTTCCCAAAGGGCTAATCCGTTCTGGACCCAAGTAGGATTGGGTACCAACAATAATTATGTTTGATGACAGGTACCAAAGAAACTTGCATCAGACTGGTACTTGGACAGTGGGTGTTCTCGTCACATGACTGGAAACATCGAGCTGCTGTCTGAAGTCACAGAATGTACTGGACCCAAGATCATCTTCGGAGATAACTCAAAGGGTAAGACCGTGGGCAAGGATAAGATTGTCCATGGAAATATTATTATCAATGATGTGCTGTTAGTTGAAAATCTATGCTATAATCTGATTAGTATAAGTCAACTATGTGATAATGGTTATGCTGTAGAATTTCACAAACACACTTGCACTGTTAAATCGTCAGACGGTATGACCATGCTTGTAGGAATCAGAAATGGAAATACATATAAGATTAACTGGAACTTTGCTCAACCTGATAATCCTACTTGCTTCATCGCTAATAATGATAATAAACACTGGCTTTGGCATAAACGCTTAAATCATCTCAATTTTAAGACTATTTCTAGCCTGTGTAAACATGATTTAGTTGTCGGTCTGCCCAAGATCGATTTTGCTAAGGATAAGATCTGTGAAGCGTGCCAAATGGGCAAACAGATCAGATCATCCTTCAAAAACAAGAATGCCAAATCCTCATCACGCTGCTTAGAACTACTGCATATGGACTTGTTTGGTCCTATACCAATAACAAGTTTAGGGGGAATGCGGTATACTCTTGTTGTTATTGATGATTACTAACGTTTTACTTGGACTATATTTTTGAGCAGTAAAGATCAGACCGGTCCGAAATTGATCAAGCTGCTGAAACGCACTCAGAATGAGAAATCATCAAGCATAGACAGGATTCGAAGTGACAAAGGCACTGAGTTTTCAAATCAGAATCTTGAATCCTTTCTAGAAGATCATGGAATTAAGCATGAATTTTCAGCCGCCCGAACTCCCCCAACAAAATGGAGTTGCAGAACGAAGAAACAGAACGCTTAAAGAGGCAGCAAGGACAATGCTTGCTGATTCTGGCATTTCGCAAAAGTTCTGGGCAGAAGCTGTAAATACTGCGTGCTACACTCAAAATCGGTCTATGATTAACAAGAAGTTGAATCTTACTCCATATGAAATATGGACTGGTAACAGACCATCTATCTCTCACCTTCATGTATTTGGTTGCAAATGCTTCGTCCACAATAATGGTAAGAATCATCTTACAGCATTTGAAGCTAAATCAGATAATGGGATATTCTTAGGATATTCATCTACTAGCAAAGCTTTTCACGTCTTCAATAATCGCACTTTAACTGTAGAAGAATCTGTCCATGTAGTTTTTGATGAATCTTTATGTATTGAGGGTAGCAAGGAATCAATTCAAAATCAGATGGAAAATATCCATCTCGAAGCTAACATTGATGATGAGATTGTAGATAACAGGTCAAGAGACAATCCACCGGAACCTGAAGTACCAGACAGACCGGATCACGGCAATGAAGCTCCTTCAGATCGAGCCGATCCGGATGTTCCTCGCTCTAATGTTAAATCAGATGCTGATAATGCCACTACTACTCATCCGTCTGGACCAGACAATCCAGAATCGAGTTATCGATGGGCAAAGAGGCATCCACCTGATCTAGTTATTGGAAGTCCTTCTGCACCGATTAGAACTAGAGGACAGATGATGGATGAATTCACTCATGCTGCTTTCATATCAAATCTGGAACCTAAAAAGATTGATGAAGCTTTGACTGATTTCAACTGGATTAAAGCAATGCAAGAAGAGCTTAATCAATTTGAACAAAATCAAGTTTGGAGTCTAACTCCCAGGCCAAGCGATCTGCCTGTTATTGGAACCAGATGGGTGTTCAGAAACAAGCTAGACGCAGATGGAGTTGTGGTTAGAAATAAAGCCAGACTGGTAGCACAAGGATTCCGACAAGAAGAAGGAATTGACTTCGATGAATCGTTTGCACCAGTCGCCAGACTTGAAGCAATCCAAATATTTCTTGCTTATGCTGCTTTTAAAGACTTCAAGGTATATCAAATGGACGTTAAGAGTGCCTTTCTTAATGGTAAGCTTCAGGAGGAAGTCTACATTGAGCAACCTCCTGGATTTCAGAACCACTCATTTCCTAATCATGTATATCTACAGAATAAAGCAGTATATGGTCTGAAACAAGCACCAAGAGCCTGGTATGATACTCTGTCTCAATTTCTGATGAACCATGATTTTCAGATCGGCTCAGTAGATAAAACTCTATTTAAATTTATTAAGGGGGAACATACTTTGTTAGTTCAAATCTATGTTGACGATATCATTTTTGGGTCAACTAACCCCAAATTATGCGAGAAATTCTCTAAGTTAATGCAGGGACAATTTGAGATGAGTATGATGGGAGAACTTTCATTCTTTCTGGGTCTCCAAGTCAAACAGCTCAGCAATGGCATTTTCATCAATCAAACCAAGTATACCAAAGAGCTACTCAAGAGATTCGGAATGGAAACATGTTCAACCGCATCAACTCCAATGAGTCCTACAATCAAGTTAGATAAAGACGAAGGGGGAACAACAGTTGAAGTATCTATGTATCGCGGACTGATCGGATCGCTCTTGTATCTTACAGCGAGCCGGCCTGATATTATGTTCTCAGTCTGTATGTGTGCTAGATTTCAGTCAGAACCAAAGCAATCACACTTCATTGCTGCTAAGCGTATTCTGAAATACTTGAAAGGATCTCAGAACGTTGGTCTTTGGTATTCCAAAGATTCAAATTTCAGCTTAATAGGATATTCAGACGCTGATTATGCTGGCTGTAAGATTGATCGCAAAAGCACCAGTGGAACATGTCAATTCTTAGGTGAAAGATTGATCTCTTGGTTTAGCAAGAAGCAAACATCTATTGCCACATCTACAGCTAAAGCCGAATATCTTGCCGCTGGAAGCTGTTGTGCTCAAATGCTCTGGATTCAACACCAGATCAAAGACTATGGCATTCAAGCTGTTGAATCTCCGATATTTTGTGACAACACAAGTGCAATCGCTATAACGTATAATCCAGTTTTGCACTCTCGAACAAACCACATTGATATAAGACATCATTTTATTCGAGATCATGTTGGCAAAAAGGAAATTCGGATCGAGCATATTTCAACAGAACAGCAAGCAGCAGATATCTTCACCAAACCACTTCCTGAGGCTAAGTTTAATTACTTTCGTCAAATTCTTGGTTTAATAGATTTAACTTGATGTTTTTAGAAGTATCTTTCTTTTAGTTATCTTTTAAAGATTGTATGCTGGCACAGATCGATAATACAATGATCAAAACGACACAGACGGTCCGAACTTTCAGAACGATCTATGCCAAATCTGATGTTATCCCATGATCTGTCTGGTCAACAAACCTTTAAATAAAATAATTGTTTAAAACAGCCCGGACTGATCGCAAATTTTAACCGCCTTATCTCTCTTTTATCCTGACCGTTTATTTTGAATTATTTAATGATCAGTCATCGAGATAAAGACACATGTCTTCTCTCTCTCCGTTGAGTTCGATGATATGTACATGGCTGAAGATCCAGAGATGGTCTCTATTTTCAAAATTTTGGAATCATCTGGCTTAAGGAATTTTCTGGTGTGTGGCACGGTGGTTTACGAGTCGGAGATTCGCGAACTGTTCGCCAATGCTGTATCACAGAAGACATCCATCTCCACCTCCGTAAAGGGCAAATCTTTTGAAATCTCTCCGTTGACGCTGGCCAAGACCTTTGGTCTTCCCAACTCCGGACTGACTGAGTTTGGCCAGATTCCTCAAGCTTCTTTCACGGCTCTTCAGGGGAGGGTATCCATATTTGGCCACCGCCTGCAGCCTTCATTCAAGAAGAAGGAAATGTTCTTTCATTTCCAGGTGTTATGCGAGATCGTTGGCAAGCCATTGTTGGGCAAAGCCGGAAGCTATGATGCTGTTACTGCTGTGAAGTTCCGGGCCATGGCTGCTATTCACTCAGGCCAGAAGATGAACTGGTCTGCAATATTATTTGGAGTTCTACTTGAGACAGTCATCGCCTCCAAATAGGCTGTCTGTGTTGCTGTGCCTTTAAGCAAGCTACTGGAGACGATGGACATCGTGCTGGGGAAGCCGTCCGCTCTAAGTCCGTTCAAAATCCTCAACTCTAAGGGACTGGTTCTCCTGAAGTCCAAGAGTGCTCCACCCACTCCTACCGATCTGGTGGCCGTCAAGATTGAGAAAGGAGAAGAACAGGCTGCTGCTCGAAGACCTCGAGTCAAGCGCAAATTAAACATTCAGACTGACTCCGAGGAAAATCAGTCTGCTCCTTCATCACCAGCCAAGCCCCTTCCCAAAAAGCCAAGAACCCAGATCACCAAGCCACACAAAACCTTACCTCTCAAAACCCTACCCATTTTGCCTCCCACAAAAGTCACCCATGCACCCCAACCTACAACCCAACCTTCGACAGCTTCAACCACTGCACCCAAAGTGACCATCCGAGTCCCCTCTGCCATTCCCGTGGTCAAATGAATTGTTATCACTAAATTGGGAGACTACACCCAATCAGGGATCAAATCTCCATCTTCCACCGGCAAGGGCAAAGCCATTCTCACTGAACCCCTCTCCTCCAAACCCAAATCTGCCACACAAACAGCCATTGACATCACTATGGAGGATGTTGAAGAAAAGGTCCAGGCGCTCATTATGGTCTTTGATGAATATGTCGAGTACAGAACGATCAATCACATTGATATGTTCTTCGGCAAGCTGTGAAGACTGCAGAAAATGGAAGAATAAGTCCTTAAGGGGACAGAGACGGATGATGTGAGAGTCGCGGTGCTTCAAAGATCTCTTTCAGGCCAACCAGAGATTCAGACTGGCGAATTTGCTCTTGGCCGCTAAGAAAGCAAATTTCGATCCGAGCACTCCAACTGCCAAAGATGATGGTGCTGTTATTGCTCAACTGGAAATGGATATTCATGCTCTTCACTTAGCGGTCCGATTTCAACGACAGAAGCTCAGCATATCCACTCCAGTACCCAGCCCGGATCATCCATCTGCGAGCAAGACTCTGGCAGAACCTTTCATAGAGATTGTTCCCTCTGGAGCAGCAGACCAGACAGCAGATCGAACAACAGACCAGACAGCAGATCAAATAGCGGATCAGACAGCGGAGCAGCCAATGACTAATGCTCCGTCTGCTACAGAAGATGAACCCTTGAATGTTTTGTTGGACTCCCAACAACGTCTATTCCTCTGGGATCATCAGTCTCACATGTTCAACTCAGTCCAACCACCGCACTTATAACAGTTGTCTCACCAGAGTTCGTCGATCCGGATCTGGTGGTGTCCAACGTTGTTGCAGCTTTACAGGTTGAGGAGCCTTCGAGACCTAATTGTTTAAAACAGCCCGGACTGATCGCAAATTTTAACCTCCTTATCTCTCTTTTATCCTGACCGTTTATTTTAATTATTTAATGATCAGTCATCGAGATAAAGACACGTGTCTTCTCTCTCTTATTTAGCGGGCTGATATGGTATATCGCAAAACAGAACGGATCGATGGAAATTAGCCTGACCAGATCGAAGCTTCAGATCGATCTCAACTTCTATCACAGCAGTCAAGGCTGAATAAAGATTGGTTCTTCAGTCCGAATCATTAACGGCTAGAAACGGTGATTGCATCGAAACAAGCTGTATGCTTTGCTATTCCTCTCAGCAAGCTACTGGAGTCTTTGGACATCGAGCTGGGAAAGCAGTCCGCTCTCAGCCCCTTTAAGATTCTAAACTCCAATGGACTTGCATTGCTGAAGTCCAAGAGTGCTCCGCCTACTCCTGCTACTCTGGCTGCAGTCAAGATTGAGAAGGGCGAAGAACAAGCAATTGCGCGCAAACCTCGGGTCAAGCGAAAGCTGACCATCCAGACTGATTCTGAAGAAACTCAGTCTGCTCCCTCGCCACCAACCAAGCCACTTCCCAAAAAGCCAAGAACCCAGATTACCAAGCCCATCAAAACATTACCCCTCAAAGCCTTACCCATATTGCCTCCAACTAAAGCCACCCCTGCACCCCAACCTTCCATCCAACCTTCACAAGCTTCAACCCTTGCACCCAAAGTCACCGTTAGACTTCCCTCTGCCATTCCCATGGTCAAAGGAATAGTTATCACTGAGTTGGGAGATTATACCCAATCAGGGATCAAGTCCCCTTCCTCCACCGGCAAGGGAAAAGCCATTCTCTCCAAACCCCTCTCCTCTAAACCCAAATCTGTAGCGCAGACAGCAATCGACATCGCTATGGAGGATGTTGATGAGAAGGTGAAGGCACTCATTGTGGTCTTTGATGAATATGTCCAGTACCGGACTATCAACCACATTGAGTTATTCTTCGGTAAGTTGAGCAGACTGAAGAAGATGGAAGAGGAAGTTCTGAAAGGAACAGAGACTGATGATGTTCGGCTTGCCGTGCAGCGCAAAGAGCTATTTACGGCTATTCAAAGATTCAGACTGGCCACTCTGCTCCTAGATGCTAAGAAACAGAACTTCGATCCAAATGCTCCAACTGCCAGAGATGATGGGGCTGTTATTGCTCAACTCGAGATGGATGTTCATGCTCTTCACTTAGCTGTCCGTTTTCAACGACATAAGCTCAGTATATCCACTCCAGCCACCAGCCCGGATCACCCTTCTGCAAGCAAGACTCTGGCAGAACCTTTCGTTGAGGTTATTCCTTCTGATGCAGCAGACCAGACAGCCGAGCCAGCAGCGGATGAGACTGCAGAGCAAGTACCAGAACAGACAGCAGAGCAGCCATTGCCTAATGCTCCGCCTGTGCCAGATGATGAACCATTGAATGTATTGTTGGACTCTCCAACAACCTCCATTCCTTTGGGGTCCTCAGCCTCCCGTGCACAAATCAGTCCGACCGACGCTCTTACGATAATTGACGCACCAGAGTTCGTCGATCCGGACTTGGTTGTGTCCACAGTTGTTGCCGCTCTACAAATTGAGGAGCCTTCCAGGCCCAGCACTCCTCCAGTCCAATCAGATGAAGATATGGCCTTCATTCAAGCCTTTTCCTCGGATTTGGTCACCCTGATCTGATCCGAAAGTCATCACGCTGCCATATCGTCCATTGTACCTACTGCTGAGGACGATGAACAGGCTTTGTCCTCATCAGATCGCTCTCCCAGCCAACAATCTGATGCACCTCCATTTCTGGCAAGGACTCTTCAGCACCTCTCTGACAACTGCCTATCACTCTCTCAACGCATTCTCGAAGTTCATCAAGGTCAGAGGCTTACAGCTTTGGACTTTGATTCATTCAAAGAGAAGATGACTGCCAGTATCGGAAGCCTTCAGCGAGGCATAAACGATCTGTTTTCTCAACAAGCCTCTTATAAGAACAGTCTGAGAAAAGAGCATATCGAACTAGCCACTGAAGTCAGAGCATCTGTTGCCAATTCCCTCCGCGCTCAAGACGTTCATCTTGACGCTATCAGCGCGCAGCTAGCACAAGTTGTTGACTTTCTTCAAGAGATTGCTGCGGACAAAAAGGGGGAAAGAAGAAAGACTTCAGGCCGCCTCCGTCTCAGTCTTCTAGAAAATAAAATTTTCAGACTGTCTGTATTTAGGATTTTTGGTGATCAATAAAAAATCATTCTTTACTAAGTCTTTGTTCATTTATTTTGAACTTTAATAAAGGCTTAATCGATCCAACTTAATTATGTTCATTTATTTTGAACAAAGAGAAAGTAATCGATCCGAAAGTTTTCGCTTCAGAGTTCTTATCAGACTGGTTAAAAAGACTTAGAAGCTAGGTTTTGTCATCATCAAAAAGGGGGAATTTGTTAGTTCCGGATCTTATCGATGAGATTTTAAAGATGACAAAACATATCAGACCGGATCGAGTGAAATCAGACTGACCAGAACGATCGCCCAAAACAGATCAAGCTGATAAGATGACAAAGCATATCAGACCGGATCGAGGGTAATCAGACTGACCAGATCAATAGCTCAAAACAGAACAAGCTGATAAGGCATATTATATATCAGACTGGGTCGATGGATTTCAGACTGACTAGATCGATCTGATCGATGCTTCAGATCGATCTCAATCTTTATCAGATCAGAGTAGTCAAGGATACATAAAGAATGGCTCCTCAGTACGAATCATTAACGGCTATTTATTGTAGCATTTAATGTTGTAATTAATGCTACAAAGGACCAAAGACTGAAGATTGCCATAAAAGGTAAGAAGACAAAGAGTAGCTTACCTGACAGTCGCCGAAAGTATGAACCAGAACGGCAAGTATCCTGAAGAAGAAGACTGAAGCCTACTCAGAGTTTAAGCAGAGTCAAAGTTGCACTTTAAGGGAAATAATGTCGTTGGTACATACAACTATAAAAGGATGCAACAAAGGGAATATAACAACTCTTGCTGATCAATTGAAAAACACACAAGAAAGCAAAAACAGCCCAAGCTTACAAGCTCAGAAGCTCTCGAGCTGAAATCATTCTTAAGCACGTTTACTTTGTAACATTTGATCATTTAGGATCACTGTGCGCATCTTGTGTTTTCTGTGTTGAAAAATAGAAGTGAGAAACTTATTGTAACTGTCAGACAAAGTGTGTCTGAGCAGATCGAGTGACTAGGAGTTTCAGATTGGTAGTGAGGTAAATCCAGTCTGAATCGGGTTTGTACAACAGGATTGTATAAATCAAAGTCTTCTAGTATAAACCTTCCTTAATTGGAAGAAGGGGAGACGTAGAAGGATTACACCACCTTCGAACTTCCAGAAACATATCATGTGTATCTTATTTCTGCACTTGTTCTTTCATACTAGCCATCGAGCCGTTCTTACATATACAAGAACAGACCGTTCCGCACTTATACTTTCAGTGGTCTGTTCTGTACAAGGATTATTAAGAAACAGATTTCTTTCACTAATCCGAAAGAAATCCCAAAGGATTAATTTTTAGAAGGAGTGTTCATTCACCCCCCCTCTAAACACTCCGGACCGATCCTAACAGTGTGCATAGACTAAAGTCTATCTTGTGTATTCTGTATTGAAATATAGAAGTGAGAAACAATTGTAACTGAGACAGAGTGTGTCTGAACAGATCGAGAGACTAGGAGTTTCAGTCTGGTAGTGAGGTAAATCCAGCTGAATCGGGTTTGTACAACAGGATTGTATAAATCAAAGTCTTCTAGTGGAATCCTTCCTTAATTGGAAGAATGGGAGACGTAGAAGGATTACACCACCTTCGAACTTCCAGAAACATATTCTGTGTTTTATCATTCTGCACTCGTTCTATTATTCAAGCCATCAAGCCGTTCTTACTAATTTAAGAATAGACCGTTCCGCACTAAAATATTCAGTGGTCTGTTCTGCAAAAGAGTTGATTAAGAAACAGATTTCTTTCACTAATCCGAAAGAAATCACAATGGATTAATTTTTAATAGGAGTGTTCATTCACCCCCCTCTAAACACTCTGGACCGATCCTAACAAGATCTATATGGCTCAACTTGATGAATTCAAAGTTCCCAGTCATGAAAATTGGGCTTGCAAGCTCGACAAGTCACTCTATGGTCTCAAGCAGTCACCAAGACAATGGTACAAACGGTTTTTGATGGCTTTATGAAGAAACAGAGGTACACACGCAGCCATTTGATCATTGTGTCTACCTAAAGAAACTCCAAGATGGTACGTTTATATATCTGCTCTTATATGCTGATCGCATCTAAAAGCAAGATAGAGATTGATAAACTGAAGGCTCAGCTCAGCTCAGAATTTGAGATGAAAGATCTTGGAAAGATCAAGAAGATTCTTGGAATGGAGATCAAGAGGGATAGAATAAAGGGCACAGTCTGTTTGACACAACTTAGTACCTGAAGAATGTACTCCAGAGATTCGGTATATAGATGGAAATACCAAACCTATAAGTACCTTGTTAGCTCCACATTTCAAGCTGAGTGCATCAATGTCTCCTACTACAGATGCCGAGAGATACAAATGGGTAGCGTTCCTTATGAAAATGCTCTTGGAGCTCTGATGTATGAAATGGTGTGCACAAGACCTGATATTTCTCTTGTTGTTAGCATGGTGAGTCGATGCATGCACAACCTTGGTAAAGAACATTGGCATGCAATAAAGTGGATTCTACAGTATATTCAGGGTACTACGGATATTGGTCTGAAATTTTAGAAAGACAAGATCAATCGGCTAGTGAGATACTCGATTCAGATTATGATGGTGATCTTGATAAGCGTAGATCAACTACTGGTTATGTCTTTACCATGGCAGGAGGACCAGTGAGTTGGAGATCTACGCTCCAGTCTACAGCTGCTTTGTCTACTATAGAGGCAGAGTATATGGCGATCACAGAAGCATTCAAGGAAGGTATCTAGTTGCATAATTTGGTGAAAGACATGGGCACCAGGCAGAAGAATACAGAGATTTTCTGCGACAGTCAAAGTGCCATATGTCTGGCAAAGAACCAGGTTCATCATAGTCGCACCAAACACATCGATGTACACTACCACTTTGTTCGGGACATAGTAGAAGAAGAAGATATTCTGCTCACGAAAATTGGGACTGCAGATAATCCTGCAGACATGTTAACAAAGGTTGTGACAGGGATCAAGTTCCAACACTGCTTGGACTTGATCAACATCTATCGAGTATCCAGCGCCTAATGGCACACTGATGGAGGCAACATATATTATGGAATATTGCCAATGTGGAGATTGTTGAACATATGGCTCAATTAATTTCATACATGGACAGTAGCCAGGTAGCTCTTCCACCTTGCTCTCTCTAGAAGGATTGTTCAACACATTTCAATCCAGGTATCAAGAATTGGCGGAAGACAAAACCAAATTGGTGATCACTTCCGGGAGTTTTATGCCTATATAAACCATTCACCTTCTGTATGTAGAAATTATCCCCTCAATCTGAAATCACTCCTCAGTAACAAGCTTTTAAGCATTTGTATATGTTTCTGTGAGTTGTGAGGTGATCCTGGAGAGTTTGTAATTCTCGTCTGAAATTTCCAATAAACTTTGTTTGTCTCCCGTGGACATAGGCAATTGCCGAACCACGTAAATATTTGTGTGTATGCTGTTTATACTTTATTTTGGGTATTCTGAGACAACATCAACCAATCCTGAGATAGGCAAAAATGAGGATAGAAGTGAGACACATTGATTTTATTCGTTATTTTTGAAACAGAATAAATTAGAATTGAAACTAGGAATGTGAAGAACATTAGTCAAATGAATGTCTTTCGAGATAGGGACAGAACCACTTGCTATGATTAGAGTTTTACTACCATTAGGTAAGTTCACTGAAGCATTGGAATTAAGGCATGGATTAGAATTATGCAGCTCTATACAAATTCCGGCCATATAACGTTAGCACCACTGTCAATAATCCAGTGAGAATTCAACTACATTTCAGCAGAATGTGGAATACCTGCCATGTAAACTGTAGGTTCAACTGGTGCATTTGAGGAAGCATCCCTATTCAAGAACTTAAAAATCTCCTCGTATTGAGCAGGAGTAAATATAACTCCAGTCAATGCTCCTAATTCAGTTTTATCCACCTCAGAAGATTCACTATTTGTCAAGTGAGCTTCTCTGTTTGGCTTAACATTGTTTGGTTTCTTTTGTCCTCCTTCTTCTTCCCTTTGTACAGCTTGTGGCTACTGAATATCCAATTAATCTGTAACAAATTGGATTTTGTATGACCATTCTTTTTGCAATACTCACATTTCACCGAGTTCTTCCTTTTATCCTCATCCCTTCCTCGAGTTGAATAGAAAGCAGATGCTGGAGATTCCACTGTGTATGAAGGAATATCAATTATGGAACTGTGACTTTCTTCCTGTGAGGTAATCGAAAAATCTTGACCAACTGATGGCAATGGATTCATCACCAGAATCTGACTTCAAATATTGACATAGCTAAACATTGAACCCCATTAAAAACTGAAGAAGCTTCTGTTGCTGATCATGATCCATATATTGCTTGGCAGAATCACACGCACACGAAGGCAAAGTCACGAGAGACGCAAATTCATCCACAACCGCTTTAATTTTGAGAAATAGGACGATATAGTGTTTTCACCTTGAGTGAGGCATCCGATTTCCCTATGAATTAAAAAAAAAATCCAAGAAATCCATTCACTTTATCGAACCGCTTTTTGAGATCCTTCCATACAGTTGTGGCATCGATGGAGCACACTATACCGCAGAAGATCTCCTTTGAGACACTTCATAATCCATGAGAGCACAATGACATTGCACCTCTCCCATATGTGCAATTCATTGGATCCAATATCAGGCTTCAGACAACAGCCATTGATGAATGCGTGTTTGTTCTTTGCAAGCAGAGCATTCAACATTGCTCGACTCCATATGCCATAATTGTCGGAATGTAGCAGTTGTTCAGTGATCAAATTAACGGCTGGAGCATCTGATGGATTCAAAATACAGAGGATTGTGCACTCCGATTGTAATTTCCGCCGCGGAATTGTTTGTGGTTGCCGTTCGCAATTGGTAAATTTAGGGGGGATGCAGGCGGCACGATTTTGAAAAAAAAGTTCAACTCTTAAAGAAAGTTGATACCTCGTACACGAAAGAACACTATAAACCGAGTTGAGATAGGAGCTCGGAGACAGCATATGTTGATCGACCTTTGATCCTATAAAGTGCCGAGCTCCTGACAGTCTTCAACTGGGCTGAGCTCATGACCTGGTGCTACAAGTCTATCGATTGAGCGCCCATGACAATCAAACCGAACTCCCGAGCTTCTTTACAGGGTTAGGCTACATCTCCGTAATAATTCCTTGATCCGCGGGATTTATCCCAAGCAAGATCCCCAAAGCTTAAACCTAATCTTAAGAGATTCGGAGGATATCACAGGGGATAATAGCGTATCTTATGAGATATTATCAGATCTCAGCTAGATCTAGATAAGCATGAGGTGAATCCTAGCTACAAGGTAGCCTTTGCTTATAAATACCAGGTTGCATGACACTTTTATTCATTCATAAAAACTTGCTTACTTTCCAGCATATATTTTATTATCTTACGTCTCACTTGAGCGTCGGATGAAATACTTTGGAATACCAAGGTAACTCTTCTCATGTTTGTTCATCATTCTCAGATGATTCTTGAGAGCAAAAACCCCTGTGTTAGACTATATTGAAGACCAGAGAGATAGTACATCACTTCTCGTCGATATTTATTGAAGATCACACCTTTTAATGATATCAAAATACAATGAAAGAATTTCAATTGATACGGTCAATGTGCAAAAGCAATTGTTGCGATCAAGAGGAAGGATCGAAAAAAAACCTATATGCCATGTTAAAAGTTGCAATACTAGATGGAAAATCTCTAGTATTATTCGAAAACTAAAACTAATATAATACAATTGGAGTACTTATACGTTTGTTGTCTAATCAACTACCTTTAAGTACAACTAATTATTTGTAAAGTACAAACACGTTTTTACAGAAAAAAAAAAAAGAACGATTTCTTTACGGCTCGTATAAATCACATCTAAAGATTTTTTAATATAATCTCGAAAAATAACTTACGTTGGAAAAAGGAAAAAAATGTCCCTTCTATTTGAGTGTCCATTATATATATTGTTATCATGTTTATATATTTAAATATTATAACATAATTAATCAGATAATAATATGAAATATTATTTTTATTTAATTTGATATACATTTGAGATTATCAATGTGTTTCTACTTGTTTTACTTCCAAAACGGCAAAACCAGTATTCAAGTGAATAAAATTTTATAAGTTATTATGATATTGTCTTCAAAGTAGCGCCATAGAAGGCATCACCACCATATATCTGGCAGGTTCAATAAGAAAATGTGACATGTATGTCGTTGATGTCCTCTGCCTTTGAGGACATCAACAACACTGCCAATTATATAATGTACTATGATATTGTCAGAGTAATTATTGTTGAATAACGTGGAAATTACCCTGTTAACAACAATAATTGTTCTGACAATAACATTTCTACTATAATGCGAGTCTTACCAATGATAAGCATCTTAGATTTTAAAAGCATATATTTAGTAATCATTATTAAATTTTTTAACAGATTTTGTGCCTTACTTATTTACTAACATGCAATATGAAATCAAGCATGCATCAATCTGTATTATTGTATACTGGAAGGAAATTATGGCCATTGATTTAGAGTCGGTTAATATCCTTACTCAATGATCGAATTTTTCAACCAGTTACTCCTACAATCAAATTTATTGAATTTATAAAATTTGTTCTTAAGTTGATCAAACTGATTCCCCAAAATCAAATTCGCAAAAACAAAAAACCAATTTCTCAGAATATTCGAAAACGAAACCAAATAATCGGACTAACCCGATCGAAACAAATATAAAACTCCAATTTGTACATTGGATTGAAAGAAATAAGAGGATATTTAATGATGTGGAATCCGATGATGTCAGTTAGAGAACTGATACTATGCCTGATATCTTTGTAACTTTGAGTCTTTTCGCTTAGCTTTTGACTTCCATATTATAGGTTGAGTATCTACTCTACTCCATCTAATATATCTTTGGCTTTATCAAAAAAAATAGATGTTTTTAGTTAAAATTACTAATCGATTTTATTAAATGATTGAACCGAAATAAATCGACCTTGAGTATATTACCATGTCTTTGTTCCGATTCAAGTCTAAAAATTTAATTATCAATTTCCAAGATATCTATTTTATTTTTTAAAAAAACGAAAACACCAACAACAATTTTTCTTTACGATGCAGTGATACATTGACACCATTTAACGTATCTATTTTATGTAAATTATATGAAAATGATAGAGTGACTTATTCGAGACACCCTATCTCTCAAGAATAAAGCAAGAATAGATGAGAAATGAGTTCAGAAGATACAACAAGAAGGAGTTTACTCATCAATGTCGATATTACAAGTGTAAACCCAATTCACTCCTTATATTCAACTTTTAATCAACTAACTTTCCCGACACACCCCTGGTTGATTGGTGTGGTGACGTATGCTGCTGTGGTTTATAGTCTTTATGTTCGACCATGTGGTAGTTCGTTACATGATTGTTGTATCCGTTATAGCAGACGATCGACCACTCAGACTGACTTAGTTGTAGCTATTGCTACGGTTCCATTTAATATATAATATATAATATATAATGTTTATGTTTCAAAAAAAAAAAAAACTACAATCTCAACTTCCCTCTGTTTACAATATTATTATTTATTTATTTGCCTTCAACCGTCTCTGCATAATAATTGAATGTATCACTAAACTTCCGTATTTTTAAGTAAACGAATAAAAATGTCTATATTCTGGTATATGTATGAAAGGCAAACGAGAAATGAAATGGATTATTACGAAGAACGTCGATGCAAGATTTGTAATCTTCACCATTAAGACAATATTGTCTCGCCTTGGTGCTAACAATTTCAATTGCAATTTGTCTCCTACGATACAACGACTTACGATTTGTGAAAGAAACATTTTAATTCACAAATTCCTTAACCACAAAGTTTTAAAAGTGATCAACAAAAGGAAGGATGAACAAGATGATTATGCAGAAATTTTGCATTAATCTTGTGCTTTGATTCTCGGATATCATGTCTGAATTCGTTCAGGTGTTGTTCCTTTTATACTATATCAAAAAATGTCATCAAAAGACACCATCTAAAAGCATCTCATAATGAAAAAAACGCAACCAAATGCAAATGCCCGCACCATGTGCAAGCGCGATCGATCGCGTCTTCTTCCTTCAACTTTCTGCCTCGGGCGATCGATTGCCCACTGAGGCGCGATTGATCGCTCATTGATGAAAATCGTTTTTCCATTTGCACTGTCGCAATCGATCGGGCGACAGATGCCGATCGATTGGGGCACTCAGAAAATCCAAAATTCGGTTTTCTTTGGTTACGTTTTAATATAATTCACGCGGAATTTCCAACAATCTCCCACATAAATTAAATTAATGTATGTATGCAATTTGAGCACCTTTAGCGAATTGTTATAGCATCTGGAGAGGTAGCTTACGGCCTTGAGCGTTCCGTAGTAGAATTCAATCGGGTTTACTTGACTTAATAGTGAACTTACAGTCTTGAACTATTTAGTCGTTGGTGTAAATCAATACAATTGACCCCACACCATAACAACTCTAACCTTCGTATTGGTTTCTTACGGTTGTATCCGTTTCGACCATCGACGACTCTTGGTTTCATAAGTGCTTTCCATTCTTTGAAGTGGTCACACTTCGCATCCCGCTATACTCCAACATATCCTAATATGTCTTAGGAATCATTAAAAACCTTTTGTCTATCGTACCATTTTGCAGGCTACACCTCTTATCATATAAATGTGTTGGGGATTGATATTCAAGGTGTTTATACAATATCATAATTTAGTTGTCCTTTTGAACCTAGATCTTGGGATCTCCAGTCAACAAGGTTGGGTATCCACTATGAGATTTTGATTATAGGGTTTTAACCACATTCCCCTCGATAAACTATATACTCGATCTCTATGCAAGCATTTTGTAAGCGGATCCGCACTATTCTCATTTACTTCACGTAGTCAATGGAAATAACGCCATTAGAGATCAATTGTTTAATAGTAGTATGTCTACGACGTATATGTCTAGACTTGCCATTATACATGCTACTCTGTGCCTTTCCTATAGCCGGTTGACTATCACAATGTATTTTAATTGCAAGCACATGTTTTTTCCAACAATGAATTTCTTCCAAGAAACTTCTAACCCATTCGGCTTATTTTCCCGTTTTATCCAAGGCTATGAATTCAGATTCCATAGTGGATCTAGCAATACAAGTTTGCTTGGTAGATTTCGACGCCATTCCAGTCCCTCCAATGGTAAACACATAACCACTTGTCGACTTGGAGTCTTGCGTATCCGATATTCAATTTGACTCACTGTATCCTTCCAATACAACAGGATACCTTGTATAATGCAACCCATAAATTAGGGTATATCTTAAATATTTAATTACCCTCGTTAATGCCTTACAATGGTCATTGTTTGGATTGCTCGTGAATCAACTTAGTTTGCCAACCGTATATGTAATATCAGGACGTGTACAGTTCATGAGTACATGAGATTGACATCCTTGAGTATTCTAATTGCATGACAGGATCTCCTTTGTTTTTAACCTAATGTAGATTCGGGTCATAGGGTGTCTTTACAGATGACGTGTCATTCGCGAGAAATTTCTCTAGTATTTTCTCAACATAATGAGACTGCGACAACACTCGTCCTTCAAATATCTTGGAAATCTTAGTTCCAAGTATCACATCAGCTTCACACATATCTTTCATTCAAAATGTTTTATTAACATTTTCTTCATCACGTTGATGATTTCTAAGTTGCTTCCCTCTATGAGCATATCATCAACGTACAAGCATACTATTACATATGCTTTAGGCGTGTTTTTCATATACACACATTTGTCACACTCGTTAATTTTGAAACCATTTGACAACATTTGTTTTGTCAAATTTTTCATGCCATTGTTTTGGCGCTTGCTTAAGCCCATACAATGACTTAACTAGTCTACACACATTTTCTCTTGTCCGGGAACAACAAATCCCTCGGGTTGTTTCATATAAATTTCCTCCTCAAGTTCCCCATTGAGGAATGCCGTTTTTACATCCATTTGATGTATCTTGAAATTATTTAGAGCAGCAATAACAATGATCACTCTAATGGACGTAATTCTCATGACTGGTGAATATGTATCAAAGTAATCAAGACCTTCTTTTCCCTTTGCCACGAGTCTATCCTTGTACTTATCAACTGAACCATCAGACTTGTATTTCCTTTTAAGAATCCATTTTCATTCCAATGGTTTAATTCCGGTTGGAAGGTCTACCAATTCCCACGTGTGGTTTTGCATTATGAATTCTAGCTCGCCATTGATGGCCTCTTTCCAGATAGGAGCCTCGGTGTGATATCCGGAAATTTATTATGTTAATCCCGAAGCGATTATAATCCTTAATGTATTTTAATGGTGGTAATTATGAGATAATTGCGGTGTTGAGACTCCCGAGAGTTTTAATCCAGTATCGGGGTTGTCGGATCCAAGAGTTGAGATTTTACTCTCATTAAGATGGTAAACCTTGGAATTGTGTTAGTATTGGGATTCAGAGTCCGGGGAGCTTTGGATTGAGGTTTGTGATGTACTTAAGTGAGTGTGAGATGAACACGCATGATTTTTAATGAGTTATGGTGCGAGTATTTGAAACTTGGATTTTTGGGGCCTTGGTACTATATATACCAAGTGGACTCGGTGTTCAATCATTCTCCACTTCACTCCCTCTCTCCTCCTCCACCGCCTCTCCCCCCTTCCCCTTTCTCCCCTCTTTTTCCCCTTTGCTGAGAAATCGATGAAGGCTCGATTCTTGAACGATTTTCTAGCAGATAGTTGGGTATTACTCTTCCCCTCTCTTTTATCTTCGTATTTGATAGTAATTTTGTAGAGTTTGGTTAAGAATTGAGATAGATTGAGTTTTGACTTTTTAGAGATTTTTGGTTGTTGTGTTATGCAGACTATTATGGTGTTTTGTTAAGGATTTATGGAGTAATGGATGTTGGGTTTGTGGATTTTGGAGTTTTTGCTCGAAAAACGGCATTTCTGGCCGAAACAGGTTGGAGCAATCGATCGCTTGGGATGGAGCGATCGATCGCCGCGTCGTTGGTCAATTTTTGAATATGATGAACAGTCGAGCGATCGATCGCTTGAAGCTTAGCAATCGATCGGCGAGGCTGGCGATCGATCTCCGAAGTTTAGAGATCGATCACAAAGGGGCGGTAGCCAAAATCCACCGAGAGGCGATCGATCGCCTGGGGAGCAGGGATCGATCACCGATGACTGATTTTTGAAAAATTATTTTTGTATTGCGACTTTGACGTATGCTTTACCGAGTCTTTTGTGTGTTTAGTCATCATGATTGGATGGTATATTTCGAGGCCGAATACATGCTTAAGTATGTAATTGTATTCACGTAATTGATTGTGAATTATTAACTGTGTATAGCGAAATTCACTTGATCTTGGGGCAAAGGCAATGTTTGGCTCTTACTATTGGATTATAAGGTACGTATGACGTACGAGCATAATTAGATATATTATTTTCGTGATTAACGAATCATATATTATTGTTGCGATAAATGAGATGTCGTTGTTGAGCGAGCAACGAGTTTGATGCTATCGATATTGAGCGAGCATGGGTATGATATCGCCGTTGTTGAGCGTGCGAGAGGTTAGAATACCGCCGCTGTTGAACGAGCGATGTGATACAAAGTGATGAGATTGTGGAATCATTAATTGAGATATATTAGGTTTCTGTAAATCATTATTGTAATGATTTAGGTGAATTTACAACTTTATATTTTGTAAATTATGAATTGTGAGATTGATAATATTGAGATTGTGCTATTGTTATGCTCACCTCGTGTGGGGGTTGTTTCTGTTGAAACATGTAGAACATGTACATCAGTTGGCTCTGGAGATGAGTTCGAGCTGTTGAATGGGAATGCTCCATGACAGATATACCAGTATTGGTATGGGGTAATGTGCTTATACAGTGGATACATAGTTACTTATTCAATGCTCGTATGTGAGCATTTTGATATGTGTATATGGATTGTATAAGATTTATGAGTGTTCTCTTTTCAATTATGAGTTGCATGCAATTGTTTAAGGAAATTGCATAATGAATTGAGCATATGTATAGTGCATTATCAATTGTATACTTATGTTAGTTGAGTTGGGATGAGAATCAGACATTAAGGGGAATTATGTCAAAAAAATTATAGTCGTCATGACAATTGCTTGGTACATGTACGAGAATCCCCTAACGATATAAAAGTATGCACTAAATTATGTGATAATGCACTAATAACGGGTTAATGACGAGTGATCCTTACACTCGGGGCCATACAAGGCATCACTAAGCGATCTTGGTTTATTTTTCCAACACATATGTTATGAAGTCAGGACCATAAGCCTTAGCCATTTTGGTTCTCTTGCTACGTCGTGCATAAATATATGCTACCTGTTTCCATCAACATGTTCCTAGGCCCTCAACAGCCCCAAAGATCAAACCACTGCTCTGATGCCACTAATGTAAGGACCCCCGTGCCTTTAACCAGCAATTAGTGTATTAGCCCATGTATTTAGTGCATACAATCATATAATCAGGGGGAAAGAACCACATGCTACCATAGCATAATATACCAGCAATAAAATTCCTTATATTATTCCATATAATGATCAACTCCCCCATACCACTCAACCCTTGAGTATGCATCTTATAATACACTATCATGTTCTCAATTCACTTAGCAATCCCTTAACTAATTGCATACAACACATGAATGAAGAGAGGAAGGCCCTTGCCTTTTTTTATACAAATCATATACACATATAGTAGTGCTCACATGCGAGCATCCAATGAATGAATGCATATTTAATTGTATAAAGTACCCTACTCACTACCAGCGCTGGTACCTCGATCCTGGAAGTACCTCCAATCCATAGCCCGATCTCAACGCTGGAGCTACCGTTGTACTTGTTCCACCTGCCCCAACAGAGACAGCCCCCACACGGGGTGAGCATACCAATACCACCATTCCAAATGTAAAGGATACTCCATGTATAGTGTCGTTACCACGTAGGATCCCCCGTACTGTTCCTGTTCTCAAAATAACCAAAACCATCAAATTCCCAAAACCAGTTAATCACCACATTGATTAATTAAAACCATTCCTGCCATACCAGTTTCATAATCAAATATGATTAAACCATTAAATTAAGGACCATAGACATCACATATGTCTAACCAATGATTCCATAGTTCTATTTCATCGCTCGCTCCACAATAGCGGCATTTTAACCTCACGCACGCTCAACCGCAGCGGCGTCATAACCGATGTTCGCTCAATAGCGACAACATCTAAATCATTGCTGCGGCACCATATAATTCCCAATGCCTATCCATATATTGCAAACATAAATACCATGCATTCAACAATTGCAATAATATAAAAGGCTATGCTCGTACGTTATACGTACCTTATAATTCTGTAGTTCGAGTCCAACATTGCCTTAGTCTCGTGATCCGATGAATTATGTGCTAAACACAATTAATAACTCCCAATTAATTACAAGTATGCAACAACGTGCTCAAGCACGTTCACGACCTCCAAATATATCTTCAATCCATGACGATTAACCATTTTAAAAGACCCCGGGTGAAGCATGCATACTACTCAAAATATTCCCTTTTAAAAGTGTAGCATTCCCATTGGAATGTAGACATTACCACGACAATCGGCTAATTAAACCCAGTTTCCAAAATCCCAACTTTTTGCCAAAGTTTGAAAAAAAACACTTGACTTCGAGCCGCGATCGATCGCCGATTTTATCGCGATCGATCGCGCGCACCCGCTGCCAAACATAACATTCTCGCAATCGATCGCGAGTCTCCGCGATCAATCGCCAAACCCCTCGTGATCGATCGCTGAGACTTAGTGATCGATCGCCAACACTGTGCATCTTCTTAAATTTCCAGAATCTCGTCGCGATCGATCTGCACCAAGCCGTGATCGATCGCGACCTGCGATTTTCTGAAAAACTCGAGCTTCAATGGTGTTTTTCGCACGCAAACTCAAAACCATCACCCCTTACACCTTCAACACCTCAAATACTCCATTAAAACTCAATAAAAACTCCAATGACAAACTTTAAATTTTTACCAAAAATCTCCAAATCCAAACCCAACACAAATCTTAACCAAACTCCACAATACCATAATCAAAACGAAGATAAAAGATTACCAACTTATCTTCGAGAAATCCGGCTCCCTGGACGAGCCTCCATCGATTTTTCATCATGGGAGAAAAGAGGGAAGGGTTGGGGGATTGGGGAAAGAGAAGTGTGTGTGAGAGAGAGAGAGAGAGAGAGAAAAGGAGGAAAAATGATTGAACACCGAGTCCATCTGGTATATATAGTCCCAAGACTCCAAAAACCCAAGTCCTCCACAAATACATTACTCATTAAAAATCATCTATGTTCAATAATTATCTCTCAACCTCAATTTCTATTACCAGCCCTAGCACAAAGTACTCCGGACCCCAGATCCCACCAAAATCAAATTCCAAGGTTATCACCATGATGAGAATATAATCTCAACCATTGGATCCAACGACTCCAAATACCGGATTAAAAATCCTCGGGAGTACCAATACCGCAATTAATTTATAATTGTCACAGTTAAAATCCATTAAGGATTATTATCACACCGGAGTTTACACCAATAATTCCTGGGCATCACATGTAGGAAGGCTTGTGACATTTCCATAACTCATAAGGAGTTTCATCCTTACTTTTTTATGTGGTATTTTGTTCAAGATGAAGTTGGCCGATATGATTGCTTCACTCCACAATTTTTGGGATAATCTAGAACTTATCAACATAACATTCATCATCTCTTTTAGAGTACGATTTTTACGTTCGGCAATACCATTTGATTGTGGTGACTAAGGGGCGGTTGTTTGATGAATATGACATACTCAGTGCAAAATTCTTCAAACGGTGCTCTATATTCTCCATCTCTATCACTTCGAACATTCTTTATCTTTTTACTAAGTTGATTTCAACTTCATTCTTGTGGTGTTTAAAACTTTCAAGGCATCGTCTTTGCTTCTTAGCAAATAAACGTAACAATATCTCGTACAATCATCAATGAAGATAATGAAGTACTTTTTCCCGCCTCTAGTTTCCACAAACTTTAGATCACATAGATTCGTATGAATTAATTCAAGAGGTGTCGTATTTCTTTCAAGTGAATGGAATGGCGCTTCGTTAACTTGGCATAAACACAAGTCTCACACTTATGTTTCAAGTTAACATTCATTTGAGCCAATAAGTTTAACTTCACTAATTTGTTAAGTGAACCATAATTTACATGACCCAAACGATCATGCATTACAAGACTCAATTAAATAAGTAGAATCATTCACTTTATTGCTTTCGAAGTGACGTATAACCGTCATTACATTCATTTTGAACATACTTTCCATATAGCCTTTCCCTACAAAACTTCATTTTTGGATAGTACAATTTTACCAGATTCTAAAACTAGTCTAAAGCCAGCATTGACTAGTGCCGATCCGGATATCAGGTTCTTTCGAATGTCAGGAACATGTAGGGCATCGATTATAGTCAACTCCTTTCTCGGAATCATCTTTAGAACCACTTTCCCCAATCCAACTATCGAAGATGTAGTGGAATTTCCCATGTAGAGTTGGCGCCCTCTTATTGGAGTGTATGTGGAGAACATGGCTTTGTCCGAGCACACATGTCGGGTTGCACTAGAATCGACGAACCATTCCATAGGATTGTCAACCAAATTCGCTTCAAAGATTGCCGCGGTTAGCATTAGATCATTCAAGTCATTTGATATCCGATCTTCGATCACATTGACTTGATCTTTTGCTTTCTCACGATTGTCCTTATAGGATGTCCGTTTGAACTTTTTCGTCTTGCCATTGTTGGAGGCCGTACCGTCAAACTTACGCTTTTGATCCAGTTCTTGGTTCAACAAGGTTAGCCCTTGGTTCCATTTGGTATCTACTCATCTTCCTCTCGAAATTTCTATTGTCCTCCTCGATTCTTAAACGAACCACAAGGTCTTCAAGAGTCATTTCTTTTCGTTTGCGCTTTAATAATTCTTGAAGTCATTCCAACTAGAAGACAATTTTTCAATCATTACGCCAACTTGGAATGAATCACTTATATTCATTTCTTCCGCATGGATGTCATACATAATCACTTGCAATTCTTGTACTTGCGCTATCACGGGTTTAGTATCGACCATCATGAAGTCTATGAATCGTCCAACGATGAATTTCTTCATGTCATCATCCTCGGATCTATACATCTTCTCCAAAGAATTCCACAGTTCTTTGGCCGTCTTCACTAGACAATACACATTGTATAATGTATTGTCAAGTCCATTGAGTATGTAGGTTTAACACAAGAAATAACTTTGATTCCATGCGTCAACCACATCAATCTTTTGGTTGTTGGTTTCTTCCTCCGTAATGATAGGAACATCCTCATTGAGAAACCTTGTCAACCCAGGGGTTGTCAAGTAAAATATCATTTTTTGTTGCCATCGCTTGAAGTCGCTGCCATTGAATTTCTCCGGTCTTTCACCATGATGAATGAGAGTCGTCGTTGTACTCGAAGAAGTCATTTGATGCTTGCTATTGTCTTAAGATTATTGTACAAAATATTTTCTGGTATATGTATGAAAGGCAAGCGAGAAATGAAATGGATTATTAAGAAGAACGTCGATGTGAGATTTGTAAATCCGTCCTTAAGACAATATTGACCGGCCTTGGTACTAACGGTTTCAATTACAATTTGTCTCGCAAGACACAACGACTTACGATTTGTAATATCCGTCCTTAAAAAATGATTTTCTGCAACAAGCGATCGACCGCGCTCTTCCTCGGGCGATCAATCGCCCACTGTGACGCGATCGATCGCTCGTTGCAGAAAATCATTTTTTCATTTGCATTGTCGCGATCGATCGGGTGACACACTTTGATCGATCGAGACACTCAAAAATCCAAAATTCGGTTTTCTCTGGCTATATTTGAAAAAAATTCTCACAGAATTCCCAACAGTAGTAAGAGACGTTATGCGTATTATATCTGTTTATTATAATCCCGAGACTGACTTTTTTGGTATTTTTGTGTAAACGATATAACTATCTATCAAAAAAATAAAAAAATAAATTTTAGTAAATTTATAATCGATATTATATTCTCAATGTTTCAAACTCTCAAAATTATGGAAATGTTTATCTATACTTATATACACTTTTTTATTTATAAAAATAAAAATAAAGTATTATAAAAACACAATATAATAATTATAATTAATAATTTAACACTTAAAAATTATATAAAATTCAAAAATATATACACATACACGTTCAGTAATAATAACGCAACGAGTATAGACTATAGCCTATAAACAAGTTTAAAGTGGTGAAGAAGATGTAAAGGATGTGTATAGCTTCCAGCTTTCCCATCCTTGTCCCACATGGAATAAATGACAAACTGAGACACGAGGCCATCCTATAAAATGAGAACTCCAACAGTTCCAGTAAACAAGAAGCTGCGCAGTGAGAACAAAGCGAACTATTCTTTCGCCTTTTACTAAAGAATACCGTGTTCTCGCTGCACTTGAGCAGCATACCTTTATTTTTGGAGGCCTCTTTCCCTTAGGGTAGGGGCCCAATAACTCAAGTATTAAAATATTCTTATCTTATTAAATAAGTTGTAATATTATATATATTATATTAAGAAAAAATGATAAAAATATTTGCGGTTGCTTTACTCTTTATTTATTATTATTATGATTATTTTGTATTAGTAAATAAAATTATATATATTATTCAATCAAATTATATAATTGTACCTTTCTAAATCAGTCGCTTGGTGTAGTACCTCTTCCTTTAAATATGATCAAGTTCCTAGCATTCCAGATGTGATATACTGTTGCACCAAATACCGTAGACTGAGCAGATGCTATCATTTATTTATTATTATTATATGTATATATATTTTGGTTTAAATGATGGTAATTATATTAAATTACAAAAATTATAAATGCTCGTGACCATGGGCCTGGGGTGTCCTAACCAGCCTTTGAACCTGGCATTTCTCTCGGCCCACAATTAATTTCTTCATCAGGCCATGTTCAATGTCGGTTAGGGCCTGAAGTGGACGTTTCTTTGGACCGTGATAACATGAAAGAGCCGAAGTGTTGGCTGCTCTTGTTAGCCTTTTGTCTGCCAAAATAATTGATGGATCACCTTGTTGTAGTGGGGCAACAGGCCAAGTCTACTTTTAATGCCCAGCTAGAACTGTAGAGTGCCAAAATAATTGACGGATCACCTTGTTGTAGTGGTTAGTGACGCCTTATCTAGCCCTGATCCTCCTATGTGGAAAGATGCTATTAATGACGAGATAAAATCCAAATGCAAAATCACACGTGTGAATTGATAGACATTCCAACTGGAAGTAAACCATTAGAATGCAAATGGATTCTTAAAAGAAAATACAAGTCCGATGGTTCAATTGATAAGTACAAGGCGAGACTCGTGGCAAATGGATATAGACAAAAAGAAGGCCTTGATTACTTTGATACATATTCACCAGTCACGAGAATTACGTCCATTAGAGTGATCATTGCTATCGTTGCTCTAAATAATTTAGAGATATATCAAACGATGTAAAAACGACATTCCTCAATGGGGAACTTGAGGAGAAAATTTATATGAAACAACCCGATGGGGTTTGTTGTTCCCGGACAAGAGAAAAATGTGTGTAGACTCGTTAAGTCATTGTATGGGCTTAAGCAAGCGCCAAAACAATGGCATGAAAAATTTGACAAAACTATGTTGTGAAATGGTTTCAAAATTAATGAGTTCGACAAATGCGTATATATGAAAAACACGCCTAAAGCATATGTAATAGTATGCTTGTACGTTGATGATATGCTCATAGTGAGAAGCAACTTAGAAATCATCAACGGGACAAATAAAATGTTAATAAAACATTTTGAAATGAAAGATATGGGTGAAGCTGATGTGATACTTGGAATTAAAATCTCCAAGATATCCGAAGGATGAATGTTATCACAGTCTCATTATGTTGAGAAAATACTCGAGAGATTTCTCTCAAATGATACGTCGTCTGTAAAAATACCCTATGTCCCGAATCTACATTTGGTGACAAACAAAGGAGACTCTGTCATGCAGTTAGAATACTCAAGGATAATTGGCAGTCTCATGTATCTCATGAACTGTACACGTCCTGATATTGCATATGCGGTTGGCAAACTAAGTAGATGTGATGTACGGGGATTAATGATGTTAATTCCGGTATGGTAATAATCCTTAATGGATTATCGTTTGTGGCAATTATGAATTAATTGTGATTTTGGGACTTCCGGGGATTTTAAATCCTATTTTTGGAGTCGTTGGATCCAAGGGAGGAGATTTTATTCTCATCGTGGTGATAAGCTTGGAATTTGGTTTTGGTGGAATCTGGGGTCCGGAGTACTTTGTACTGGGGGTGTCTATGGAAATAGAGATTGGGAGGTGATTTTTGAAAACAGATGATTTTTAATGAGTCATGATATATTGGTGGAGGGATTGGTATTTTGGAGTTTTGGCACTATATATACCAAGTGGACTAGGTATTCCGTCATTTGACACAGAATCTTTCCCTCTCTCCCCTCTCTCATCGTCCAAACCTTTTCCCCCATTTCCCCTCTTCTCCCTTGATGGGAAAATCGATGGTAGCTTGGCTCGGGAGCCGATTTTCTCGAAGATAATCAGGTATTAATCTTCCCCTCGTCATTGTCTTCGATTTGGTAGTAATATTGTAGAGTTTGGTTGAGTTTTGATTTAGTTGTGGAATTTGGGGATTTTGGTTAAAAATCCAATTGGAGTTTTAGAGTTTTTATTGGCTTTAAATGGAGTATTTGAGGAGTTGAAGGTGTGTAGGGTGTTGGATTTGAGTTTGGGTGTGAAAAACACCATTAAAGCTCGAGTTTTTCGGAAAATCGCAGGTCGCGATCGATCGCCGAGGAGTGCCGATCGATCGGGACGAGCAGCTGTAAATTGTTGAAGATATACAGTGCTGGCAATCGATCGCGAGGCGATTAGCGATCGATCGCGGAGACGCGCGATTCGATCGCGAGATCATTCTGTTTGGCAGCGGGTGCGCGCGATCGATCGTGACAGAAGCGGCGATCGATCGCGGCCCGAAGTGTGGTGTTTTTTTCAAAATTTTGGAAAATGTCGGGATTTTGGAATCGAGGTTTAAAGGGGCCGTTTCTGTTGGGATATGCCCTAAGACAAATCATTGAATGATTGTTTGGACATACAATGTTTATGATTTTATGAAATGGCAATTCATTATTATATATTATTCGATTAACTGTGCAATGTGAATTAATATATATGTTAATGTCCTTAGAATAATATTGTATTATTCTTAAAGATGTCCCTAGTCAAGTATTATCATGAATAGGGATAATGATAATACGTAGAGACTAGTATGTGTTGATTGATGAATTGTTCATTGATAAGAGATATCAAATCAACACATGGGTACATGTTAGAGAACGATGTACTGGACAGACCCACCATGAGAATGCTACATGGATAGTTATATGAGTGTCATAAGCAATTCTCATAGTGATAATAATGTATGTAATCCTTACGACTTGTGATCATCAGAGATCCCAACATAAGGAGTTATGTATCTTGATATTGTCAAACGTTACCCGTAACAGGGTAAACAATAAAGGCGACTATTGGATACACTACGAATTATGTATAGGGATGTTGACTGATCGAGATAGGATTTGTCCCTCCTATATAACAGGAGAAGTGTTTGGCCCTTGATCAAGTGAGACTTAAAATGCATGGCCATGCTCGAATGAGTCGATATGAGATATCGAGCTTATTCGTTTATTCTAGTTCTACTTGGGGATCAAGAAATAAAGATTGAATATACGAGTATGACTATTCCATGACTCGTGTTCAATCTAAACACAAAGGACAAAGGGATTAAGTTACATGGTTAATATTATCACAAGTTCTAAAGGTTATGTCGAGTCATTGACATTCTTGTAATTTGGGTAGCCTTGATGTGTTGCTAGACACCGCTCCTTGCTTGTGACGTAAAATGAGATTTTATGTCACAACCAACATTACAAGATCCTATCGGGTCGCACAAAAGATTAAATCAAAAAGGGAAATTAAATTCATGGGATGAATTAAATAATTAAGAGGAGTCTTAATTAATAATTATAAGGATTAAATTAAAATCATGGGCTTGAGCCCATGAGGCTTTATGAAAGCTTTAATTAAATCATATATAATTAGTTGGCAAGGTTAATGTTTGATTAAGACTTTGATATCATAACCTAGCCTCCTCTCCACATAGCTCTCGGCCTCCTCTCACTCTACCGAAGGCTCACGGCCGCCACCCTCCTCTCGGCCGCCGTTGATACCCTTTGGTGTTTGATTGGTAGTCGTTGATCGGTTTAGAACCGGGAGTTCTGTTTTGGTTCAAGAATAAGTCTAGCAACTTGTTCTTGAACGTCCCTTGTTCGATTAATCGTGTGGATACTGTGATATCCCCGAAATGATTAATTGTAATTGGGCATTAATTGTGTTTATATGATTAATTATGGTGGTAATTAATTATGTGCTGGAATTATTTATCTTATTGAAGTGCTTAGTCACATGATAGAGTGACCCGGGAGGGCATTTCAGGTTGCATGTTGTGCATGTTTGGAAAATTGTTATTAGCATGATTTATTTGCCATGGTTAGCAATTAATTGGAAATCATGAGTTTAATTGATATTTTGGTGCATTGTGGTGAAATGCCTTTTAAATATCATGTTGGGGTGTTTTATACACCATGGGTTTGTGAAATGCTTTTAATTAAAACCCAACCCCTTTTTTATACCCCAACCCCACCCTACCTTTACCTCACTTTCATTTTACTTTACCAAACCACCCAAACCCTTCCTTTTTCTCCCATTTTCGAGTTGGAGCTTAAAGGTGGAGAGAAACCTTTCCAAAAATCTTGTTTTGTGGAGTTTATTGGGAGATTTGAAGTCCCCAAGAGGTATGGATGCCTCATTGTTGATTTTGTAGTGTTTTATTTGATTTTGGAAATGGTTTAAATGGGTTTGTGTTGGGTTGTTGTGGTTTTGGTTTAATGTTGGATTTTTGAGGTGCTTTAAGTGTTTATGGAAGGGTATTATGCATTTGATGTTGTTGGTTTGTTGGTAGGGGAGTTGGAATGGGTTGGAATGAAGTTTTGGAGCATTAATGGCGATTTTTCGCGATACAGGGCTCGGCGATCGATCGCGAAGAGGCAGTGCGCTCCAGAAGCATTTGGCGATCGATCGGCGAGGGTGGCGATCGATCACGCCAAATGTGGCGATCGATCGCCGAAGGAACAAAAATTCATGTTCGGACAGTGCGATCTCGCGATCGATCGGCCCTTTGCCGCGATCGATCGCGAGTCATGAAATATGGTGTTTTTGAATTTTATTGTAGGATTTTTGGTATCGGACTATTATTGGGTTCTAATATTGATTTGTGTGAATATGTAGAACCATCCCAGGTGGCGACACAGCCAAGGAATTGAAGTCCTACCACACCTACTTTTTGGAAAGGTACGTAGAGGACGTACGGGCACCCAACGGTACATGTATCTAATATACTCATTGTTTATGCATTGTGGATGCGAGTATATATGTGATTATGCATTGTGGATGCAAATACATGTTGAAATTATGCATGATGATTGTAGATGCATATGATTATTGGTGCACATCCCATGAGTCGTGGTCATCCCTTGATGATTTTAATGCTTGCCGCTATTTGTTTTGGTTCCGCTAAATGTGAAGCGAGGGGTGGGAGCGCCGCATGTCACATTTGAGCGTGGTTATCATATAGGGCGAGGAAAGGATATTTGCCGCTCAATGTGAGGCGAGGGGTGGGAGTACCGCATGTCCATTGAAGCGAGCTTATTCTATGCCGCCTATATGTAAATAAGCGAGGGGCATTAAATACATTGTGATGGACAGACTAGGGATTGGTGACTGTTATTTGGTTTTGATGAGATGGTATTATGTCATGACATGTGTAGACCATTAAAAATAATCCATTGATTATACTCATGAGTTATGGTACAGGGACAACCAAACGGGAAGCGTTTGAAATGCATGGGAAAAACAGGAAGTGTTTTATTATGATTATGCATTTACGCTTTATATTCATATTGTGTTGTATATGAATGATATCATTGCTCATGTTTGGGGGTTGTCCTTGTAGGTACTTTTGGCATGATATGAAGGGGGCTAAGACGGGTTGAGACCGTGAGCTTGAAGAGCACTTTTGGTAGATGAAGGACATGATTATTTTGTATATTGTCTACTCTAGGAGTAGTGTAAAACTATAATGGATAACATTCTTTTGATGGGCAATGTAATTAATCCATTGATAGTCCTCATTTTGGCATGTAACTTTTAGGCTCATAGCCTCAACACGATTAATTTACTCTGATCATTTATATTAGCTCTAATTATGTCTTTGATCCGCACTTAAGGATTAGGGTCCTTACAGATACCGTTGAGGCAAGACCTTGGAGGTGTTGCTCGTGACTCGGAATCGTTGGACGTGGTGCTCAGTGGAATCTGCTCAAACGCGCTACAAGGGTGAGACCTTTATTCCTTTATCCGATATGATAACCTATGTATAGATCCGGTGTCATGTAATCCATATTTTTTTTATTCCGCTGCGTTGCTATGCATGATGGATTACTTACAGTGGTATCAGAGCCGTGTACAAGGCTCATATCGGATTTATGTGGTTAAATTGTTTTAATCATATTAGAATTGTATAACATGCTATTTAAAACTGTATATAATCATATATGATATGATTAAAATTGTGTTTGTGAAATTATCATTTTATTATATTTGATATAATTAAAGTTCATTGTATACGATACATGAAGGCGCAAAACGTAGCCCATAGCATGAGTTGGTTCGGCCACCACCATCACAAATGACACACGGCTGCCACATGAGGGCTAGGGTTTTCGAACCCTTGGCTCGAGATGGTTTAGTCGTTGTGGCTAATAATTGTGCATGGAAGTGTCGAAACATGGCTAGGGTTTAAAACCCCCTATTGGCTCGAAAAATTATTATTATCGGCGCAAACTCACGATAATTGATGGGTGACGGCTACGGCCACATGAGGGCTAGGGTTTTCAAACTCATTGGCTCGAGATGGTCAAGCCGCCAACGTCATGAATCGTGCATGAAAGGCCGAGAAATAAAACAATAATTTCGAACCATAGTGGCTAGTGACAGCTAGGGTTTCGAACCCTAATGGCTCACGGCCGCCGTCCAAGGTATTAGGGTTTCGAACCCTTCATGGTTGGACGTGGGGTTTTGAGCAAGAAGTTCGTGGCATGTGATGTCCCGAGCGTACGATAATTTCATAAAATTTATTTTACAGTTTTATTGGGATTAAATTTTAAAAATGGTTAGAATTTAATTCATTAATTGTTATTGCATGTTATATGTGTTGTCTGAGCATGGTGCATGGTTATAGCCCTTTAACCTATTAAGATAGGATTTGTGAATGTTTGTAATTTATAATACGACCTGCGTGTCGTGCCTTCTCTATTTTATTCTAAATGTTATCCCTCCCCTATGTTCCCCTCGAATGTGAATCGAGGAATTCTCTATATTTGTAAATGTTATAAAGTATAGTTTATTTATTGATGGTGATCAATGAAGATGGAGCATCGTGCCGGGATGAGGAGGCCATTCACAAATTGGAGCCAAAGGAAGGTGCTTGTGAAGTTACCTTAGGTTGACTCTTAGGATTTTCTCATTGGCTTGAGAAAATCGCTAGTAGGGGCTATAACCATGTCACGTTTAATTATGTATGTTGATGCATGCTTTATCTTATGTTTTAGATTGATAATTGTATTACACATATATGTAGATATGTATACACCTATATGTAGCGAACATATTTTAAATTATCAAACTAATCATGAAATCAATAAATCCCTCTAAAATATTAAGTTTTAGATGCCTTCCAAAATTAAAAGTACTCGTCAAAAACTTTGATTGTACATGTGTGGGTTTGCCAAAGCAAAGCACCGTGGCAATCTTAGTAAGGTGCGAAAGAATAAAAGTGATATCCGTTATACTTTAAATTGGGTACGACTTAACTAGGTTATCTCAATAGGATTGGGAACCTAGAGGCATGGGTTGGATAATAATTCATTTGATGAATTGAACAAAGCGTTGTTCGTCCAACTATCCAAGAATTACATGTGATGTAATTGACAAAGTGTTGTCTACCTAAATAACCGAGTCTTGGGCGATTAGCCAAAGCTAACTCAAGATTAGGCGAAATATGGATCTTGGCCCACTAAAGGTTTCGAGGGTTGATATTTTTAAACAAAATAGTGGGAGCATCATTTAATATATGACCATGTTAAATGATTAAATCATAAACTTATTTTGCATATTTATATTGTAGATATCCATGGCAACTAACAATACAACAAGCACATTATCACTGCGATCGGTCCTTGAGAATGACAAATTAAATGGGACAAACTTCCTAGACTGGTATAGGAATCTGAGGATAGTCCTCAAGCAAAAAAAGAAACAATATGTCCTAGAGGAACCCTTACCTGTTGAGGAACCTCCCCTGACGGCTACTAGAGCCGATAAAGATGCTTACAAGAAGCATCAGAATGACGCACTTGATGTTGGCTGCCTTATGCTTGCCACCATGAACTCTGAGCTTCAGAAGCAACATGAGGAAATGGAGGCGTTCGATATGATCGAACACTTAAAGCAATTGTACCAACAGCAAGCTAGAAAAGAGAGGTATGACGTCTCTAAAGCGTTGTTCCAGTGCAAGATGGTAGAGGGAAGCCTAGTTGGAACTCATGTGCTCAAGATGATTGGGTACATTGAGAATCTGGAGAAGCTGGGTTTTCCATTGGATCAAGACTTGGCCACCGATGTAATCTTGCAATCGTTGCCAGAGAGCTTCAGTCAATTTGTAGTAAATTACAATATGACTGACATGGAAAAGACTCTACCACAATTGCTTGGTATGTTGAGAACATATGAAGCAAATACAAAGAAGACTAAGGCCACAAATGTTCTTATTGTGAATAAGAGCAAATGAAGGGCCAAAGCTAAGGGCAATAAGAAAGCAAAAAAGGTCTTTGTTAAATCTAAGCCAAAGTCTTCTGCACTGAAGCCAAAGGGAGGGATAGCAAAGGAAGGGAACTGTTTCCATTGCGGTGAGACCGGCCATTGGAAAAGAAACTGCAAAGTATATCTGGAGGATCTAAAGAAAGGAAGTGTGACTTCCACTTCAGGTATTTTTGTTATAGAAGTCAATTTATCTACTTCTTCATCATGGGTATTAGATACTGGATGTGGATCTCACATTTGTGTAAATGTGCAGGACCTCAAAAAGAGTAGATTGTTGGCGAAAGGCGAAGTTGATCTCCGAGTTGGAAATGGAGCAAGAGTTGCTGCATTAGCTATAGGAGATTATTATTTATCTTTGCCTTCTGGTTTATCGTTGATTTTAAAAGACTGTTATTTTGTGCCATCCATTACCAAAAACATTATTTCTATTTCTTGTTTAGACAAGTGTGGATTTTCATTTATGATAAAGGACAACTGTTGTTCTATTTATTTAAATGATATGTTTTATGCTAGTGCACAAATGGTGAATGGTCTTTATTTATTAAATCTTGATATGCCTATCTATAACATAAATACTAAAAGGATTAAAAATAATGATTGTAATCCGACTTATCTCTGGCATTGTCGCTTGGGCCACATAAACGAGAACCGCATATCTAAACTTCATAAGGATGGAGTATTAGATTCATTTGATTTTGAATCATATGAAACATGTGAATCTTGTTTAATGGGCAAGATGACTAAAGCCCCTTTCAAGGGACATGTTGAAAGGGCAAATGTTTTATTGGGACTAATACATAGTGATGTATGTGGACCAATAAGTACACAAGCTAGAGGTGGTTTTCAATACTTCGTTACATTTACTGATGACCTCAGTAGATATGGGTATGTGTACCTAATGAAACATAAGCATGAAACCTTTGAAAAGTTCAAAGATTTCAAGAATGAAGTACAAAACCAACTTGGCAAAAGTATCAAAATCCTTCGATCAGATCGAGGAGGTGAATACTTAAGCCAAGAGTTTCATGACTATCTAAAGGAGTGTGGGATAGTCCCACAACTCACTCCTCCGTATACTCCACAATGGAATGGTGTATCCGAGAGGAGAAATCGAACCTTGTTAGACATGGTTAGATCAATGATGAGTCATGCAGATCTTCCGATATCATTTTGGGGACATGCTCTAGAAACAGCGATTTTTTTACTGAACTGTGTTCCATCTAAATCAGTGGAAAAGACACTATATGAGATACGGACTGGGAAGCGTCCTAGTATGTCTTTTATGAAGATTTGGAGTTGTGAGGCTTACGATAGACGTCATGCCACTAACAAACTTGGACCCAAATCTGATAAGTGTTTATTTGTGGGGTATCCTAAGGAAACGAAAGGATACTATTTCTATTATCCCACCGAGAACAAAGTAGTTGTTGCTCGGACTGGTGTATTTCTTGAAAGAGAATTTATTTCTAGAAAAACCAGTGGGAGAAAAATAGAACTTAGTGAAGTTCAACCACAAGAAAACACTGAACCTGAGATTGAGATGGAAACAGAGCAGGCACCGTAAGCTGTCGTGGAAGAAGTACCTGCTCAAGAGACACAAGCCCAGCGTAGGTCTGTAAGAGAACACCGGGAGCCACAGAGATATGGATTTCTTGTGACTCAACAAGGTGACTTACTACTTATTGATGAGGATGAACCGTCATCTTATCAACAAGCTATAATGGGCACTGATTCTGAGAAATGGCAAGAGGCCATGAAATCTGAGATGGAATCCATGTATGCAAACCAAGTATGGACTTTGGTTGATCCACCTGAAGGGGTACGACCCATAGGGTGCAAATGGATTTTCAAAAAAAGACCGACATGGATGGTAATGTACAAACCTATAAAGGTTGACTGGTTGCTAAAGGTTTCAAGCAAATTCATGGTATTGACTATGATGAAACTTTCTCACCAGTTGCCATGGTTAAATCCATTAGGATCTTACTTGCGATAGCTGCATTTCATGACTATGAAATCTGGCAGATGGATGTCAAAACAGCTTTCCTTAATGGAAATCTGCTCGAGGATGTGTATATGACACGGCCCGAGGGTTTTGTCGATCCAAAGGATGCTGGAAAGGTATGCAAGCTACAACGGTCCATTTATGGATTGAAGCAAGCTTCTCGGAGTTGGAATCTTCGTTTTGATGATGCAATCAAAGAGTTTGGTTTTATCAAAAACATAGATGAACCTTGTGTCTACAAGAAGGTCAGTGGGAGCATAATCATTTTCCTAGTGTTGTATGTAGATGACATACTTCTCATTGGGAATGATATCCCTGCCTTACAATCTGTAAAGATTTGGCTAGGGAATTGCTTTTCGATGAAAGACTTGGGAGAAGCCACCTATGTATTAGGAATCAAGATCTATAGAGATAGATCGAGAAGGCTTCTCGGCCTAAGTCAAAGTACATACATAGACAAAGTGCTTAAAAGGTTTAGCATGCAAGAATCAAAGAAAGGATTCGTGCCTATGACACATGGTATATATCTCTCGAAGGAACAGTGTCCTTCAACACCAGATGAGAGACAACGCATGAGTAAGATTTCATATGCGTCAGCTGTTGGATCCATCATGTATGCCATGATATGTACTCGTCCCGATGTATCGTATGCTTTGAGCATGACGAGCAGATATCAAGTTGATCCAGGTGAAGGTAACTGGATTGCTGTCAAGAATATCCTGAAGTACTTGAGAAGAACTAAGGATACATTCTTGATTTATGGAGGTGAGGAAGAGCTCAATGTAATGGGTTACACTGATGCAAGCTTCCAAACCGACAAAGATGATTTTCGATCGCAATCTGGATATGTGTATTGCCTAAATGGAGGTGCTGTGAGCTGGAAGAGTTCAAAGTAAGAGACAGTAGCCGATTCTACAACAGAAGCTGAGTATATTGCTGCCTCGGATGCAGCAAAGGAAGCTGTTTGGATTAGGAAGTTCATTTCTGAACTTGGAGTGGTGCCTAGCATTAAAGATCCGATAGAACTCTATTGTGACAACAATGGAACGATCGCATTGGCTAAGGAACCTAGATCTCACCAAAGTTCCAAGCACATACTTAGGAGTTTCCATTTCATTCGAGAAATCGTTGAAAGGGGAGATGTTAAAATATGCAAAGTACCAACAGATGATAACATATCTGACCCATTGACGAAGCCACTGTCACAGCAGAAGCATGATCGTCATACTAGATCTCTAGGCATTAGGTTTATGTCTGAGTGGTCTTAGTGCAAGTGGGAGATTTGTTGGGATATGCCCTAAGACAAATCATTGAATGATTGTTTGGACATACAATGTTTATTATTTTATGAAATGGCAATTCATTATTATATATTATTCGATTAACTGTGCAATGTGAATTAATATATATGTTAATGTCCTTAGAATAATATTGTATTATTCTTAAAGATGTCCCTAGTCAAGTATTATCATGAATATGGATAATGATAATACGTAGAGACTAGTATGTGTTGATTGATGAATTGTTCATTGATAAGAGATATCAAATCAACACATGGGTACATGTTAGAGAACGATGTACTGGACAGACCCACCATGAGAATGCTACATGGATAGTTATATGAGTGTCATAAGCAATTCTCATAGTGATAATAATGTATGTAATCCTTACGACTTGTGATCATCAGAGATCCCAACATAAGGAGTTATGTATCTTGATATTGTCAAACGTTACCCTTAACAGGGTAAACTATAAAGGCGACTATTGGATACACTACGAATTATGTAGAGAGATGTTGACTGATCGAGATAGGATTTGTCCCTCCTATATAACAGGAGAAGTGTTTGGCCCTTGATCAAGTGAGAACTAAAATGCATGGCCATGCTCGAATGAGTCGATATGAGATATCGAGCTTATTCGTTTATTCTAGTTCTACTTGGGGATCAAGAAATAAAGATTGAATATACGAGTATGACTATTCCATGACTCGTGTTCAATCTAAACACAAAGGACAAAGGGATTAAGTTACATGGTTAATATTATCACAAGTTCTAAAGGTTATGTCGAGTCATTGACATTCTTGTAATTTGGGTAGCCTTGATGTGTTGCTAGACACCGCTCCTTGCTTGTGACGTAAAATGAGATTTTATGTCACAACCAACATTACAAGATCCTATCGGGTCGCACAAAAGATTAAATCAAAAAGGGAAATTAAATTCATGGGATGAATTAAATAATTAAGAGGAGTCTTAATTAATAAATATAAGGATTAAATTAAAATCAGGGGCTTGAGCCCATGAGGCTTTATGAAAGCTTTAATTAAATCATATATAATTAGTTGGCAATGTTAATGTTTGATTAAGACTTTGATATCATAACCTAGCCTCCTCTCCACATAGCTCTCGGCCTCATCTCACTCGACCGAAGGCTCACGGCCGCCACCCTCCTCTCGGCCGCCGTTGATCCCCTTTGGTGTTTGATTGGTAGTCGTTGATCGGTTTAGAACCGGGAGTTCTGTTTTGGTTCAAGAATAAGTCTAGCAACTTGTTCTTGAACGTCCCTTGTTCGATTAATCGTGTGGATACCGTTGAGGCAAGACCTTGGAGGTGTTGCTCGTGACTCGGAATCGTTGGACGTGGTGCTCCGTGGAATCTGCTCAAACGCGCTACAAGGGTGAGACCTTTATTCATTTATCCAATATGATAACCTATGTATAGATCCGATGTCATGTAATCCATAATTTTTTTATTCCGCTGCGTTGCTATGCATGATGGATTACTTACAGTTTCCGGGGGAATGCCTACATTCCAATGGGAATGTTATACTTTTAAAATGGGTTGGTTGGAGCCAAGTTATTTAAATGGAACTCTCGGTTGAGTTTTTGGGCTATCTTTTAAACATTTTAAAGGGAATATTTTGGGTATTATGCATGCTTAGCCGGAAGGCTTTTGTTTTGGTAATCGCCATGGATTGACGATGGGTTTTGAGGTTTGCTAACGTGCGTGGGCACGTGAATGCATACTTATGCTTGATTGTGAGTTGTTTATGTGTTTTAGCACATCTTTCTCGAGGCATGGAACTCAAGCAAGGTTTGGCTTGGACTGCAGAAACTTAAGGTACGTATGACGTACGAGCATAGCCTATTATAGTGTTGCAACTGTAAAATGCATGGTATGTGATAATTGTATTAAATGGGTATTGGAACACATGGTGTGTGATAATTGCATTATATGGACATTGAAATATGTGGCATGTGGTAATTGCATCGAATAGGTATTGAAATGCATGGTGCATGATACTTGCTATAAATGGATAACGACATGCATGGTAAATGGTATTTGCGTCAAATGGATTATACATTGGGAACCATATGGTGCCGCTATTGAGCGAGCAATGATTTGGGTTGCTGTCGCCGTTGAGCGACCATCAGTTATGACGCCGCTATTGTTGAGCGTGCGCGGGGTTTAAATGCCGCTATTGTGGAGCGAGCAATGAAATAAGAACATGGAATCATTGGTTAGATATATGGGAGATCTACGGTATTTTATATAATGATTTTACCATATTGATTATGGAACTGGCATAATAGAACAGTATTAGTTAATCTATGTGGCGATTAACTGGCTTTGGGAATTTGATGAGTTTGGTTATTTTGAGAACAGGGACAGTACATGGGATCCCGGATAAGGGTGCTACCATCCCGAGAGTATCATTTAAATTATGGCATTTACATTCCGTATTTGAATTGCAATGTTATGATTATTGGATTGGTGGTATTGGTATGCTCACCCCGTGTGGGGGCTGTCTCTGTTGGGACAGGTGTTACAGGTGTAGCAGCAGCTTTGGAGTCGAGCTCGGGCTGTTGATTGAGGTACTTCCAGGATCGAGGTACCAGAGCTAGTTGAACAAGTGCATGGATCCAGAGTTGAGATCGAGCTATGCTTGGGAGGTGCTTCCAAGATTGAAGTGCCAGTAACGGTATCCGGTAGAGTGTTTTATACATTAGATACACGCGTGTTCATTGGGTGCTCTTATGTGAGTACATCTTACGTGTATATGAAATGTATAAATGGGCTACAGCTCTTCTCTATTCATTCATGGTTTGCATGCAACTAAATATGGAATTGCCAAATGAACTGAGAGCATGTTAGTGTATTATAAAAGGTGCATGTTATATAAATAATCGTGGTCGGGGAATTTGAATATTATGCGGATAGAATGCAAGAAATATTTTGGATAGCATATGGTGTTGCACTTACACATGGCTTTTCCCCATGATAGTATGATTATATGCACTAATGGTATGAATTAATACACTAATAACGGGTTAAGGGCACGTAGGTCCTTACATTAGTGGTATCAGAGCAGTGGTTAGCTCTTTGGGACTGTTGAGGGCCTAGGAAAATGTTAATGGGAATGAGAAGCACATACTTATGCATGATGGTAGTTAGTGTTGCGTGGCACAACTATATTGCTTATGTGCATTTATGATATGTGTTTATCATTGGAATGTATGGTTGCTAACCATGGTGGTTGCAGGGTCATATGAGACATGGACTATGCATTACGGTTGCATAGATATACATCGGAGTGATGATTCTAATGCTTTGCCGCTAAATGTTGAAGCGATGGTAAAATTCCGCATGTCACATTTGAAGCGAGGTGCATTAAAATACACTCATGACGATGTTTATTGGCATACGGGTTATGCATTACGGTTGCATGCTGTAAGTAATCCATCAAGCATAGCAGCGCAGCAGAATAAAAAATTTATGGATTACATGACACCGGATCTATACATAGGTTATCATATCGGATAAAAGATTTACAAAAGTCTCACCCTTGTAGCGTGTTTGAGCCGATTCCACGAAGTACCACGTCCAACGAACTTCGAGTCACGAGCAACACCTCCAAAGGTCTTGCCTCTCACGGTATCCACACGATCAAATCGAAAGGGGATTGTTTAAGAACAAAGTGCTAGATTTGTTCTTAAACCAATACACGAAGCACACTCGATTCACAATCGAAAGATGGCCGGAAATCACTCAAGAAGCCCTTCGACTATGATGAAGCCGAGAGCTATGATGAGAGGGGGCCGAGAGCTTCTCAAGCTTTGGTGGCTAGGTTAATTTTTGATATCAAGGAATCAATTAACAATTAATCACCTTGTTATTATTATATATGATTTAATTAAAGGCTTTCTTAAAGCCTCATGGGCCCAAACCCATGATTTAATTAAATCCTTATTATCATTTAATTAAGACTCTTCTTAATTAATTAATTCATCCAATGAATTTAATTCCCTTAATCGATTTAATCTTTTGTGCGACCCGATAGGATCTTGTAATGTTGGCAGTGACATAAAATCTCATTTTACGTTACAAGCAAAGAGCGGTGTCTAGCAACACATCAAGGCTACCCAAATTACAAGAATGTCAATGACTCGACATAACCTTTAGAATTTGTGATAATATTAATCATGTAACTTAATCCCTTTGTCCTTTGTGTTTAGATTGAACACGAGTCATGGAATAGTCATACTCGTATAATCAATCTTTATTTCTTGATCCCCAAGTAGAACTAGAATAAACGAATAAGCTCGATATCTCAAATCGACTCATTCGAGCATGGCCATGCATTTTAGTTCCCACTTGATCAATGGCCAAACACATCTCCTGTTATATAGGAGGGACAAATCATATCTCGATCATTCAACATCCCTTTGCATAATTCGTAGTGTATCCAATAGTCGCCTTTATAGTTTACCCTGTTACGGGTAACGTTTGACAATATCAAGATACATAACTCCTTATGTTGGGATCTCTGATGATCACAAGTCGTAAGGATTACATACATTATTATCACTATGAGAATTGCTTATGACACTCATATAACTATCCATGTAGCATTCTCATGGTGGGTCTGTCCAGTACATCGTTCTCTAACATGTACCCATGTGTTGATTTGATATATCATATCAATGAACAATTCATCAATCAACACATACTAGTCTCTACGTATTATCATTATCCATATTCATGATAATACTTGACTAGGGACAATGTTTAAGAATAATACAATATTATTCTAAGGACATTAACATATATATTAATTCACATTGCACAGTTAAACGAATAATATATAATAATGAATTGCCATTAATAAAATCATAAACATTGTATGTCAAAACAATCATCCAATGACATGTCTTAGGGCATATCCCAACAAATCTCCCACTTGGACTAAGACCACTCAGACATATACCTAATGCCTAGAGATCTAGTATGACGATCATGCTTCTTCTGTGACAGTGGCTTCGTCAATGGGTCAGATACGTTATCATCTGTTGGTACTTTGCATATTTTAACATCTCCCCTTTCAACGATTTCTTGAATGAAATGGAAACGCCTAAGTATGTGCTTGGATCTTTGGTGAGATCTAGGTTCCTTAGCCAATGCGATCGCTCCATTGTTGTCACAATAGAGTTCTATCGGATCTTTAATGCTAGGCACCACTCCAAGTTCAGAAATGAACTTCCTAATCCAAACAGCTTCCTTTGCTGCATCCGAGGCAGCAATATACTCAGCTTCTGTTGTAGAATCGGCTACTGTCTCTTGCTTTGAACTCTTCCAGCTCACAGCACCTCCATTTAGGCAATACACATATCCAGATTGCGATCGAAAATCATCTTTGTCGGTTTGGAAGCTTGCATCAGTGTAACCCATTACATTGAGCTCTTCCTCACCTCCATAAATCAAGAATGTATCCTTAGTTCTTCTCAAGTACTTCAGGATATTCTTGACAGCAATCCAGTGACCTTCACCTGGATCAACTTGATATCTGCTCGTCATGCTCAAAGCATACGATACATCGGGACGAGTACATATCATGGCATACATGATGGATCCAATAGCTGACGCATATGGAATCTTACTCATGCGTTGTCTCTCATCTGGTGTTGAAGGACACTGTTCCTTCGAGAGATATATACCATGTGTCATAGGCACGAATCATTTCTTTGATTCTTTCAGGCTAAACCTTTTAAGCACTTTGTCTATGTATGTACATTGACTTAGGCCGAGAAGCCTTCTCGATCTATCTCTATAGATCTTGATTCCTAATACATAGGTGGCTTCTCCCAAGTATTTCATCGAAAAGCAATTCCCTAGCCAAATCTTTACAGATTTTAAGGCAGGGATATCATTCCCAATGAGAAGTATGTCATCTACATACAACACTAGGAAAATGATTATGCTCCCACTGACCTTCTTGTAGACACAAGGTTCATCTACGTTTTTGATAAAACCAAACTCTTTGATTGCATCATCAAAATGAAGATTCCAACTCCGAGAAGCTTGCTTCAATCCATAAATGGATCGTTGTAGCTTGCATATCTTTCCAGCATCCTTTGGATCGACAAAACCCTCGGGCTGTGTCATGTACACATCCTCGAGCAGATTTCCATTAAGGAAAGCTGTTTTGACATCCATCTGCCAGATTTCATAATCATGAAATGCAGCTATTGCAAGTAAGATCCTTATGGATTTAACCATGGCCACTGGTGAAAAGGTTTCATCATAGTCAATACCATGAATTTGTTTGAATCCTTTTGCAACCAGCCGACCTTTATAGGTTTGTACATTACCATCCATATCGGTCTTTTTCTTAAAATCCATTTGCACCCTATGGGTCGTACCCCTTCAGGTGGATCAACAAAAGTCCATACTTGGTTTGCATACATGGATTCCATCTCAGATTTCATGGCCTCTTGCCATTTCTCAGAGTCAGTGTCCATTATAGCTTGTTGATAAGATGACGGCTCATCCTCATCAATAAGTAGTAAGTCACCTTGTTGAGTCACAAGAAATCCATATCTTTGTGGCTCCCGGTGTTCTCTTACAGACCTACGCTGGGCTTGTGTCTCTTGAGCAGGTACTTCTTCCACAACGGCTTGCGGTGCCTGCTCTGTTTCCATCTCAATCTCAGGTTCAGTGTTTTCTTGTGGTTGAACTTCACTAAGTTCTATTTTTCTCCCACTAGTTTTTCTAGAAATAAATTCTCTTTCAAGAAATACACCAGTCCGAGCAACAACTACTTTGTTCTCGGTGAGATAATAGAAATAGTATCCTTTCGTTTCCTTAGGATACCCCACAAATAAACACTTATCAGATTTGGGTCCAAGTTTGTTAGTGGCGCGACGTCTAACGAAAGCCTCACAACCCCAAATATTCATAAAAGACATACTAGGATGCTTCCCAGTCCATATCTCATATGGTGTCTTTTCCACTGATTTAGATGGAACACGGTTCAGTATGAAAATCGCTGTTTCTAGAGCATGTCCCCAAAATGATATCGGAAGATCTGCATGACTCATCATTGATCTAACCATGTCCAACAAGGTTCGATTTCTCCTCTCGGATACACCATTCCATTGTGGAGTATACGAAGGAGTAAGTATTCACCTCCTCGATCTGATCGAAGGATTTTGATACTTTTGCCAAGTTGGTTTTGTACTTCATTCTTGAAATCTTTGAACTTTTCAAAGGTTTCATGCTTATGCTTCATTAGGTACACATACCCATATCTACTGAGGTCATCAGTAAATGTAACGAAGTATTGAAAACCACCTCTAGCTTGTGTACTTATTGGTCCACATACATCACTATGTATTAGTCCCAATAAAACATTTGCCCTTTCAACATGTCCCTTGAAAGGGGCTTTAGTCATCTTGCCCATTAAACAAGATTCGCATGTTTCATATGATTCAAAATCAGATGAATCTAATACTCCATCCTTATGAAGTTTAGATATGCGGTTCTCGTTTATGTGGCCCAAGCGACAGTGTCAGAGATAAGTCGGATTACAATCATTATTTTTAATCCTTTTAGTATTTATGTTATAGATAGGCATATCAAGATTTAATAAATAAAGACCATTCACCATTTGTGCACTAGCATAAAACATATCATTTAAATAAATGGAACAACAGTTGTCCTTTATAATAAATGAAAATCCATACTTGTCCAAACAAGAAATAGAAATAATGTTTTTGGTAATTGAAGGCACAACATAACAGTATTTTAAAATCAACGATAAACCAGAAGGCAAAGATAAATGATAATCTCCTATAGCTAATGCAGCAACTCTTGCTCCATTTCCAACTCGGATATCAACTTCGCCTTTCGCCAACAATCTACTCTTTTTGAGGTCCTGCACATTTACACAAATGTGAGATCTACATCCAGTATCTAATACCCAAGATGAAGAAGTAGATAAATTGACTTCTATAACAAAAATACCTGAAGTGGAAGTCACACTTCCTTTCTTGAGATCCTCCAGATATACTTTGCAGTTCCTTTTCCAATGACCGGTCTCACGGCAATGGAAACAGTTCCCTTCGTTTGCTATCCCTCCCTTTGGCTTCAGTGCATAAGACTTTGGCTTAGATTTAACAAAGACCTTCTTTGCTTTCTTATTGCCTTTAGCTTTGGCCTTTCCTTTGCCCTTATTCACAATAAGAACATTTGTGGCCTTAGTCTTCTTTGTATTCGCTTCATATGTTCTCAACATACCAAGTAATTGTGGTAGAGTCTTTTCCATGTCAGTCATATTGTAATTTACTACAAATTGACTGAAGCTCTCAGGCAACGATTGCCAGATCACATCGGTGGCCAACTCTTGGTCCAATGGAAAACCCAGCTTCTCCAGATTCTCAATGTACCCAATCATCTTGAGTACATGAGTTCCAACTAGGCTTCCCTCTACCATCCTGCACTGAAACAACGCTTTAGAGACGTCATACCTCTCTTGTCTAGCTTGCTGTTGGTACAATTGCTAAGTGTTCGATCATATCAAACGCCTCCATTTCCTCATGTTGCTTCTGAAGCTCAGAGTTCATGGTGGCAAGCATAAGACAGCCAACATCAAGTGCGTCATTCTGATGTTTCTTGTAAGCATCTTTATCGACTCTCGTAGCCGTCAGGGGAGGTTCCTCAATAGGTAAGGGGTCCTCTAGGACATATTGTTTCTTTTCTTGCTTGAGGACTATCCTCAGATTCCTATACCAGTCTAGGAAGTTTGTCCCATTTAATTTGTCCTTCTCAAAGACCGATCGCAGTGATAATGTGCTTGTTGTATTGTTAGTTGCCATGGATATCTACAATATAAATATGCAAAATAAGTTTATGATTTAATCATTTAACATGGTCTTATATTAAATGATACTCCCACTATTTTGTTTAAAAAATATCAACCCTCGAAACCTTTAGTGGGCCAAAGATCCATATTTCGCCTAATCTTGAGTTAGCTTTGGCTAATCGTCCAAGACTCGGTTATTTAGGTAGACAACACTTTGTCAATTACATCACATGTAATTCTTGGATAGTTGGACGAACAACACTTTGTTCAATTCATCAAATGAATTATTATCCAACCCATGCCTCTAGGTTCCCAATCCTATTGAGATAACCTAGTTAAGTCGTACCCAATTTAAAGTATAACGGATATCACTTTTATCCTTTCGCGCCTTACTAAGATTGCCACGGTGCTTTGCTTTGGCAAACCCACACATGTACAATCGAAGTTTTGACGAGTACTTTTAATTTTGGAAGGCATCTAAAACTTAATATTTTAGAGGGATTTATTGATCTCATGATTAGTTTGATAATTTAAAATATGTCCACTACATATAGGTGTATACATATCTACATATATGTGTAATACAATTATCAATCTAAAACATAAGATAAATCATGCATCAACATACATAATTAAACGTGACATGGTTATAGCCCCTACTAGCGATTTTCTCAAGCCAATGAGAAAATCCTAAGAGTCAACCTAAGGTAACTTCACAAGCTCCTTCCTTTGGCTCCTGTTTGTGAATGGCCTCCTCATCCCGGCATCATGCTCCATCTTCATTGATCACCATCAACAAATAAACTATACTATTACAAGATATAGAATTCCTCGATTCACATTCGAGGGGAACATAGGGGAGGGATAACATTTAGAGAAAAATAGAGAAGGCACGACACGCAGACCGTATTAAATATTACAAACATTCACAAATCCTATCTAATAGGTCAAAGGGCTATAACCATGCACCATGCTCATACAACACATAAAACATGCTATAACATTTAATTAATTAAATTCTAAACATTTTAAAATTTAATTCTAATTAAAACTGTAAAATAAAGTTTTGAAAAATTATCGTACGCTCGGGACATCACATGCCACAAACTTAATGCGACTCAAACCATGAACCAAATGGGTCCGACCCATCTAACCACACGGCTGGACCATGCATGGGCCTAGGGTTCGAAACCCTAGCCCAAGCCATGGTTCGAGCATGTGCGGCGCCGCTAGGGTTCCAAACCCTAGCCGTAGCCTTGTGGTTTTTCATGTTTTTCAAGCCTAATGGTTCGAAGTTCTTAGCCACGAGCCACGGTCCAACCATGCACGGTTCATGACGGTGATGGCTCAACCATCTCGAGCCAAGGGTTCGAAAACCCTAGCCCTCATGTGGTGTAGCCGTCGACCCTCATAATTCCGTGGACCATGATCGAACCAACTTGCACCGCCTCAATACTTTATCGAGCCAATAGAGTTCAAAACCCTAGATAGTGCGACGGCTCGGACCATGCTCGAGCCAAGGGTTCGAAACCCTAGCATCATGCGTCGGCTGCTCGGCCATGCACGAGCCTTGGGTTCGAAACCCTAGCATCATGCGGCGGTCGTGAGCTTCTATGTGAGCCAATGGCTCGGTTTTGATCACCAATTATCATATATTTCGATCCGTCAATTATATCATATATAATATTATACGATGATTTTCACAAACTCGATTTATTCCATATCATATATGAATATACAGTTTTAAAGCATGCAATATTAATCCTAATATGATTAAAACAATTTAACCACATAAATCCGATATGAGCCTTGAACCTGGCTCTGATACCACTGTAAGTAATCCATCAAGCATAGCAGCGCAGCGGAATAAAAAATTTATGGATTACATGACACCGGATCTATACATAGGTTATCATATCGGATAAAAGATTTACAAAAGTCTCACCCTTGTAGCGTGTTTCGAGCCGATTCCACAAAGTACCACGTCCAACGAACTTCGAGTCACGAGCAACACCTCCAAAGGTCTTGCCTCTCACGGTATCCACACGATCAATTCGAAAGGGGATTGTTTAAGAACAAAGTGCTAGATTTGTTCTTAAACCAATACACGAAGCACACTCGATTCAAAATCGAAGATGGCCGGAAATCACTCAAGAAGCCCTTCGACTATGATGAAGCCGAGAGCTATGATGAGAGGGGGCCGAGAGCTTCTCAAGCTTTGGTGGCTAGGTTAATTTTTGATATCAAGGAATCAATTAACAATTAATCACCTTGTTATTATTATATATGATTTAATTAAAGGCTTTCTTAAAGCCTCATGGGCCCAAACCCATGATTTAATTAAATCCTTATTATCATTTAATTAAGACTCTTCTTAATTAATTAATTCATCCAATGAATTTAATTCCCTTAATCGATTTAATCTTTTGTGCGACCCGATAGGATCTTGTAATGTTGGCAGTGACATAAAATCTCATTTTACATTACAAGCAAAGAGCGGTGTCTAGCAACACATCAAGGCTACCCAAATTACAAGAATGTCAATGACTCGACATAACCTTTAGAACTTGTGATAATATTAATCATGTAACTTAATCCCTTTGTCCTTTATGTTTAGATTGAACACGAGTCATGGAATAGTCATACTCGTATATTCAATCTTTATTTCTTGATCCCCAAGTAGAACTAGAATAAACGAATAAGCTCGATATCTCATATCGACTCATTCGAGCATGGCCATGCATTTTAGTTCTCACTGGATCAAGGGCCAAACACATCTCCTGTTAATAGGAGGGACAAATCCTATCTCGATCATTCAACATCCCTCTGCATAATTCGTAGTGTATCCAATAGTCGCCTTTATAGTTTACCCTGTTACGGGTAACGTTTGACAATATCAAGATACATAACTCCTTATGTTGGGATCTCTGATGATCACAAGTCGTAAGGATTACATACATTATTATCACTATGAGAATTACTTATGACACTCATATAACTATCCATGTAGCATTCTCATGGTGGGTCTGTCCAGTACATCGTTCTCTAACATGTACCCATGTGTTGATTTGATATCTCATATCAATGAACAATTCATCAATCAACACATACTAGTCTCTACGTATTATCATTATCTCTATTCATGATAATACTTGACTAGGGACAATGTTTAAGAATAATACAATATTATTCTAAGGACATTAACATATATATTAATTCACATTGCCAGTTAAACGAATAATATATAATAATGAATTGCCATTAATAAAATCATAAACATTGTATGTCAAAACAATCATCCAATGACATGTCTTAGGGCATATCCCAACACATGGATGGCGTAGCGATGTGAATACTTGCCGCTGTCATATTATAGCGATGAAGAATATTTGCCGCAAATATGTCGAAGCGAAGGATAATGCCGCTGTCATATTACTATCGCCAAGGATATTATGCCGCTAATATGTCGAAGCGAGGGGTATTTCCGCTGTCATGATGAAGCGATGGTAAATGCCGTTGTCGTGTCGAAGCGATGGTAAATGCCGCTTTCACGTCGAAGCGAGGATACCACCGTCATGTCGAAGCGATGATGCCGATGTCGTGTCGAAGCGATGATACATGCCGCTGTCACGTCGAAGCGATGATGCCGCTGTCATGACGTAGCGATGCGATCGGGAACAAAGTACTGCATGAGTGTGAGTACCTCTTGAGTCCGTGATCATTCAGCCGGGTATTCTATTGGCGATGGTTCATGCCGTCGGGTATTCTATTGGCGATGGTTCATTCCGCCGGGTATTCTATTGGCGATGGTTCATGCCGCCGGGTATTCTATTGGCGATGGTTCATTCCGCCGGGTATTCTATTGGCGATGGTTCATGCCGCCGGGTATTCTATGGCGACGGTTTATGCGGCCAGGTATCATGTAGCGATGGTACATTCCGCTACATCTATGGCAATGGTTCATACCGCTCAATATCTATGGCGATGTTTTATGCCGCTGATTCTATAGCGATGGGTTATACCGCTATGTGCGTAGTACTGGATTATGCCGCCTACGAGCGATGGGTACTGCTTGTGTACCGCTGGGGACGATGAATACATGTATTCTGCTATCTTGATAGCGATGAGGTATGGCATATTACTTTTGTTATCATTATTGTGAATGCTATGTGTTGTTTTATACCGTCATGTGTTTGACGATGAGATTATGGATGTCGTATATCGGCATATACCGTCAAGAGTTGACGATGTTATTTTGGATGTCATATGTTGACATATACCGTCACGGGATGACGATGACATAGTGAATGTTCTATGTAGACGTGTAGCGTCGTTTTGATGAATGATACGTCTGGGTGTATATTTAATCATATGGTTTGAGTGCCGATGGTGGGCACCTGGTAGAGTCTGGGTCACTAGTTGACGAGATCATTATGCCGAGCAAGTTTGCTCGATGGAGTGTTGGATGCATTGTACCGGTGAGAGGTACCGCATCATGCTATAGAGGTAAATAATTGTCGAGCGGTGATACCCTTGAGTATGCTCGCTGGGATGGCTAAGGCCAGGTGATTGGTGGTAAGAGTAGTCATTGAAGAAGCTACTCGCTTGTTATTGTGATGTGTGGTAGACTTGGTCACACCCACCCTGAGGGTGTGGAATAAGTCCTAATGGTTTGGGATTGCACCGTGGTTGAGCAAGGACACCGGGATGTCCATTATGCTTTGGTGTTTTAGAGATATGTTGGGTGATGACGCACAACCCAAATGGTTTTACGGTATGGTATACCGTGATGGGACGTGTGTCACGTGATAGGTTGGTATAAGCCTATGGGGCCAACGAATCGCTAGCTAGGGCTTGTTTCAGTGTTATAGTGTGCTTGTGATAGCCATTATACTGTTCGTTGGATTCGAGTTTGGTGAATCATATGGTGATACGATGAGGGTTTTGGTAGACTCTTGTAGTCTCTTTGTGGCGTGATGATTGAGGCAGGAAATACCTCACGGGAACGTGTATACGTTTATTGTTTTGAGGGACTGGTACTGGGACATCTCAATTTTGTTGGTAGTACCAACGTGAGTGTCGACAAGTCATTGTTAGCTCTGGTTGAGCATCTTTGCATATGGAATGCAAAGGGAGTCACAATTGGAATTGTGTGATATAGCTAGTGGGGTAACACTACTATATTGATCTTATCTCTTGGAGAGATTTGGATTGTCATGGAGACAGCTGGTATTGGTTGAGAGTTGATTATGAATCAACTTGGGGTAAGCCCTACTAGTATTGGACTATGTGATGGCTTCGTATTTCTGGTGAGACGTTCGAGGAGACGTCTCCGGAGAGATGCTCGAATTGTAGTACTATGACATTAGTACATAGCATCTTTAGTTTGAGCATACATGGCGTATACGGGTTTCGATTTGGTAATAGTTGCTTTGATACACTATTTTGAACCATTTGCGTACGTTTGGTTCCGTGCTATGTTTTTGTAAATATATCCAGGTTTCCGAACGGTGGTTCGAGGATTGGAGGATCATGGATTCATGACTTTTCCTTGTGAGGAAGGCGGTATTGTTATACCTACCGGTTGAATCTTTTGGGAGATTCGTTGTTTTGGTTCGTGTGGTGTTGATGTTGAAATCACACCCTTGGTTTGGGTTTGTCAACTGTCATTCTCCGGGGAGTGAGAATAATCGAGGTTGGACAGTTGGTTTTGGGATTCGGGTATGATTGGAGATACCCGAGTCTATTGCATTGAGTATGCATGTTGTGTTGGTGCGTGGGCATGTATGCCGTGTGTGTATACGAATGCCAACTCTATTTTTGTTCCTTGTCGAACGTTGGTTTAATATGCTTGGTTTGGTGAATCTCCGGTGCGAGATTGTGAAACATTGAGATTGGTAATCTCATTGGCACGATGTACTCTGAGGATTAATCGTGAGGTCCGGTTGACTTCCCCGGAGGAGGGATTGTCGTGTTTGAGGACCATGAAAATTCTTACTGGTTAATTCGATAGCCTCCCTGTTTTAGGATTGTTGAGTCCCACGATAAACGAGGGATGGCCAAGTTTTGGATTCGTTTAGTGTCATGGTTGACACATGTGGTGGGAATGCAATTGATTGTTCTTGCATGACCTTTCGAGAATTTGAGACCTTGTGGAGTCTTGATGGTGTGTTTGGACCAAGATGTGATCTTCTTGGAACACTCGGATGTAAACATCTTTAGAGATGTGTTTTGTGTCGATCGGTAGCAATGAGTTGCCCGATCCGTGTTGCATGTGGTGGAACTACTCCTTTGATGGAGATGAGTTTGGAACGAAAGCCGGTTATGGTTAGGTACACTGTTGTGTACTGGTGGTTCCCTTGGCAACGATGTGTGTTTAACATCGTCGGCTGGATCGTAGAGATATCCTCGAAGCGATATCTATTTTGGAATCTCGAATGATTCGGTGTTTTGCAGTTAAGTTTGGGCCGACTTCTTTTGAGATGGTTAGCATTGGGGGTATGCTGACATTCTATTGCGACTGCAATGGTTTGGGAGATTTACTCCATTTCAGATTTTTGGTGCGAGGCTGGTGTCCTCGCGGTTGGAATGTCGTTCATGATATGTTCATGTTTCGGCGAGGTATATCCGTTGGTTGCGTGGTCTCGGCATTTGTGGAGTGCGCCTGTGCAATTTCGGGGACAAAATTCTTTTGGTGGGGGATAATTGTGATGTCCGAGGATTAATGATGTTAATCCCGGTGTGGTAATAATCCTTAATGGATTATCGTTTGTGGCAATTATGAATTAATTGTGATTTTGGGACTTCCGGGGATTTAAATCCTGTTTTTGGAGTCGTTGGATCCAAGGGAGGAGTTTGTATTCTCATCGTGGTGATAACCTTGGAATTTGGTTTTTGGTGGAATTCTGGGGTCCGGAGTACTTTGTACTGGGGCTGTCTATGGAAATAGAGATTGGGAGGTGATTTTTGAAAACAAATGATTTTTAATGAGTCATGATGTATTTGTGGAGGGATTGGTATTTTGGAGTTTTGGCACTATATATACCAAGTGGACTCGGTATTCCGTCATTTGACACAGAATCTTTCCCTCTCTCCCCTCTCTCATCGCCCAAACCTTTCCCCCCATTTCCCCTCTTCTCCCTTGATGGGAAAATCGATGGTAGCTTGGCTCGGGAGCCGATTTTCTCGAAGATAATCAGGTATTAATCTTCCCCTCGTCATTGTCTTCGATTTGGTAGTAATATTGTAGAGTTTGGTTGGGTTTTGATTTAGTTGTGGAATTTGGGGATTTTGGTTAAAAATCCAAGTTGAGTTTTTAGAGTTTTTATTGGCTTTAAATGGAGTATTTGAGGAGTTGAAGGTATGGGGTGTTGGATTTGAGTTTGGGTGTGAAAAACACCATTAAAGCTCGAGTTTTTCGGAAAATCGAAGGTAGCGATCGATCGCGACGAGCAGCTGTAAATTGTTGAAGATATACAGTGTTGGCGATCGATCGCTGAGACGCGCGATCGATCGCGAGATCATTCTTTTTGGCAGCGGGTGCGGGCGATCGATCGCGACAGAAGCGGCGATCGATCGCGGCCCGAAGTGTGGTGTTTTTTTTCAAAATTTTGGAAAGTATCGGGATTTTGGAATCGAGGTTTAAAGGGGCCGTTTCCGGGGGAATGCCTACATTCCAATGGGAATGTTATACTTTTAAAATGGGTTGGTTGGAGCCAAGTTATTTAAACGGAACTCTCGGTTGAGTTTTTGGGCTATCTTTTAAACATTTTAAAGGGAATATTTTGGGTATTATGCATGCTTAGTCGGAAGGCTTTTGTTTTGGTAATCGCTATGGATTGATGATGGGTTTTGAGGTTTGCTAACGTGCGTGGGCACGTGAATGCATACTTATGCTTGATTGTGAGTTGTTTATGTGTTTTAGCACATCTTTCTCGAGGCATGGAACTCAAGCAAGGTTTGGCTTGGACTGCAGAAACTTAAGGTACGTATGACGTACGAGCATAGCCTATTATAGTGTTGCAACTGTAAAATGCATGGTATGTGATAATTATATTAAATGGGTATTGAACACATGGTGTGTGATAATTTCATTATATGGACATTGAAATATGTGGCATGTGGTAATTGCATCGAATAGGTATTGAAATGCATGGTGCATGATACTTGCTATAAATGGATAACAACATGCATGGTAAATGGTATTTGCGTCAAATGGATTATACATTGGGAACCATATGGTGCCGCTATTGAGCGAGCAATGATTTGGGTTGCTGTCGCCGTTGAGCGACCATCAGTTATGACGCCGCTATTGTTGAGCGTGCGCGGGGTTTAGAATGCCGCTATTGTGGAGCGAGCAATGAAATAGGAACATGGAATCATTGGTTAGATATATGGGAGATCTACGGTATTTTATATAATGATTTTACCATATTGATTATGGAACTGGCATAATAGAACAATATTAGTTAATCTATGTGGCGATTAACTGGCTTTGGGAATTTGATGAGTTTGGTTATTTTGAGAACATGGACAGTACAGGGGATCCCGGATGAGGGTGCTACCATCCAGGGAGTGTCATTTAAATTATGGCATTTACATTCCGTATTTGAATTGCAATGTTATGATTATTGGATTGGTGGTATTGGTATGCTCACCCCGTGTGGGGGCTGTCTCTGTTGGGACATGTGTTACAGGTGTAGCAGCAGCTTTGGAGTCGAGCTCGAGCTGTTGATTGAGGTACTTCCAGGATCGAGGTACCTAGAGCTGGTTGAACAAGTGCATGGATCCAGAGTTGAGATCGAGCTGTGCTTGGGAGGTGCTTCCAGGATTGAAGTGCCAGTAACATGTATCCGGTAGAGTGTTTTATACATTAGATACACGCGTGTTCATTGGGTGCTCTTATGTGAGTACATCTTACGTGTATATGGAATGTATAAATGGGCTACGACTCTTCTCTATTCATTCATGGTTTGCATGCAACTAAATATGGAATTGCCAAATGAACTGAGAGCATGTTAGTGTATTATAAAGGTGCATGTTATATAAATAATCGTGGTCGGGGAATTTGAATATTATGCGGATAGAATGCAAGAAAGTTTCTGGATAGCATATGGTGTTGCACTTACACATGGCTTTTCCCCATGATAGTATGATTATATGCACTAATGGTATGGATTAATATACTAATAACGGGTTAAGGGCACGTGCGTCCTTACAGTAGATTCACGAGCAATCCAAACAATGACCATTGGAAGGCATTGTTGAGGGTATTTAAATATTTAAGATACACCCTGAACTATGGATTGTACTATAAAAGATATCCTGCTGTATTGGAAGGATACATTGATGCAAATTGGATATCGGACACTCAAGACTCCAAGTCGACAGGTGGTAATGTGTTTACAATTGGAGGGGCTGCCGTGTCGTGAAAATCTACCAAGCAAACTTGTATTGCTAGATCCACTATGGAATCTGAATTCATAGCTTTGGATAAAGCGGGAGAAGAAGCCGAATGGCTTAGACGTTTCTTGGAAGAAATTCCTTGTTGGGAAAAAAATGTGCCTGCAATTAAAATACATTGTGATAGCCAATCTGCTATAGGAAGGGCACAGAGTAGCATGTATAATGGTAAGTCTAGACATATACATCGTATACACAATACTATTAAACAGTTGATCTCAAATGGCATTATGTCATTGATTATGTGAAGTCAAAGGAAAATATTGCGGATCCGCTCACGAAAGGCTTGCCTAGAGATCAAGTATATAGTTTATCGAGGGGAATTGGATTAAAACCCTATAATCAAAATCTTGTGGTGGATACCCAACCTATGTGACTGGAGATCCCAAATCTAGGTTCAAAAGGGACAACCAAACTACAAGATTGTACAAACACCTTGGAGAATTAATCTCTGACAAATTCCTATGATAAAGGGGTGTAGCCTGCAAAAAAGGACGAGGATAGGCAAAAAAGCCTTTAATGATTCCTAAGACATATTAGAATATGTTGGAGTATAGCGGGATACTCTTATAGGAGATCACCTACGTAAGTGCGAAGTGTGGCCGTTTCAAAGAATGAAAAGCACTTATGAAACCAAGCATGGTCCATGACCGAAACGGACACAACTTTAAGAAACCAATACGGAGGTTAGAATTGTTATGGCGTGGGTTCAATTGTCTTGGTTTACACCAACGACTAAATAGTTCAAGACTATAAGTTCACTATTAAGTCAAGTAAATCTGATTGAATACTACTAAGGAAGATTCAAAGCCACAAGCTATCTCTCCAGATGCCATAATAGTTCGTTAAAACACTCAATTTCATACATGCATTAATTTAATTCATGTGGGGGATTGTTGGAAAATGACTTAAATCAAAAGAGAAAAGAAATACTTCAGCTCGATCGATCGAGCACTATGCTCGATCGAGCTAGTCCGAAAGTTTGCTGAAGGAGCTCGATCGATCTAGCCCTATTTCAGATTGTGAAATGGTATGTCCATTCACGTTTGGGGTGCGATTTTTGGCCAAATACTGCCTCCAAATGGTGGTCCTTTGGACTTAATTTTTGGTTCACTATATATATTACATATCCCCACTTGTTTTAGACATAGATTTTTTGAAATCAACATCATATTTTTAGTAGAAATTTGAAAGCATTTGTGTAAGTAATCCAACAAGCATAGCAACGCAGCGGAATTTAAAATTATGGATTACTAATACACCGGATCTATACATAGGTTATCATATCAGATTAGGGATTACAAAAGTCTCACCCTTGTAGCGTGTTTGAGCAGATTCCACTAAGCAGCACGTCCAACGAACTCCGAATCACGAGCAACACCTCCAAGGTCTTGCATCTATGGTATCCACACGATTAAATCGGGCAAGGGATGTTCAAGAACAAGTTGCTAGACTTATTCTTGAACCAAAACCAAATCACGGTTCAAAACCGATTAAAACGGCGGCCAAGCAATTCCACCAAGATCTCGACGGCGGCCGTGAGGTCTTGAGGAGGAAGAAGGCGGCCGAGAGCTTTTTATTTGGTGGCTAGGTTTTGATATCAAAGTATGATTAACAATTAATCACCTTGTTATCATTATATATAATTTAATTAAAGGCTTTCACAAAGCCTCATGGGCTCAAACCCATGATTTAATTAAATCCTTATAATTATTTAATTAAGACTCTTCTTAATTAATTAATTCATCCCATGAATTTGATTTCCTTTATCGATTTAATCTTTTGTGCGACCCGATAGGATCTTGTAATGTTGGCAGTGACATAAAATCTCATTTTATGTCGCAAGCAATGAGCGGTATCTAGCAACACATCAATAGCTACCCAAATTACAAGAATGTCAATGACTCGACATAACCTAGGAACCGTGATAATATTAATCATGTAACTTAATCCCTTTGTCCTTTGTGTTTAGATTGAACACGAGTCATGGAATAATCATAATCGTATATTCAATCTCTATTTCTTGATCCCCAAGTAGAACTAGAATAACGAATAAGATCGATATCTCATATCGACTCATTCGAGCATGGCCATGCATTTTAGTCTTACTTGATCAAGGGCCCAAACACTTCTCCTGCTATATAGGAGGGACAAATCCTATTTCGATCAATCAACATCCCTCTACATAATTCGTAGTGTATCCAATAGTCGCCTTTATAGTTTACCCTGTTACGGTAACGTTTGACAATATCAAGATACATAACTCCTTATGTTGGGATCTCTGATGATCACAAGTCGTAAGGAGTACATACATTATTATCACTATGAGAATGGCTTTATGACGCTCATATAACTATCCATGTAGCATTCTCATGGTGGGGTCTGTCCAGTACATCGTTCTCTAACATTACCCATCTGTTGATTTGATATCTCATATCAATGAACATTCATCAATCAACACATACTAGTCTCTATGTATTATCCATTATCCCGAGTCATGATATTACTTGACTAGGGACAATGTTTAAGAATAATACAATATTATTCTAAGGACATTAACATATATATTAATTCACATTGCACCATTAAACGAATAATATATAATAATGAATTACCATTCATAAAATCATAAACATTGTATGTCAAAACAATCATCCAATGACATGTCTTAGGGCATATCCCAACAATTTGTTGTTCATCACAAATTGAGTGGCTTTGAACCTTTTCGTTGAGGACTTGTGATTTGGAGTGCTCCTATCAAAAGTCATAGTCGTATCTTGGGAGACAATGTCATAGCAAACGTTAGCACCATAGCAAGACAATATTGACTTAAGGACGGAGATAACAAATCTCGTCTCGACATAAAAACGTATTTTGAAGCCATTGTTATTTTTTCCTGAGATACACTTTGGAGAAATTTTGAACAACAACTACCACATGTAAAATTAACACTAATTGAAGGCTCTTAGAAATACATAATAATAATAATTGGGAAAACGTATATTGAGCCATAGTTGATGAATCATTTAGAATTTATTTCTAGAGTAAGAATACTGATTCACTCATTTCGTAACTCATCTTTGTAATGGAAGTTTTTCCCTCAATGATGAAAACATATACACTTCGATTATCATCTGTTTCTACTTGTTATACTTCCAAAACAGCAAAAAACAGTATTCAAGAGAGAATAAGATTGTATAGGCTATTTTGATATTGTTCTCAGCAAGAAAATATGACATAATATGTTGTTGACATATTATATCCTGAGACTAACTTTTTTTTTTTTTGTTATTTTAAATGAACGATACGAATATATATCTTTATTCAGCAAAAAACTATAAAAAAATATTTTAATAAATTTATAATCTATCTATTATTACCAAATTTTATATTCTCAATATTTCAAACTCTCAAAATTATGGAAATATTTATCTATCCTTATATACACTTTTTATTTATAAAATAAAAATAATAATAAAGTATTATAAAAACAGAATTTAATTTTAATTATAATTAATAATTTAACACTTAAAAATAATATAATTCAAAATATATACACATATACGTTCAGTAATAATAACGCAACGAGTATAGACTATAGCCTATAACAATTTAAAGTGGTGAAAAAGATGTACGGATGTGTATTGCTTTCCCATTCCTTATCCCACATGGAATAAATGACCAACTCAGACACGAGGCCATCATATAAATGAGAACTCCAGCCCCTTTAACAAACAACCAGCTGCGCAGTGAGAACAGAGCGAACTATTCTTTCGCTTTTACTAAAGAATACCGTGTTCTCGTTGCACTTGAGCAGCATATCTTTAATTTTGGAGGCCTCAATCCCTTTGGTTAGAGGCCCAATAATCCAAGTATATAAAATATTCTTATTTTTATATAAATATAATATATAATATATAAAATAATATATATAAATATTCTTGTAACCTTGGGCCTGGAGTCTCCCAACCCTTTGAACCTGGCATTTCTCTCGCCCCACAATATAGTACTTCTTCATCAGCCCATGTTTTAATGTGGTTGGGGCCTGAAGTGGTCGTTTCTTTGTACCATGATAACATGAAAGAGCCGTTTTAATGTTGGTTGGGGCCTGAAGTGGTCGTTTCTTTGTACCATGATAACATGAAAGAGCCAGAGTATTGGCTGCTCTGGTTAGCCTTTGTCTGCCAAATTACTTGATGGATCACGTTGGTTGTAGTGGGACAACAGCCAAATCTTCTTTTAATGTGCAGCTAGAACTGAAGATTGCCATGCAATTGATTCTACCTCTCTAGTAAAAAAATATGGGAAGCGCGAGGCTGATTCTAGCAAACGGGATCTTCGACTTGCCCGGAACTGGCGGTCGGTACTCATGCAATCAGTTGTGTAATTCAATAAGCGTTGAAAAAAAACCAAACATTACATTATCACACTCGTTAGTTCACGGAGGCCTTCTAGCTCAACCTCCTCCGGATAAAAAAAGATCAATTCAATCGGGTTACTCTTTGAAGTCGTGGAGTGAAAGTTGTGGAAATGGAACAAAAATGGAAATGGTGTTTTGTTTGACATAATATAGATTCTGAAATATTTCCGCCATCAATTATGACATGTAAAATTTTAAAATAATTGTAGGATCTTAGAACTATATGATCATCAAATTTAATAATTGGAAAACATACCTTTAGCCATAGCTGATGAATCCTTTTAATTTATTTATAGAGTAAGAATACTTATTTCTTTCCCTTAACTCTTCTTTATAACATAAGTTTTTCTCTCAATGATGAAAAACACATACACTTCTTTTTCTTTTATAGATAGAGAGATGACCAATTTCAATTTAATAAAATATAGAAATTGTTCAAAATTCTTGTCCAACTAATATCAGATATTTTTTTATTATTTAAACTTATCATATATGACACGTAGACCACATATATATCTTACATTCTCACACTTTGCCGATATGACAAATTTGCGAGTAACGGCGGTTTCATGTCATTAAACCGACATAATTCCTTACAAGTACTACGATATTAGTTTTCTACTCACTCGATATGACCTATAAGTGAAATCCCATAATAGTCCACTCTGATGCTTCTATCAGAGACCGGATCTTGCTAGTTTAATACAACCTTTCATTTATATATCAATAATAAGATAAACAAGATATTCAAAAATATCATCAAACAATTAAAAGCACATTAGTCAATAAGCTTGATACAAGATTACGTATGATCCATGAGATAATTAAACAAAACAAAAAAGATTACAACTCAAAAGAGAAACACCTTTCAGCCACAATTACACAAATCTTAGGAAAAACCCAACAATTCATTAAAAAAAAAAACTGAAATCGATATTCAATTCCAATTAAAAACCCAAATTGAATTGAAATTAGACAAAACATACAATTATCCATATGGTCTGAAATGTTAAGCGATGGAGAATAAAAATCAAAGAGCAACAGCTATATTTTCGCCTCCAATAACCATTACCCACTATCCTAGTGCGAGGCCC